>UESW01002033.1:0-22543 GCA_900491605.1 Calamus simplicifolius | reverse complement strand
GACTGGGCATGACCCCATCGCCGATATGAGTGGTCAACAATGCAATGACGATTTTACCCCTCATCACAAATAATGCAATATCAATAAAGCATTTAAATACATAATTTTTCATATTTTAATAATTTATAAAAATTATGATAAATGACTTACTTACCCCTTGGCGCTAATCCAAAAATGTAATTCGGCTATTTAAGCACCTGGGTACCTACTGCATCAATTTCTCAATTTTTAGTCCCAAAATTAGCATATCAAAATAGCTTTTAACTTTACCCAGTTTAATCCCGGGGCCAACTTGGGGCTTGAATATCTCCCAATATATAAGCCCAAATGGAAAAATAAAAATACCCTAAGACACTAGGATTAACACTGATCCGGGGTATATTTTATTTTTCATTTTTGGCCCAATACAAGTTAAATCGTGGCCAAAATTTGCTCGTGAGCTGACCCAACAGGGCCCAAAAGGAGAGCGGCCCAGCCGGCCCGCTCCCCTTTCAGCCCCGCCTCCCCTGTTTCGAACGGAGATTTGTGCCGACGGCCAGGCCGCCACCGACCACTCCCCGAGAGGCCCGGCCGCCGACCGGCTCGGAGCCGGCCGTCGCCGCGACCGCCTCCCTTTGCCTCTCTTTCTCCTCTATTTCTCTCTCTCTCTGTCACTCGTCCGCGGCACGATCCATGCCGGTGGCACGGCCGGCCACCATGGCCGGCCGGACCTCTACCGAACGCTACCCGGCGTCGGTGGAGGTCGCCGGTCGCAGCCCGGGCCCGGCGAGCCGGCGGGCACTCCGCTGGGCCCGAACCAAGCCGTGAATCAGCTTGGTTCCGTGAAGAAGGGAGGCCGCCTCTCTCCATCATTCTCTCTGTCTCTCTCTCTCAATCTCTCTGTGAAACCCATGGAAGAAGGGGGGATTACCTGCTTGCTGATGGTGATCGGTGGAGGGGGAAGTCCCCCTCCTCCCTCCCCATTTATGTGGCACGGGGAGGACCAGCCCTCCCCTGTGCTGTGTGAAGAGGGGCGCCGCCCTCCTTGACTGGTGGAGTTGGGGAGCCGCCCGCATGCAGGTACAGCCGCGGCGCCTCCCCTCCTCCGGTCCAAGATGACGGATCCTCACTTGGTGAGGATCCGTGGGAGAACATGGGCTCACATTCTTTCCTCCTTATAAAAATTTCGACCTCGAAATTGATGTACATTTAGAATTATAAGAATACTCATCTTTTCATTTACATATACTAAGATACAAACAGATAAGGATATTTTTTTTCACTTCCTCCTCAAGCTCCCAAGTAGCTTCCCTCTCAGAATGGTTACTCCACTGAACCTTGACATAGGGAATGCTACGCCGTCTTAAGACTTGGTCCTTGCGGTCCACAATACGCACAGGATGCTCTTCATATGTCAGATCATTCCTTAACTGCATGGGCTCAAACTGTATCATATGGCTGGGGTCAGGAATGTACTTTCTCAACATAGATACATGAAATACATTGTGTACCCCGGAGAGTGCCGGAGTAATGCCAGGCTATAAGCTACCTCTCCTACTTTACTCAGAATCTCAAATGGCCTAATGTATCGTGGACTTAGCTTACCTTTAATCCCAAATCTCATCACATTTTTGGTTGGTGATATCTTCAGAAAGACATGGTCTCCAACATGAAATTCTAGCTCCATTCTTCTCACATCAGCATAGCTCTTCTGTCGGCTCTGAGCTGTGCGGAGTCGTTCCTTGATCAACTGCACCTTCTCTACCATCCGCCGAATCAGTTCAGGGCTCAATAATCTTCTCTCTCCACATCATCCCAACATAAGGGAGATCTGCATTTTCTATCATACAGAGCCTCAAATGGAGCCATCTGGATACTGGCTTGGTAACTATTATTGTAAGCAAATTCCACTAATGACAAGTGGTTGTCCCAAGTCCATCACACAGGCTCGCAACATGTCCTCCAGGATCTGTATGGTCCTCTCAGACTGCCCATCTATCTGAGGATGAAAGGCTGTGCTGAAGTTCAGTTTGGTCCCTAGAGCTCTATGAAGGCTCTTCCAGAATTGGAACACAAACCTAGTATCCCGATCTAATACAATAGATACGAGAATACCATGAAGCCTCACAATTTGCTCAATATACATGTTGGCCAATCTCTCACTGAAAATCCTAACTCTGAATGGCAAGAAATGGCTGACTTTATCAATCTGTCTACAATGACCCATACTGCATCATTGCTCCTGGGGGTCTTAGGCAATCCAGTCACGAAATCTATAGTGATTTTCTTCCATTTCCACTATGGAGTCATCAAGGACTGAAGGGGTCCCGCAGGCCTTTGATGCTCAGCCTTCACTTGCTGACATACTAAACATTTGGCCACATACTGAGTAATCTCTCTTTTCATTCCCTTCCACCAAAAGTTTTCTTTTAGGTCTCTGTACATCTTGGTGCCTCCTGGGTGCACTGTATAGGGAGAGTAGTGAGCCTCCCTTAGAATTTCTGCTCTTAGTTCCACCACATTTGGCACACAGAGCTTGTCATCAAATCTCAGGGATCCATCCTCCATTGTAGCAAATTCATTTTGAACCCCTGACTTCACAGCTTCTTTAATCTTTTGCAGGTCCAAGTCTTCTTTCTGGGAAGACTTGATCCGATCAATCAGGGTGGGTTGGAGTACAAGTGCTGCTACTGCCCATCGGACCGTTGTACTCGCAATCCAACCTCCAACTTCTCAAGGTCCCTCTGGATGTGAGGCTGAGAAGTGATCATAAAAGCTAACTCTGAGGAGGACTTCCTACTTAAGGCATCAGCTACCATATTGGCCTTCCCTGGTTGATAGTGCAGATCATAATCTTTTAGTAGCTCATCCACCTCCTCTGCCTTAAGTTTAACTCCTTCTGAGTGAAGATGTATTTCAGACTTTTGTGGTCTGTGTATACATCACATGTCTCCCGTACAGATAATGCCACCAAATCTTTAAGGCAAAAATCACGGCGGCCAACTCCAGGTCGTGGGTAGGATAATTTTACTCGTATGGCTTTAGCTGCCTGGAGGCATAAGCTATCACCTTCTCATTTTGCATTAGAACACACCCCAATCCCTTCCGAGAAGCATCCGTAAATAGGGTGAATCCTCCAGATCCTAACGGAAGGGTAAGGATGGGGGCTGATACTAGGCGTTGCTTCAGCTCCTGAAAACTTCTCTCACACTCCTCAGTCCAGTCAAACTTCGCTTGCTTTTGGGTCAAGCGAGTCAGGGGTAGAGCAATGCGAGAGAAGCCCTCCACGAATCTGCGATAATATCCAGCTAGCCCCACGAAGCTTCTTACTTCGGATACATTGGAAGGCCGACACCAGTTTACAACTGCCTCAATCTTCTTCGGGTCCACAGATATGCCATCTTTAGATATTATATGACCCAAGAATGATACTTGGCTCAACCAGAAGTCACACTTCTGCAACTTGGCATAAAGCTTTTTCTTCCGAAGAGTTTGCAGAACAATCTTCTGGTGGTCCACATGTTCCTCCTGGCTTTTAGAATATACCAGGATGTCATCAATGAACACCACCACAAACTGGTCCAAGTATGGCTTAAAGATTCTGTTCATCAAGTCCATGAATGCTGCCGGGGCATTAGTCAACCCAAACGGCATCACCAAGAACTCGTAGTGGCCATACCTAGTTCTGAATGCTGTCTTTGGCACATCCGCAGCCTTGACCTTGAGTTGATAGTATCCTGACCGAAGATCAATCTTCGAGAATACCTGAGCTCCTTGGAGTTGATCAAATAGATCATCAATCCTCGGCAAAGGACTGTTGTTTCGCACTGTTACCCTATTGATTTCTCGGTAATCAATGCAGAGTCGAAGACTTCCATCTTTCTTTTTGACAAATAATACTGGAGCACCCCAAGGAGATACACTGGGTCTGATGAATCCCCGGTCAAGGAGCTCCTGCAATTGGCTCTTCAACTCTTTTAGTTTAGCTGGGGCCATACGGTACGGGGCCTTTAATATAGGTCCAGTGCCAGGGGCCAAATCAATAGTGAACTCAACCTCCCGATCTGGGGGTAATTCGGTCAAATCAGGGAATACATCCCGAGCCACTTGACTCATCTTGCTGAAGGTCCTTGACCACAGCAAGAAACCCTTGGCCACCCTTCTTCAAATGCTTTGTGGCCTGTAGTGCTGACACGAATACCAAGGCCAGATGCTCCTGACTTCCAGTAAAACTGAATTCAGGTTGATTAGGAATTTTGAAGATTACTATTTTCCTGAAACAGTCTACTAAAGTATGATAGGAGGTCAACCAGTCCATCCCAAGAATAACATCAAAGGACTTCAGTGGGAGGACGATTAGATCGGCCTTCAATCTCCTATCCCCCATATTAATCAAGCAAGATTTGCATACTGAGTCTACCCTCATAACATTACCATTTGGGAGAGCAATGTGCAACTCTTGCTCTAGAGGAACGGTGTCAAAGATTCATCCTTGGCGAGATATGTGCTAGATACAAATGAATGCGTGGCACCGGATCTACTAAGATTTGAGCATAAGTATTGCCTACTTTAATTATACCTGGTCACAAAGTTTAATTTGTCTTAGATGTCATGAGGTTTAACAATATTCATGATCAATGCATCCCATTGCATATGAATGAAATAATCTTAAACGAGTACTTAAGTAACAGACGTACCTATCACAACGGAGTTGGAAGCGGCAGCATCCTGCTGTGTGAGAGTAAAGACGCTTCCATGGGTCCTAGGCTGCTGCTGCTGACCTCTACCCTGATCCAAAGGAGGCTGTTGATCCCTCCGAAGGGGATAAGTGGCCATCTTGTGACCCACCTGCCCACATATGAAGGGCCTGATAAGGACCTTTCTTCTTGGCCTGACCTGAAGACTGACCAGAAGGAGACCCCTTCTTCTTCCTCTGCTGCTGCTCCCACTGCTTATGGACCACACCATATCCCTCTCAATCACCAGGGCCTTGTTCACCACGCCACTAAATGTGGAGAGTTCGAAGGCATTGACTGCTTGCATCAGTCTAGGCCTCAGTCCCTCTATGAATTTGATGATCTTGGCTCTCTCAGTGGCCGCTATGTCTGGAGCAAACCGAGCAAACCGGGTAAACTGGCTTCATACTGCGCCACAGAGATTTCTTGCTCCAGTTTGATAAACTCCGACTGCATTTGCCTCTGCACACTATTGGGGAAGTATTTGTCAAGAAGACTTCCTTAAACTCTCCCAAGGAAATAGCCCGTCCCTCCATTCGCTGCTCCACAAGTAGCCACCAATCATATGCCTCCCCTTGGAGGAGGTAGGTAGCAAATCTAATTCGCTCCTCCTCTTGGCTACCATGAGCTGCAAAGGCTTTCTCCATCTCCCTCATCCATTTTTCAGCATCGGCAGGGTTAGTGGATCCACAAAAAGGAGCGGGGGCCAAGCTCTTGAACTCAGCAAAGCTTCGGCCCTCTCCCCGCCAGGGCTGAGATGGGCTGAGATGGAGCCGACTGAGCATGCTACGGAGCGGGAGAGGCAGGCCGAGCAGGCTGGATTTGCTGAATCTGTTGCTGCATGGCTTGCATAGCCTACGAAATTCTCGCAAGAGCCTGAAGCAATTAGGCCTGAAATTGTGGTTGATCATTGTCAGCCAGATTAACAGAACCAGAGCCTCTAGAAGCTTGCTGGCCTCCCTACTGGCCAGAGTCTCCAACCTGGGAGTTCCCAATAGGCCGCAGACTCCTAGTGCGACGAGGCATTCTTAACTCCTGCCAGGGTTAGGTTCCAGTTAATATCCTTGTAAACCACTAAATTTTAGGCTTTCAAAATATATTACTTGAAATTTTTAATAAAGTTATCACCCTCCCAATGTAATCCTAATGTTCTGCCTAGTGTCATCTTGTGTTTGTCTAAGGTCAAACCTAGGCTTTGATACCACAAAAGCTGTCACGCCTAGACCCTATATTGGATCTAGGGGTGGCAACCCACCGCATGCCTAGCATGCAAGGCATCCCGAAATATAATTTAATACAAGGAGGGGTAATAACCATATATCATCCAAATTCAAATTGTTCATAATACAAACCATAATCATATGTTTTAGGCTACATGCCCAAAATACATAATTCAATGGGACTACAACAAAGTATTAGATCTAGGTTATCTGATAGCCGCTCCAACTACCCCATATTCCCATCTTCAGTTCTGTGGCTCTGAAAAACATTGTGAGATTTAAATGAGCTCACACTCAATAAGTAAGCCAACTATAATATAATATAATTTCTTCAAGCTTTTATCAACTCAAATTTTCATAATAAATATCTGCCAAGCTTCCATGTTTCAAATACATTTTACCATGTTATCAAAACATGCATCATATGCTCAAAATAGTTTTGGAAGCAATTGCTATATATAGCATTTCAAGAATATACAATTTCAGAATAAAACCACTGTACCACTGTAAATAGCATGTAAAAATGCATTTTTATACCAATGTCCCACGGTCACACACTATGTACACAGAACACCCCCTTGGGTGTAACACCTCCCTCGGGTGTATCCTCCATAAATATCCCCTAGGAGTCAGGGTCCTGAACCAGCGTCATGAACTCACATCATATCATATCCTGCTACAGCACACCCTAAAAAGTGTGCTCTCCATATACCCCCTATGAAGATGGGTCCCGATGCCATGTGGCATAATATTGCCATATCATGTCACAGCACACCTTTTCGGTGTGTGTTCTCATATACCCCTATGGAGTTGGGTCCCGGTGCCAAGTGAATCATGCAACATATCACATCATATCATATCATAGCTGACCATGGTGGGACATATTATCATATACACAAAGTATCATTTTCATGTCACATTTGCCAAATAGCATGTATCATTGCAAAAATGCAATCCATATACTTTTCATAATTACAGTGATTTAAACATGTCAAATAAACATGTATATTCATAAAACCTTTAACAATTTTAAAGGTCATGCCAATTGAATCAATTATCCACATAGATACCCAATTATTTACAAAATATAATAAATAATAAACTAATCATAGTAAATGCTCATTTGCAAATAATAATACCAATCCATTTTCTTATTTTTTAAATAATGCAATATATATCAATAAAGCATTTAAATACATAATTTTTCATATATTAATAATTTATGAAAATTATGATAAATGACTTACTTACCTCCTGGCGCTAATCCAAAAATGTAATTCGCTATTTAAGCATATGGGTACCTACAGCATCAATTTCTCAATTTTTAGTCCCCAAAATTAGCATATCAAAATAGCTTTTAACTTTACCAGTTTAATCCCGGGGCCAACTTGGGACTTGAATATCTCTCAATATATAAGCCCAAATGGGAAAATAAAAATACCCTAAGACATTAGGATTAACATTGATCCGAGGGTATATTTTATTTTTTCATTTTGGCCCAATACGGAATCCAAATCGTGGCCCAAAATTTGCTCGTGAGCCGGCCCAACAGGGCCCAAAAGGAGAGCGGCCCAGCCGGCCCGCTCCCCTTTCAGCCCTGCCTCCCCTGTTTTGTCCGAAATAGGGGAGATTTGTGCCGGCGGCCAGGGCCGCCACCGGCCAACCCTGGGGGAGGCTCGGCCGCCGACGATCATCCCGGAGCCTACCGTCGCCGCGACCGCCTCCCTTTCCCTCTTTCTTCCTCTATTTCTCTCTCTTTCTCTCTGTCACTCGTCCGCGGCACGATCCGTGCCGGTGGCACGACCGGCCACCATGGCCGGTCGGACCTCCATCAGACGCTGCCCCGGCGCCGGTGGAGGTCGCCGGTCGCAGCCCGGGCCTGGCGAGCCGGCGGGTATTCCGCCGGGTCCGAACCAAGCCGTGAACCGGCTTGGTTCCGTAAAGAAGGGAGGCCGCCTCTTTCCCTCATTCTCTCTGTCTCTCTTTCTCAATCTCTTTGTGAAACTCATGGAAGAAGCGGGGGGATTACCTGCTTGCTGATGGTGATCGGTGGAGGGGGAAGACCCCCTCCTCCCTCCCCATTTATAGTGGCATGGAGAGGACCAGCCCTCCCCTTTGCTGTGTGAAGAGGAGCGCCACCCTCCTTGACTGGTGGAGTTGGAGAGCCGCCCGCGTGCAAGTACGGCTACGGTGCCTCCCCCTCCTCTGGTCCAAGATGACGGATCCTCACATGGTGAGGATCCGTGGGAGAACAGGGGCTCACACGGGTGTTCTAGGGTTTGTGTGATCTTGACTGTTTGTATCTTTGTGCGCAGTGTTGCTCAAATGGGAGGGCAAAACAGAGGTCTGTTTTTGTGTCTTCAATGTTTAGATACGCCCTAGATTTTGATGCATAGGTATTGTTATACTAGGTGGAGTGTATATATTGCGTCTTGGACTTCTTGCTTGAGATTTGTTTTGGAGGTTAGTACCAGCTAAAGATCACGTGGGTGGCTTCTGGAATCTATTATTATGTTTAAAATAATTCGTTCGGATGTGTTAGTTTAGATCTGTGCGATATCAATTAAAATTGGGGTTCGGATGTATAAGACCAATGATAAATCGACCCCAAGATAACTGAGTCTGATGTACAAAATAATCATCCTCCACTTCACTTCCTCTCCATTGGCGGGATCGGTTGATAGGTGGGTCTAGTCCCATCGGCGGCAAGGCCGGATAATAGGTGGGCCTGGCTATGTCAGGCTGTGTGGATCAGAGTGTTGATGGGCTGAATGGCCAGGACCATCTTGGGGGAATAAGACCAAGCCGGGGCCGGCGCGGGGCCGACTTGGAGGAGTCAGGGCCGCCTCGGCATGACTGGAGAAACTGAGGCCGACGTGGGGCCGACTTGAGGGAGTCGGGGCCGCCTCGGCATGACTGGAGAAACTAGGGCCGATGCGGGACCGACTCAGGGGAGTCGGGGCTGCCTCGGCATGACTGGAGAAACTGGGCCTGACGCGGGGCCGACTTTGGGGAGTCGGGGCCGCCTCGGCATGACTGGAGAAACTGGGGCCGACGCAGGGCTGACTAGGGGGAGTCGGGGCCGCCTTGGCATGATTGGAGAAACTAGGGCCGACGTGGGGCCGACTAGGGGGAGTCGGGGCTGCCTCGGTATGACTGGAGAAATTGGGGCCGATGCGGGACCGAATCAGGGGAGTCGGGGTTGCCTCGGCATGACCGGAGAAATTGGGGCCGATGCGGGGTTGACTTGGTGGAGCCAGGGCCGCCTCGGCATGACTGGAGAAACTGGGGCCGACGCGGGCCGACTTGGGGAAGTTGGGGCCGCCTTGGCATGACTTGAGAAACTGGGGCCGACGTGGGGTCGACTAGGAGTCGGGGCCGACTAGGCATGATTGGAGAAATTGGGGCCGATGCGGGGCTGACTAGGGGGAGTCGGGGCCGCCTCGGCATGATTGGAGAAATTAGGGCCGATGCGGGGCCGACTTGGGGGAGTCTGGGCCGCCTCGGCATGACTGGAGAAACTGGGGCTGACGCGGGGCCGACTTGGGGAGTCGGGGCCGCCTCGGCATGACTGGAGAAACTGGGGCCGACGCGGGGATGATTTAGGGGAGTCTGGGCTGCCTCGGCTTAGCTAGTCGCGCTACTTATTTAATTTTGCCATGATTGCCCACGTGGCTCCATCAGCCACATCATATGCCCTCACGCTCCTGAGTGCGAAGGATCATGTGCCTGCTGTCCTTTGGGCGAAATGGGCGCAAAAATTTAAAAATGATTGCTGGTCATGGGTACCTTTAATTAGCAGGTGAGCTGGCGTGCTTTCTCGAGGCGGTGCCACTTTGAAGGTCTTTCGTAATCAAGCCGAAAATGGGAGTTGACGTCGGCATCGAGCGTCCCGAGGGAGCGTTCCTCGGAGGACGGGAAAAAGGCGGGCGCCATCATTGCCTCTCCGCTCTTTACGCCCCATCATTGGCTGGAGATCCTGCTCCTTGGGCCGAATCGAGGTGAGGTGCCTCGATCACAGGCGAAGTCGCCGGCGGCTCGCGCAATAGTTGTGGGCCACATGGCGAGGCCTCGAGCGATGCGATTTGAAGTTGAGGTATAAAAGCATCCTGTGGGTTCGGGGAAGTCTTTTACACTGCAATCGCTTTCTCTACCTTCTTCTTCCATGAGTTCCCCTGCAACCCGAGATCTTCAGCCCTCTCCTTTCCTTTAAGCTTCATGTCAGTTTCCACCCTTTGTTTCTTCATCCTTGACCCATGGACCGCTGGACCATTAGGGAGGGTAAGAGACCAGTAGTAGAGTCGTCCCATTCCTTTGACGAAGACCATACCTCATTAGCCAGTCGAGTGCCCCGGTCGTTGGGTGGAATCACCATCCGTGATCGGCCGACGGTGAGTAGCCAACCGTCCGCTCAAACCTCCCCGGTGAGAGCAGTTCCTTCCTCGAATTGTCCAGCGCCTCCTTCAGCAGCTGGTCTTGATCCGACAGGGCTGGGGGGGATCGCCTCTACCATAACCCCAGAAGAGATAGAGGCCCTTAGGGCCATGTATAGGGTCCCCAACTTCATCCGTTTGTCTGTGCCAGGACCCGAGGACAGAGCATGCTCCAGCCTCCCTGGTCGGGTTGCTCTGTACGAGGAGTTCTTCAGGTGCGGATTGCGGCTTCCCCTTCACCCCTTTTTCTTGAATTTATTGAATAGGTATAGGTTAGTGCCAGTACAGTTGACTCCGAACTCGATTCGGATCATCTGCGCCTTTGTCATTCTTTGCTGCTTCCAAGGCTCTGCGGCCATTCTGCCTTTGTTCCGAGCTTTTTACAAGCTCCGCGGTCAGGGTGAGGGGGCTTGGTTGGTGTTTACCGCCAGGCCGGGTAGGGCCTTTTCCCTAGGTCTCCCATCCAAAATTAGGGGCTAGAAATCCCGATTCCTTTTTGCTCATGTAGAGGGGGTGATGACTGTCTGGAGAGAACCAGATGTCAGCCCCAACGAAAATTTGGCAGTGGGCGAGAGGGACGGGAAGCTCTTCCTATACCTCTCCTCCTGCCAGATTCCTTCTACAAGGAACTCCTGTCTGAGGAGAACCTGTATGAGGCCAAACTGGCCCCGGCAGTCGGTGAGCATATAAACCTGTTCTTCTTGCCCTCGGCATGGCTTTGCAATTATCTATTTTTACTAACATTTGTTCTTGTGCAGCGATGAAGATTCCTACCAAAAGGTTGGAGGCCACGATGCGGCAGAAAAGATAAGCAGCCGGCGAGGAGGTGAGGTCGGCCAAAAGGGCACGGAGGAGGGCCCAGGCCGAGCCGGCCCAAACTGAGGAAGCCCTCGCGGCCCCAACGCTTGTGGAGGAATCGGCCAGGGTGGTGCCGACTGAAGGAGTGGTCCCCGGCCCGGTTGGGGCCGAGTTTGAAGAGGGGGAGATCCCAGCCACCACCGAGGCAGTCGTGGTGGTCCTGGACCCCAAGGAGGAGACACCTGCCGCCGCGGATTTGGTTGAGGCGGGGCAGGTTGCAGTTGCTGATGGTCCTTCGGCTCCCGCTGAGTCGGAGGTGGAGAGGGCTCCCCCGTTCGCCGGGGAGATAGCAGTCAGAGGGCCTGATGCCGGGGCAAGGCGGGCCAGCAAGCACACGTATGAGCTGGGGAGCTCGTCCCGACGGTCCACCCATCGCCCAACTCGTCGGTTGATCGATGAGACGCCGGAGGGTCGACAGTGACTGGCACCCAGGCTCTCCTCTATGGAGGACGTTGGGGAGGCTGCCATTCTCTTGGCGAGAGATTGGTCCTCACAGATTGACGAGGAGATGGGGCAGCAGTCCCATGCTGGGATCCTTGACATGGTCATGGTGTCGCTGCTTCAGGTAACTTTCTGACTTTGTTCCCTCTTTTGATGTGCCTTGGTTAATCCGTGGCTTACGAACCTTCTTGGTGCAGCTTGCCAACGGGGCCCTTGCCCTCCGTGCCGCAATGTCCCATTCGGGGGAGTTGCTCGCACGCAGCCAGGGGAGGGTTGACAAGTATAAGAAGCAATGCCAGGCGCTGTTCGAGAGGCTTACTCAGCAGCAGGAGGAGGCCAAGGCTCGGGAGGAGGACTTGGGCGGCCGAATAAAGGAGGTGGAGAGACGGGCCGAGGTTGAAGGCGGCCGAGCTTCCGCGGCTGAGACCAAGCTGGCATTAGTATCGGCCAGACTTGAAGCGGCCGGAAAAAGGATGGAGGAGCTGGGCTGCCAGCTCCATCATATGGAAGGTCGAGCTGACGCGGTGGCGGATGAGGCCCGAGCTGCGATGGAGAGGACCACCACGGTGGAGATGGCGGCGGTCGAGGCGAGTCACCAGCGGGCTGAGGCGGTGGCCCATGCCGATGAAGCCAGAGCCCGCGCTGAAGAGCCTGAGGGCCGGGCTTGGGAGGCCGAGGCGCAAGCCAGGGAGGCCGAGGCCAGAGCCAATAATGCCGTCGCCGATTACAAGGCCTCAGCGGAGTTTGAGCAGGAAGTCATTGAGGCCAGCTTCGATGCTATGCAAAGGGTTTCGACCTTTGCAAGGCGAAGGTGTCTTCAGCCTTCAACATCAGCAACTCCGATCTCGAGAAGATCCAGCCCGAGGATCTTGACGGCGAAGAGGCGGCGGAGGAGGAGGAAGCCGGGGAGAGCCGGGGTCAAGCGGGCCCTGAAAAACTTGTATTTTTATATCTTCCTTTTCTGTAACTGACCTTGAGTCAAATTTTGTAACTTGCTTAGATAGTATCAACGAAAGAAATGGCTTTTTCTCCAAAGTACTCTTCGGGTCTTGTTCGTCCTTCTTTGTTCTTTTTCTCTGCGATGGTCTTACTCACTTAGGCTTGATGGTGACTGAATGAATCCACGAAGGCCCGCGCCGCTAAATAGGCTTGCAGCCCCTTAGTTTTCCAATCGGGTAAGTAAAGCAGTCCGGCGTCGGCCATGGCCTTTAGAAACGTCTTTGGGGTTCACCTTTGAACTTAGAGAGATAACCTGGCTGAGTGCAAGGTTGCAGGATTCACAAGATGACTCGGGGTTAACCCCAAGGTAGCTCGGGCGGGTGTAGACTGTTTGGGGGAATGTAGAACTTGAAACAGGTATTGCCGGCCACGATGCCGCTGAGGCAGAGATAAAGTTGCCGAGGCAAAAACAGAACCGTTGAAGCTGACATAAAATTGCATTGAGTGCTTGCGCTTTGGTCCGGGAGGCGATTCGATGGGTACGGAGCATTGGGGACTTGAACTGACTTGGGGGCATCATCGTGCCAGAGCCTAGTGGTGTCCCATGAGCTATGATGCTGACGAGCTCCTTTTAAACCACCTCGGGGGTTTGTGCACCGCCCGAGGGGACTCAGCCGGTTACAGAGCTTTTAGGGACTTGAATCTACTCGGAGGCACCTCCGTGCCGGGGCCGAGTAGTATCCGTGAGCCGTGATGCCGGTGAGCTCCTTTTAAACCACCTCGGGGGTTTGTGCGCTGCTCGAGGGGTAACTCAGCCGGTTACAGAGCTTTTAGGGACTTGAATCTACTCGAGGGCACCTCCGTGCTGGGTCCGAGTGGTGTCCCGTGAGCCGTGATGCCGGTGAGCTCCTTTTGAACCACCTCGGGGGTTTATGCGCCTCCCGAGGGGCGACTCAGCCGGTTACAGAGCTTTTAGGGACTTGAACCTACTTGGGGGCACCTTCGTGCCAGGGCCGAGTGGTGTCCCATGAGCCGTGATGTCGGTGAGCTCCTTTTGAACCATCTCGGGGGTTTGTGCGCCGCCCGAAGGGTGACTCAGCCGGTTACAGAGCTTTTAGGGATTTGAACCTACTCGGGGGCACCTCCGTGCTGGGGCCAAGTGGTGTCTCGTGAGCCGTGATGCTGGTGAGCTCCTTTTGAACCACCTCGGGGGTTTGTGCACCGCCCGAGGGGCGACTCAGCCAGTTACAGAGCTTTTAGGGACTTGAACCTACTCGGGGGCACCTCCGTGCTGGGGCCAAGTGGTGTCCATGAGCCGTGATGCCGGTGAGCTCCTTTTGAACCACTCGGGGGTTTGTGTGCCGCTTGAGGGGCGACACAGCCGGTTACAGAGCTTTTAGGACTTGAACCTACTCGAGGATACCTCCGTGCTGGGGCCGAGTGGTGTCCGTGAGCCATGATCGGTGAACTCCTTTTGAACCATCTCGGGGTTTGTGCGCCGCTCGAGGGGCAACTCAGCCAGTTACATAGCTTTTAGGAACTTGAACCTACTCGGGGGCACCTCCGTGCTGGGGCCGAGTGGTGTCCCGTGAGCGTGATGTCGGTGAGCTCCTTTTGAACCACCTCGGGGTTTGTGGGCCGCCCGAGGGGCGACTCAGCCGGTTACAGAGCTTTTAGGACTTGAACCTACTCGGGGGCACCTCCGTGCCGGGGCCGAGTGGTGTCCCGTGAGCCATGATGCCAGTGAGCTCCTTTTCTGAGATCTAGTCGTTGGGGCAAGGAGGAATCGACCGAGGTGTTGAAGGAGGCCCTTTATTGCTCATAATATGGAGAGATACACTATTGGTAGTATCGGCGAAGGTTATTCGCATTCCAAGTACGTGGGATGGGTCGTCCGTCAAGCTCTTCGATTCAGTATGCCCCTTGGTTGAGCATCTCGGTGATGCGGTAAGAACCTTCCCAATTAGGGGACAGTTTGCCCCCTCCATAGGCTTGGACACCTCAGCCTTTCTTAGAACTAGATCCCCAGGGCGAAATACTTTGGGACGCACCTGGGCGTTGTAATATTTAGCTGCTCGCGGGCGGAAGGTCGCCATTCGTAGCCGTGCTCGTTTGTGGGCTTTGTCATGAAGTCGAGGTTGGCTCTTATCAGGGTGGAGTTGTCCTCTTCATCGTAGGACTCCATGCGTGGGCTTGGCAGTCCGATCTCGATGGGGATGACCGCCTCGGACCCGAAGAAGACTAAAGGGGGTCTCGCATGTTGGGGCCCTTGGGGTCATGTGGTAAGCCCACAGCACATTAGGAAGCTTTTCTACCTATCGGCCTTTGGATCCATCTAACCGAGTTCTGAGCCCTGAGGATGGTGCAATTCATGACCTCGGCCTCCCCGTTTATCTATGGATGGCCAACAGAGGTGAACCGGTGGCGGATGCCCAGTTTGGCGCAGAAAGTCTTAAATGTGGTGTTGTCAAACTGGTGGCCATTGTCAGTGACGAGGGTGTGGGGCAGGCCGAAGTGCATATGATTGACTTCCAGAAGAAAGCTTTGACCTTGCTCTCGGTGATTTTGGCTAATGCCTCGACCTCGACCCATTTGGTGAAGTAGTCGATGGCGACAAGCAGGAATCCCGCTGTCCTGAAGCGGGGGGAATGGTCCAAGGATGTCCATCCCCCACTGGGTGAAGGGCCACGGGGCCGAGAGTGGGCTCATGGGGACGGATGGCTGGCGCTGAATACACGCATGGCGCTGACAGCCATCGCACCTCTTGACCAGCTTGGCGGCATCTTCCCTCTTAGTGGGCCAGAAGTATCCTTGGCGAGGGCCTTTTGAGCCAGAGACTGCCCCCAAGTGATTTCTGTAGATGCCTTCGTGGATTTCTCTGAGGATGTAGTCGGCGTCGGCAGGTCTACGCACTTGAGCAGGGGGTATGAGAACAACCTTCGGTATAGCCGTCCATCTAGGAGGGTGAACTTGGAAGCTCTCCATTTGAGCAACCTAGCCTCGCCGTGGTAGCGGGGAGGGTGCCGTCCGTAAGATAGGGATGTAGGCGTCCATCCAAATTGGCTCTTGGGTGAGTGGGAGGACTTCTTCTTTGTCTTCTATGCTGGGCCTCTCTAGATGCTCGATGTAGGCATCCCTCGTGATGCCATTAGTGGAGGTGGCCAAACGAGAAAGGGTATCAACCTTGGCGTTCTTACTCCGAGGGATATAGCTAATGCTGAAATAAGTTAATGGAGAGACCAAAAATTGAACCTTGCCTAGATACTGGGCATGGTAGGGTCACGAGCCTCGTACTCTCGTTGATTTGCCAGAGATGAGTTGCGAGTCGGTGAAAGCTCTGAGACGCCTTACTCCAAATTCCTGGGCCAGTCTCAAACCTGCCAGCAGGGCCTCGTACTCGCCTGATTGTTCGTGGCTTCGAATAGAAACCGAAGGGCACATTCCACCTTCTCTCCGTTTGGGCCCGCCAGGATGAGGCCGGTGCCGCTTCCCTGGAGTTCGAGGTGCCATCCACATGGAGGATCCAATTCCTCGCCATCTTCGGCTCGGCATCGGGCTGCCTCATGGGACCTTCCTCGGTCAGCTCCCCTGCCCAGGTGCACTCGACCAGGAAGTCGGCAGGACCTGGGACTTTAGAGTGGTCTTTCTTGAAAAGAGGTCGAATTCCCCCAGCTTGATGGCCATTTTGCAAGTCATGTTGAGGTGTCGGGCGAGCCAAAATGGCTCGGAGAGGCTGGTCCGTGAGCACCACGATAGGGTGTGCTTGGAAATACGAGCGGAGACCCGGGCGAAGACGATCAGGGTGAAGATGATCTTTTCTATTTCGGAGTATCTAACCTTCGCATCATGGAGCACCTTGCTGACGTAGTAGATAGGCTTCTGAGTCCCGTCGGCGTTGAGGCACACCAAAACGGAACTGATGGCCTCTAGAGAGGCGGCAAGATAGAGAAATAAATCCTCCCCGTCCTTAGGCTTCGATAGGAGCGGCGGGGAGGATAGGAATGCTTTCAGCCTGTCGAAGACCTTCTGACAGTCATATGTCCATTCGAAGCTGTCGACCTTTCGCAGGGCTTTGAAGAAGGGCAAGCACCTCTCGGCTGACTTGAAAGAAAACAACTTAGGGCCGCCACTCTCCCTGTATGCCACTGCACCTCCTTCTTGCTGGTTGGCGACCTCATATCGAGGATGGCACTAATTTTCTTCGAGTTGGCCTCGATCCTTCGCTGGGTCACCATGAAGCCTAAGAACTTGCCTGCTGTGACGCCGAAAGCACACTTCTTTGGGTTCAGCTTGACTTGAAAGCGGCGGAGGTTATTGAAAGTTTCTTCTAGGTCGGAGACATGATTGAAGGCGCAGGTGCTCTTTGTCAATATGTCGTCCACGTAAACTTCCATGTTCCGGCCCAGATGATCTTGGAAGACTTTGTTCATTAGCCGATAGGTCGCCCCCGCATTTTGAGGCTGAAGTGCATTACTTTGTAGCAATAAATACCTTTCTCCGTTACAAAGGTGTGCTCCTCATCGCCTGGGTCCATCTTTATCTGATTGTATTCGAAGAAAGCATCCATGAAACTGAGAAGTTCATGGTCGGAGGTGGAATCCACCAGCTGGTCAATCCGAGGCAAGGGAAAACTGTCCTTTGGGCATGCCTTGTTGAGGTCGGTGAAGTCGATATAGATTCTCCAGCTTCCATTTGCCTTTTGCACCATGACTACATTAGCCAGCCAGCTGGGATAATGTGCCTCTCGGATATGACCAGCATTGAGCAACTTGTTGACCTCCTCGTCAATGGCCTTTTGCCGCTCAAAGGCAAAGCTTTTCTTACTTTGGCGGATAGGGCGGTGCTTTGGGTCGATGTTGAGCCTATAGGTGATTACCTCTGAAGGAATGCCGGGCATGTCGAATGCCGACCAGGCAAATATGTCCGAGTTGGCCCCTAGGAAAGTCAGGAGATGATCGCGATCCTCTGGAGGGAGGAGTCCGCCTATGCGCATAGTCCTCGCCGGGTCGTCTCTTAGGGGAAAAGTTAAGAGCCGCTCGGCTGGCTCCCCTCCTTTGCTTGACTCTCTAGGGTCAGGTGCCTCCAAGGCCGGCTCAGTCTCTTGAGAGCTCAAAGCCGCATGGTAGCAAGGCAAGACTGGGCTGACTTCGCCCCGCATCTCGCCAACCCCTCCGTTGGTAGGGAATTGCACAAGTAACCATCGGGTGGAGATGACTGCATCCAGGAGGTTGAGGCCCGGTCGTCCGAGAATGGCATTATATGCCAAGGGAACTCACACAACTAAAAACTTCATGATGACTGTGCTTTGGCAAGGCGACGTTTCGGCCATCACAGGCAAGTAGATTTTGCCTTCGACCTTCACCGAATCTCCAGTGAATCCCACTAGAGGAGCTACGACGGACTAGAGAGAATCAATAGATAAACCCATCCTAACAAATCATCATAGGTAAGGATGTCAGCTGAGCTGCTACTATCAACTAATATCCTTTTTACAGGGTGCTTGGCGATCGTCATTGAAAGTGAAGCGAAAGGGAGGAGCCCCCGCTTTAGTGCTAGCATCGCCACTGCATCGTCTAAGTGGTAGACCTCAAGGGCGGCGATCTTGAATCGGGCCACAAAGTCCCGAAGTGATTCTCATTCTTTCTGGCACATGGAGAAGAGGCTGTCAACCCTCGGGATCCTTCGATAGGCGTCGAAATGCGCCAAAAATACCTTTTTCAGCTCCCGGAAGGAATCGATACTGTGAGGGGGCAGATGGGTGTGCCAAGTGCGGGCGGCTTTCCACAGGGTAGCGGGGAAAGCCTTGCACAAGAGGGCATCCTTAGCCTCCTGTACTTGCATCAGGGCCTTATAACTCTTGAGGTGGTCGAGGGGATTCATCGTGCCATCATATGGATCTATTTGAGGAAAGAAAAATCTGGAGGGTACGGGCTCCTCCAATATCCGGCGGGTATAGGGAGGACGAGTGTCATACTCCTCCTCCGACTGGTTGTTAATCTTTCTAGCGAGCTCATCTAGTCGCCGATGGTACTCATCCAGGCGCTCCTTCGCCTGGCGGCCGATCCCAGGGGCCTTCCTGGACGGCTCAGAGGATGAGGAGGAATAGGATGGAGAAGGACGTGGGAGGTGAGACCTCCGCTTTGGCTCCTCCTGGTGCTAAGGTTCCGGGGAGGACTCGCATAAGTCACGGTCTGGGGAGCGCGATCTCTTGAGGAGCTCCCGACGAGGCTTCTTGGGAGAGGCCCGATAGGGGGAGGCTTGCCGATGACCGCTTCTTGGTGGGGGGACCTTCCCCTAGCAAACTGCTGACTGGCGGAGGGAGGAGCAGTCAGGTGTTGGGTGGTCATGGACTGTTGCTCCTAGAGCCCGTTGACCATGACAGTAAGGGCTTGGACCTGTTGGGTGAGGGCCATCAGCTGATCAGCTGGGGTAGTCGCATCTGATGGTGGGTAGACAGTAGAAGGATTGACAGTAGGAAGGTTAACTTCATGCTGCCTAGCTGGCGGGGGATGCCCCCCAGGGTAGCTAGCGGAAGCGTCTTGAGCCCGCATCACCACCATCGCTTAGTGGACAAAGGGGGACACTGTATGGTTCACGTCTTCCTTCTCGTGCCACTACCCCTTCCTGGCGTGCCAGTCTGATGACGCCCGATCACTGATCTTGAGCGTAGGAAAGATTAAACTGCTTGCTGATGGAACCCTCGTCGGGATGGATTACTTACAAGAATTCCCAAGATCGGAGGAAGCTCCGGTGGGGACCCTTCGACGCTCAAGTTAGCAACCGAGGTCATAGCCGAAGGGAAACTTGGGAGAGCTTCCTAGGGTAGAAAGATCTCCATGAGTTTGAGTCTTTCTGGAGTGAAGTGTAAGTGAGCACATGTGTTTCACATACCTGGGTCTCGAGTGGACTGACCCTTTTATAGGCGGTAGACATTTGCATGGGGATTAGCCACGTGGAGTTCCGTGAGGGAGAAATGTCTGCAGAACATGTGGAAGTTACATGAATTTCGGCTGGTCGGTAGGTCTTGTCCCATCGGAGAGGTGAAATTGACGGTTGGTGGGCTAAGTCCCATCAGGCGGCGATGCCAGCCGATAGGTAGGCTTGGTCCCATCAGGCAACGTGATCAGTTGGTAGGTGGGCCTGGTCCCATCGACGGCAAGGCCGAGTGGTAGGTTGGCCTGGCTATGTCAGGCTACGTAGATCAGAGTGTTGGTGGGCTGAATGGCCAGGACCATCTTAGGGGAATGGGACCGAGCCGGGGCCGGCGCGGGGCTGACTTGGAGGAGTCGGGGCCACCTCGGCGTGACTGGAGAAACTAGGGCCGATGCGGGGCCGACTTGGGGGAGTCAGGGCTAACTCGGCATGACTAGAGAAACTGGGGCCGATGCGGGGCCGACTTGAGGGAGTCGGGGCCGCCTCGGCATGACTGGAGAAACTAGGGCCGATGTGGGGCCGACTAGGGGAAGTCGGGGCTACCTCGGCATGATCGAAGAAACTGAGGCCGATGCAGGACCGACTCGGGGGAGTCGGGGCTGCCTCGGCATGACTGGAGAAACTGGGGCCGACTAGGGGGAGTCGGGGCCGCCTCGGCATGACTGGAGAAATTGGGGCCGACGTGGGGCCGACTTGGGGGAGTCGGAGCTGCCTCAGCATGACTGAAGAAACTGGGCCGATGCGGGACCGACTCGGGGGAGTCGGGGCTGCCTCGGTATGATTGGAGAAATTGGGGCCGATGCGGGGCTGACTTGGGGGAGTTGTGGCCTCGGCATGACTGGAGAAATTGGGGCCGATGCGGGGCCGACTTGGGGGAGTCGGGGCCACCTCAGCATGACTGGAGAAACTGGGGCCGATGTGGGGCCGACTAGGGGAGTTAGGGCCGCCTCGGCATGACTGGAGAAACTGGGGCCGATGCGGGGCCGACTTGGGGGAGTCGGGGCTGCCTCAGCTTAGCTGGTTGTGCTACTTATTTAATTTTGCCATGCTTGCCCATGTGGCTCCATCAGCCACATCAGGACATATTTTAAAGCATGCTACAGCTTTGACAAAAATTCTAGAGCATGTTATGTCCATGTGTTAAAGGGTTAAAATTTTCTAATGGATACATTGGTAGATGTGTCAATATGCATAAGCTTAAGTTGTTCGGCATGAAGAGTCATGACTATCATGTCTTTATGCAGCGATTATTATCCATAACTTTCCGTGGGTTACTTTTTATCCACATATGGAAGGCACTAACAGAGCTTAGCTTATTCTTAAAGGAGTTAACTGTCAGAGTCATTACTTCTGCATCAATGGCAATGCTTGAGGAACAAATTCCTATTATATTATGCAAATTGGAGCGATTATTTTCTTTCAGCTTTTTTGACTCTATAGAACACCTACCGGTTCACTTACCATATGAAGCAAGTATAGCTGGTCCCGTGCAGTATCGTTTAATGTATTCTTTTGAGAGGTAAGTATCTAAATAATAGTAATATATATTATTGCTTCAAATAAATTTACCTAACAAGCTAGTTAATTGATTGCTTTACGTATTTTGACAAATAGGTATATTAAGAAGTTAAAAATAATGTGCGCAACAAAGCAAGGATTGAAGGTTCGATATGTAATGCATACTTGGTTAAGGAAGTTTCAACTTTTGCCTCGCATTATTTTGAGGATCACATCCACACGATGAACCAAAATGTGGCCCATAGTAGTGATGGATGTGCGGATGAAGGAGAAGCTATTGATAGGAGGATATCAATTTTTAAAAGTGCTGGCCGAACATTTAGAAAATAGAAGAGAAGGGATTTGAGCGATGTCGAGTACTTTGCAGCTCATAATTACATTTTAATGAACTATCGAGAAGTCGATCCATACATCGAGTATGTATATACTCAGTTTTCTAACAATGAACTTCTATTTATAAAATCAATAATAGTAAAAAAATTTACTGATAATATTTTAAATTTCTTATTTGTATAGGATATGTAATGTGAAACAGAGTTTGCATATTGGTTTAATGAATTTGTGAGTATTGCAATGCGTTTCTTTGGTTAATGCCTTCTATTTCATGAATTAATTGTGAATTCATTATTCATTTACAAGTTAATGGTCCATGGTCCACTGTTCACAACATTTTCATTAGTTGTCTAGCACAATGGCCATTGAAAACCGTAAATATCCACTCTAGCTATTTTATGAATGGCTATAAGTTTCAGATTGAAGGATTAGGTTTTTCAAGATGCACACAAAATTGGGGCGTGCGTCAAAGGAGAAAGCGTTGGAGCAAATATGCTGGATTATTATGGGAAGTTAGTTGACGTGGTTGAAGTTGAATATCTGGTTGGCCTGTGAAACGTACTGTCTTATTTCATTACAACTAGTTTGATCCAATAGTAAATGTGGGGACTAGGGTTCATAATGAATATAATTTGGTTAAAGTAAACTATAAACGAAGATTGCAAAATATGAACCATTTATTTTAGCATCACAAACTCAGCAAGTGTATTACCGCGGATATCCAAGCTTGTGCAACGACAAACGAGACTGGTGGGCTGTTTCACAAATCATGGCACAATCGACCATCATGCTTGCTGAAAACTCTTCAATTCAATCACCTGATTTTCTTGCATTTCAAGAGGATGAGATGAAAATACATGTAATTGAGGATGACACATCTACTTCTGAAATATCACTTAGAGACCCGACCGATAATATCAAGAAATTGAGGATGTTAATGTTTCATTGGATGATGACGAAGATGAATTTCAATCACAGTCGAATTCAGTATCAAATGTCGAACCGATTATTGATGACACAAATAAAACCAACTCTGCATAGAGGTTGACAATTGCAAGATGAATTTATTTGTGCTTTATTTTACACGTACATTCATTATCCATAATTAGGTTGCATGAATCTATGTTATTTTAGTATGAAGGGTCGGGGGAGA
>UESW01002032.1:128019-298732 GCA_900491605.1 Calamus simplicifolius | reverse complement strand
AATTTGCCTCATCCACTCAAGGTGTGCCTTTAGATAGAGAACTTTCCACTGGAGCTTTGAAGCATGATGGAGGCTAATGCTAGAGGGATGTCTTATCTAAGATGTTAGTTGTACCTACTAATGCTAAAAATAAAAGATAGTTTATGATGTACTTTATAAGATGTATGCCTACTGAACAATCCTTAATTTACTAATTTTCTTCTATTGGAAACATGTGCCACAAGAGTTGCATGATTATTATTATTATAATCTAGGATCTCATTTATAAAAGCTAACCAAATTACTAAGCTAAGGTTTTAAATTCAGATATAATTAGATGAGCACTCAAAACAAATTATAAATATCACGAGCATATATCTATAGTATCTCTTACTCTATATAGATTTTAGACTAGATTTACTTAATGGCATTTGTAATAATGCAAGGCATTATCCAATAAAGACTAATCTTAATGTGCTATTTGGATCTCCTCATCTTGTGTATAAATATTTAAGATATACCTAGTATATAATCAATCACTATACGAGATTAAATGCATACCAACATGTACTCTCACAATAACTAAGTTTTAGAGGACTTATATTTTAGCCCTTCTAATATTTGGCTGTTGTTGGTAAATACTTAAATATAATTAATTTTTATCTCACCTAGTGTTGAGCAAGGATCATATGATGTAATGAAGAGAAATAATTGGAAATTAATCAAGCTTGAGGTCTGGTTCATAAATGGCTGGAACCATGGTTAGCAAGAGGTTAGAATCTCTATCAATTAGTTTATTATTATCTCCTCGTGGGTGCATAGAAAAATTTGGCTTTAGGGGATACAACAAGCTAATACGCAGTTAAAAGTTTAAAATACGTAACCAGCATAGATTTTGGGCGATTGTGGGGGGATGTCAATTTCAATCATTTCAGGCTCCATAATAAGAGTAGGCACTGACTTCCACTTGAGAGAGAGAGAGAGAGTGCGTGGTTAGACTGGACTTCCACACGACACACGTTTTTTATGAAAGCGACTTTGGGTTCTCCCTTCTCTCTATTTTTCCAAGTCGTAGCGTCAGCAGATCTGCTACACGCCACATATATACATTCCAACAAATAAGGATCACACTTTTAGTTGAAATGCGAGTTTGAGAAGTCCCCCACTGATCTCAAAGTCTAAAACCATGTGATTTCGAGCATGATCGTAGTGTTGTGGCTCGCGACGTGGCTCAACTACCATTCTCTTCTGCTTACTTTTGCTCGAGTAGATAATAATTATTTTTAGTAGTTTTACATTAATCTTTGTTTTTCTTATTTTTAATCTAAATCTGAACTCGTTTCAAATTTTTAGTCAGTTTTTTTAGATATTTTTTCCTGAAGTTTCAAATCGTAATCTCTGTGAGAGGGGCCCGATCGACAGCTACAACAGCTTGGACCTTAACCTCTGAACTGGTAAAAAGATTTGATTTTTTTTCAAAGCAGTACGTCTGCTAGGGTTATTAATTTATTATGATTTGCAATTTTAATAATTCGTAATTAATTACATCCTTTTCAAGAAAATCTCTTGGATTTCACTGAGGTTTGCCATCATAATTTTCAAGATTTTTCTCAGCAATTCTTGCAGAACATTAACTACCCAGGAGCAAAATCAAAGAATGACCAGTTTTTCAAAGAAGAAGAAGAAGAAGGGCATATTAACATGATTTGATGTGTCCAAGTATTTTGACCTAATTGCTTTCAAAGGCAATTGCACCATCTTTGATGATATGGCAATTCATATAATCTGGTCTGCCACTTTTTCTAATAACCTTATGAGACTCACAATTCTCTGTACTAAATTGATCAAATTGTTAAATTTCTTTACAATTCATTTTTATGATTAATTCTACACATCGAATCAAAGAGTTCTTGCCTGTAAACCATATAATATTATTTCTAATGTTAAAGAGGGACTTCTCTACATGTTTTCATATGCAGCTATTTTCATTCTTGAGTTCAAAAACTCTTCATGAAATGTAGCCAATGAATGCTTTCTTATTTTCCTCTCAGCTAGAAAGATTGAGATCACCTCTTGGATTGCCTGCCATTATAACCACAATCTCCACTAATTAGTCTTTGTTTCATTTTGATGGCTAATTTAAAATTGACTCCTGATGCATTTGCAAAGTATAAAGCAAAAGTAATTAACCATGCATCTATTACAGAAATAAAGCACAAAACAATAGTTGTGTTTGGGACTGAATGTATAAATATTAGTTATATACAGTGAAAACAAAATGACTGTTAATTAACAAAAGACCAAGTCATAAGTACTGCTCAAAAAATAAAAAAATATATGCATGCTCTCATAGGCTTCTGCCAGTGGACGTGACAAGACGCAGTCTCTCCTTGCTTTCTGTTTTTTTTTAAAAAAAAAAGAGGGAAGAAAAAGAAAAAGCCCAAGCTTCCAGAAGCATGAAACAAAATTAAATTAAGAGGTAGGTAGTAGGTTGAGAGTCAGGAGAGAGAGGGCGTCCGGCCACCGCATGCAGGCCATGAATTTTTCCAAGGCCAAGAGAAGAAGAAAGAAGACCTCATGGAACTCTTGTTCCCTTTTGTGGAGAGGAGTACTGCAGGGAGAGTGGGCATGGGTCCCGGCGAAGGCCAAATCCAGTCGCATTCGCCCAATTGCTGGCGATCGAGGACTGGATGGGTGCCAACCGCCGGCCCTGACAAGGGATTGGGAGTAGGTGGCTAGCTCTTGGCCTTCCATGGACCCCATGGCATTGACATGGACCAAAAACACCTTGACCTAAAGCTAAAATGGTATCATCCCATTCTTTGATGTTGCATGCGTACTGCTTAATTTATTCCGTACGTAACTTGTTACATATATGCCACCTAAGCAAATTGTAGACTTGTATAAATTCAGACTGCATGTATGTGATGTCCCAGTGGTACATCACAAACTAGGTGTAGGTGGAAGGTGTGATTTGGTTAGGTGCAGTAAGCTAGTTAGCTTGAGTTTGGCTTTCTCGATTAAAACATTAAAAAAAAAAAGGCTAAACTTAGTTTATTTAAACTTGGCTTAAACTAGATTGAATTATTAATATTTAAATACTTTATTTATAATAAATTAATTTAAATTATTGTATAATATTATCAATATCTATTGTAAATCAATATGTATTATGTAGAATAAAGTGTATTATAATTATCAGATTATAATATGGTCAGTCAAGGCTTTTCTTTTTTTTGGATTTATATAATGAGAAGTTTCAAATGATCTCAAATTTTTGAGCTTGGCTTAAATGAAAAATGAGATGGGCTAGCTTATGTTTCACTAGTTGGCCCTTTTTAAGTTGTGCTGCTTATTGTGCTTAATTGATCAAGGTTAATTGATATGCAACAAACTTTTGGCCACTAAGGTAGTGTTTGATAGAAAAAATATTATCCATGGATAAGTGTACAGGATAGAGTTTATTCCCTGGCTATCCCTATGGATATTTCTTGGCTATCTTATTGATCATATCAAATGCAAAAAGGTAAATCCATAGAATAACTTTTTTTTACTCTTATTTGGAGAGATAACCAGCTATTTCATATTTTTTAGGAAATAAATTGAGAGGATGATCCATGGTTAACCATGATTAAGCATGAATTATCTCTCTGGTTAACTTTATTCCCAGCTATCTTTTATAGTTATGACTTTTGAAAATAAGAGGGATATCCTCTGAGTTATTTTCCTCCTCAGCAAAATGGTGGCCATGAACGCTGCTTCATGTTGGGTTATTTTACATGGCTAGTTGGATTGAACAAACAACCAAAACCTATTAACTTGTTCTTCTTCTTGGTGGGAGGGGGTAGCACCGCAAAACGTTTGAATTGAGGATTTAAAAAAAAAAAATCACAATTCAATCAAGTGCAAACAAAGGGCCAATGTAAAATTATATATACCATGCAAAATTGAGACATGAGTAACTATAGTGCAGCTTAATTAATTTCTCTAAAGAAATGGAACCCTACAAAATTGTGTAAGAAAGGGTCATGGTTTGGTATGGAAAAATAGATCCACTGTAAAGTTGTTGAATATGGTCAATTATTAAAGTGTCAAAGGATTAGATGCCGTCCAAAATGGATCGTTAGCATATATAGAACCAACGAAAGATAAGGCTTTATTGTTGTTTCAGTTCATATATATTGTATCCTCCTTTCTGACCCATGAAACCATGAAGCTTGGCTTAAGGGGCACAGGATGTGGCTATTCTGCAAATCCAAGCAAATCGACTGGCAACTTTGAGGTGGAGAGCGTCATGCATGGAATTATTTTTAGGCTTGATGTGGATGACAGTGGTTTTATATGAACAAGGGATGGAAAAAATAGCAAACCAGGAACAAAGTAGATGGGTAGCTAAAGGATGGACCAGTGAGACGGTAAGCGATGCCCTCCTCTCCGAGTCACTTGGTTGAAGATAAAACATGGAAGCTTCTTCGGCCTACCTAACCTGTTGAAAAAGTGAAAGGTAGGTGAATGTTGGAAAAGGACTCCTTCAGTTGGACCTTTCCTTTTGGGACTGGGTTCATTCATCAATGTCCTTCTTTTTTTTTTCTTTTTTTTTTTGGGTGATGGGAACAATTCATCGATGTCATATCAACCAAATTAAGAAGGCTTCATCGCAGAAATATCATCAAACGATCCTATTTATTGTTTCTTTTGCAGCAAGAATTAAGCAGTGACAAGGGAAGTTAGACGTGCAAGGAAAAAGTGGGAAATTTGTATGAATAATTAACTTTTAAGATGACGTTGATAAAATAAAATTATCAGTTTAGAGATTAACACGTGGAATGGAACTATTGCAGAACAGGTTTTCCATGCAACCCAACTGTTTCTCCAAAACAGTTGGAAAACAATCTCAATTTGCTTTCACAAGAGAGTATAGCACACCTAAAATACAACAGAGAAAAACTATCAAAAAGTGGATGGAGGGACAGAACCAAGTAAGATGATCATGCTACCAGATTTCATGAAAGTTCCTGTGCCATGCCAACAATTTCGCATAGCCAAAAAATAAAATCCCTTTTCGATCTTCATCATTTTTTAATTTCCTTATGTTTTATGATTCCTGCCACCGTATGTTAACGAGGTGTTGAGGATTTAACTTTAGTGGTTACTGCATGATCTTCCAATGAAAAATGATCTAAATTAATTTGCAATACCATAGCTTCAACTATCACATGAAGGCCTAGCCATTCCAGTACTAGTTTCAGTTTTAAGTTGGGCATGATAAGTTAAACAAACTCCATTTTTTAGGTAATTACCATGAAACCTTGTTCAATCTTCAACCATGACTCACTGATGTGGATCTAATTGGATCCAAGCATATGATGACAATACAATCAATCATATGATTTCTTCTTCGATGCGAATTGGATGGTGTAACAAATCAACAACTATGGTGGGGAAGATTGCTGAAACATCCCGATATGGTGTAAGAGGTCACACACAAAACATGTCTGAGGGCCACAAGCCTTGGCAACTGGACAACTCCTCAAAGGGTCCATTTAAAGACCACCAACAAGAGAAGATAGAACGCAATAATATGTCCGGAAAAAAGAACACTGCAAATTGGATTTTGCTTGTTACATTACATTGAGTTTAGGGTAGGAAACCTAGCTATATTATATGGTTCCAAAGAAGATCGTGTCATGGATAAAGGCACTATCATATATACTCCGCATGCAGTTCTAATTAAAATTGGTTCTTTAAGATGAACCTTTCCTATTAGCTTGTTATTACTTGACAGTTGTAATGTTTATATAGGGTGAAGAAACCTAACTAGTATGTGATCCAAAAGAAGAATGCGATGGATTAAGGTTCTGTCTTGGGTGTCCCTCGCCTTTCTTTGAGATTGATTCGTGAATATAGCCTCCTCATCGGCTCACCATTCTTTATTGAGAAAGGCTACCTACCCTCCCCACCATCCGGCTTCTCCTCCTCTCACCTCTTATCCACAGACCACAAGCGCTAAATGAGATGGGCCAGGGACACCACACCTGGGTACAATAAGAAAACTTATCAAACTTGACCCCAAAAATTTTAATTACAAGTGCAAACATATTTCTCCTCCTTTTTTTTTTTAACTTTTTACCCTTTTGTTATGCCTCTCAGTACCATCGTGCCACGTAAAGCAATCTGATGGAATAAGAAAAAGAAGTAAATAGATAGCTGTAAAGGAGAGCACGAAAAGAGATGTAAGAATCAGGCAACTGAAGATGCCTTAGTAAAGTTATCAAAGGAAAAACAAGCACCAGCGAGAGGAATCCATGCAATTGTTATGAATAATCAGAGAAGCCTAGTATTATACGTACTGATAATTATACAAAACAGAAAGAAGAGAGAGAAAAAAAAAAAAGAGATCGAGACCCTCAAGATGCAAGCTCTAAGTTTTTCCTCCCTTCTCCCCCCTAAACCTTCTGAAATTTAAGATTCTAAAATACTTCTTGCCCTATTAATTAATTCATCTCAAGGCTTCTGTAATCTAGCATCCCAGTGCTGAAGCCGAGGAAGCCATCACACTTGCACTTGCCGCTCTTCTGCAACCCCAAGTTGCAGCTGAGACAAAGGGTCCCCTCCCTCTTCGCAGGCTCATCCAATGACTCTTGTTGGAAGGGAGGGGCTATACAAAGCTCTAAATTAAGGTCTGGACACTTGAGCTGTTGCTGCTGCTGCTGCGGCCACCGCCATGCGGACGACTCCTCACTGCTACTCCTCTCCTCCTGATCATCATGTCCAAACGCAACATCCTTCTCCTCTCTCCTCCCGAAGGAGATGGTTGTTATATTGGACGCATGCTCGTTGGTAGGCCTGTGGGTTGCCGGGTCCAGTCCTCTACTCAACAGCTTCCTCTTGATGTGCGTGTTCCAGTGGTTCTTTATCTCGTTATCTGTCCTTCCCGGCAGCCTTCCGGCTATCAAAGACCATCTGCACCAATTCACAGAATGAGGAGATCGATCATTCATCGATTGCACGGTGTTATAGAGTAGTCAGAATTCTCAGTCTAAATTTTATATGAAGCCGTACTTGTTACCAAGGAGGCTGTGGAGCTTAATGATGAGCTCGTCTTCCTCTTCAGTGAAGTTGCCGCGCTTGAGGTCAGGACGGAGGTAGTTGATCCATCGGAGGCGGCAGCTCTTGCCGCACCGGAGGAGGCCGCCGCCTTAGGGAGCGAGCGCCAGGAACCCTCTCCGTGGGCTCGGATGTGAGCGATGAGGCGCTCGTCCTCCTCCTTAGTCCACGCCCCCTTGTTGGTGTGGGCTTTCTCGCAGCATGGAGACCTCCCCATGGCTCTTTTAATTAGCTTCCAATAAACTTAATTTCCTCCCTCCTCTCTCTCTTGCCCTTGTTGGTGTGCACTGCAGGCTCCCTCTTGAAGGGGGAAGGGGATTTATAGGCCTTTGACTCCAGCTGAAAGGACCGAAAGGCGTGGGCGTTTGGGAGGGCCAGAGAGAGGGAAGGCCTTCTAGACGCGAGTTGGTGGGAAAAGGTTGGAAGGGGAGTGGCTGGTAGGCCTCCTCCTCCCAAGTCATGACATCATCACCTGTTACCAGTTTAAAAGGACACAACCACATCAGTGCTGCCTACACCCTTAGGTAGGTGTAAAGTGAGGTTGTGAACAGTGTGGATGACAAGGCTTGGTGCCCACCATCCTCTCTCTTCTTTCTCTTTATTTTTATTTTTATTTTTTTTTTGTTTTTCTACTACAAGACTATTCTTCACCATAATTTCTTATTGCTTTGAGAGAAATTAATAAAAAAAATATGGTCCAGGCGGTTGTAGCGCTCCAAATGAAGGGCCTAAGTTTGGTGGCTCATGTTGTCCAAAGCATTCAAAGCAAGCAATTCTTACATCAACTTTTTTTTGAATGATCAGTACGTTGCTACTGTTTTCCTTATTAGAAAATAAAAATAAATCAAGCCTTTGGTGGTGGGGAGAGCTGCAGAGGGGCCAGTACTTCTGCAGTGACAATATATTTTGCATCCAAAAAAAAAATCTAAAACCAAGATTTTCAATTATTTTTCTAGATAAATAAATAGTTGATATTTGTACAATTAATTATTGAGATCATGAATTGTGAACAATATGATCAATAGTATTTTTAAAGAATTTAAATCGAAAGAGCTTGGCTTACTTGACTTCTCAGTATTTTTTGCCGAGCTTTATATGGCTCAGTATCTTCTATGCCATTCGGATTCTAAGTCGAAGTATTACATTGACGGTGATCTATTACTGTTGTTCGATGGATCCAATAGGAGTCCAGTACCCATTGCATTCTATTCTCTTTATGATCCGTTCTACTCTCCTGAAAGCTCATCATGTCCACATTCGGCATATCTACCGCAAGGCCAATGCTGCAGCTGATTGGATTGCTGACCGAGTGGCCTCTCATTTGATTTTTGGAGCTAGAAGCAGAGCGATCCTTGCTCTATTATTCTTTTTCAGTTATTGTATTTTGATAGATCGGATATGACCTATTTTAGAATATGTAATCATCCGTCCGTACCAAAAAAAAAAAAAAATTAAACCAATTAAGTGCAATGCATTTTGTAAAGATGCATGGATGCATATTAACAAACATGGAAATCTGAGATGGTTATGATCAGGATGAAAGGGTTTGCATTTAGTTATATAGAATGCATCCTTAATTTGTACGGAGTTAGCTGGAGGTGCAAATTAAGAGTACTGTTTAGAATGTAGAGTTGTAAAGCAAGCAAAACCAAGAAATTAGAAGCTTTGGAGGATTTTTCTTTTCTTATATCCTTGGGAACAAAACAGTAGTCTAGGAGAGGAGCGGGCCACATTCCCTCCTAATAGCGTGGGGCGGGAAGCATTAGACTTCTCTGGAACAAAAACTGTAGGAGGAGCTGGCCTCTTTCCCTTCCAATAGCGTGGGGCGGCAATTAAGCATGAGCCTTCTTACCAAAATCCACATGCGCTGTCGAAAGGTAAACTGTTGTTTGGTGCAAAGAGAAGAAATTAAATCATGATGCTCCTTAGGCGACTATCATGATTGTGACCGTAATCATGATCCATGGCGTGATATGCCAGATTTTTTTAACGTATATCTAATTCTGTAGTATACTCTGATCACTTCGTAAATCTGGAGTATACTTCAGATTTTGTCCAGCCTTTTCTTAAGTTTCTAGGTGGATCTGGTAGACCCAACTTGATTTATGCTTAGACCAAAATTTAGATTTCTTGATTAAGCTATGTACATGAAGGTAAACTTTACCGCTTTGGAATGTAACAAAATTTAGGTCTAATCTCCTTTTTTTTTTTTTTTCATTATTGGATTCATACAATTCATGAATTTTAAAAAAAAATAAAAAATAAAAAGTTAGAATGGCTTCGAGACCTGTATCGATTTAAAGATGAGAAAGATGACCGAATCCTAAATTTGACTGCTTTTCAACTAGGTCTACCTTTATATAAATAAACTTAGCTACGTTCGAATGTAATCAAGTTTAGCTATATAAATAGACTTAGCTACATTATTGAATCCACATGAATTTTAAAGACAATTTATCTCCCATATTTTTCATCTTTGAAATATGTGAAATGTATGGATGTAAGGGTAAGAAAGATGATCAGATTTAGACTTAGCGATGTAGTCAAGTCTATCTTTATATATATATATGTCTGTGTATAGAGGTAGACTTGATTACATTAGAATATAGTTAAATCTAAATTTGATCATTTTTTTTGTTCTTAAATTTATGCAATTCATGAATCTTAAAGATAAAAAAAATAATAAAAATAGAATGACTTCAGGATTGGAGAGTAAAGAATTTGTGTGTGTGGGTGTGGGGGGCTTGAAAAACCAACATACATGTAATCAAAACATTGAATCCTGGCTCCTACTATTGCTTCTTTTTTTTTTTTTTTTTTTTTTTTTGAAAAAATTAAGAGAGGACAAGGCTAGCTGATGCCTAATTTTCTACTCTTGCTCTCACTTGATCTTTTTGAGGATAATTCTAATCAGAATCAAACTCTTGTTTTCTTTCTTGGATCGAAAGAGATAATACCACCTAAACTAAAGTTTGGTGATGAAACTTTGTATAAATGGATAATTAAAATTTTCCATTATATCTTAAGCTAAAATTGGATCTTATTTCAACTTACAAACTGATGTATATTCATAGCTGTCCTTGCACTTCATACTTGAATGTCTGACATCCATGACAGAAGTAGGGCAGGTCCAGAGGACCATTGCACATGTAATTGTGCCCTTGAGATGTCTGAGATCGATGACCATGAGATAGGTCTTCCCCATATTTCACATCCCAAGATGCCAAATGTGGCTAATGTTGCATTAGATTATTAAGTAGTCGACATGCATGAAAGTTGAACATGGAAATAAGGAAATATTAGTTTAAATGCGGCTGATGTTGCTGGCTAATATTTTACATCCCCATATTTAGATCTGCTCTACTTTACTACCACAGAGGTTGGTCTAGCTAGAATGCATGTCCAGCGGAGGGTTCAGAGAAGGTTAGTAATGACGCTGGATTATTGATCTTGAGCGTAGGAAAGAATAACCTGCTTGCTGATGGGATCTTCGTCTAGCTGGTCAACCTGCAAGAAGTTTCAAAATCAAAGAGAAGCTTCGATAGGGACCCTCCGATGCTTAAGTTAGCAATCAAGATCACAGCTGAAGAAGAGCTCTAGAGAGCTCTTTAGGACAGAGAAGACTCCAAGGATGGAGGTTCTCTATGGTGAGAAAAATAAGTGGGTGCTTCTGTTCGTATACCTGAGTCTCCGATGGACTTATCCTTTTATAGGTAGTTGAAACGTGCATGGAGATCAGCTACGTAAATTCCGCAGGGAAAGATGTCCGCGAAGGACGTGGGAGTTATGTAAATTTGGACTGATCGGCAGGTCCTGTCCCATCGGAGAGAGAGGAGCTGTTGGTTGAACTTGCATGGAGATCAGCTATGTAAATTTCGCGAGGGAAAGATGTCCGCGGGGTACGTGGGATTTATGTAAATTTGGATTGATTGGCAGATCCTGTTCTATCGGAGAGGAAGGAACTGGTGGTTAGTGGGCCATGTCCCATCAGTCGGTGGAACCACTTGGCAGGTAGGCCTGGTCCTATCAACGGCGTGGTCAGGCAGTAGGTGGACCAGGCCGTGTCAGTCCGTACGGGTCAGAGAGCTGATGGTCCTGGCAGATACGAGGCCGATTTGGGGGAAGTCGGGGCCGCCTCGGCTCGGTTGGAGATGCCGGGACCGATCTGAAGAGGTCGGGACCGCCTCAGCTCGATAGGAGATGCCGGAACCGACGGGGCCGTCCTGAAGAGGTCGGGGCCGCCTTGGCTCGGTTGGAGATATCGGGGCCGACGAGGCTAACCTAAAGAGGTCGGGGCCGCTCCAGCTCGGTTGAGATGCCGGGACTGACGGGACCGATCTGAAGAGGTCGGGACCGCTTTGGCTTAGTTGGAGAATCTAGGACCGATGGGGCCGCCTCGGTTCGGTTGGAGATGCCGGGGCTAACCTGATGTGTCCATACCACATGGTTATTTTTTCATTATTACCCCCATGACTTTTATTAGCCACATCAGTTAGGAAATGGTTTGATTATTTTGGCTCTTGGTAGAACAACCATAGATATTGTCAGGCAGATTTATTCACAAGATGTCTAAGATCTATAGGCATGCAGACAATTCATGCTAGCTATATAGACTTTGTGTGAGTGTGTACATGTGTGTGGATGGAGATTAAAGGGCTTACTGTTATTCTTTTTTTTAATCCTAAATCTGACCTGCTCTTCAAAATGTTGACCCTAACTAAAATGGATCCCCCATCTTATTTTGAGATTCCAATCATGCGTGGCGATTGGTGACTTCGGATGATGTCCTGAAAAGCTAAAACATAATTTGGTATGAATCTGAAAGTCCATTATTTATTGCAGGTGGGTCTGAAGAGGGACTAAGAGTAGTTTAAACTTTGAACACAAATGAGAGCTACTCTACTGTACGAGAATGAGGTGGTTCTTCTAGAAGGTACTTAAGGGAATTAGGAGCGAGGGAGGAGGGTAGGGGGATGGTGTGGTTGAGGTGTATGGTCTTTGGTTCACCTTCCCCTTTCTTTTCCACATCCTTGCCGTGGAAGTCTTAGTCTCTGGCAGGCAAGTGGGGGTCAGGGGAGGTGTGGGAGTTAGGTTGGGCTTTTTTGTTGTTTTCCCCTCCTGCACGGAGACACACCGTTCCCCACCACACATGACCTCCAAGTTATCCACCCCACCGCCACTCTCCCAACCTCTCCTCTTTGCTTCCTCTTCCCACATGCAACTCCTAATAACCTCAAATTCTCATGGCTCACCCTTGCCGAGAGAGAGAGAGAAACCCACCTAGGCCACATGTCTTTTACTTCAAAACTTTCATCAGTGAATTAAACTTTAATATTTAAACCCCATACATCTATCATATATATCAAATTCATCATATCAATTTTTTTTTAAAAAAATTGATCCTTTTCTATCCACATATACGTACAATCATCTTTTCACTTTATATAATTATTTATTTATTATACATAGTGCACATAATAACGAAAAATCAAAAAAAAAAAAATCAAAAAAATAATGTTATGAATTGGATGTTAAGTGGCTAATCAACAGGGTTAGGCGTCAAAATTCAATCCATTGAAGGGTCAAGTACCAATTATTCCAACATTTTGAAAGGAACACTGGGTCTCTTGCTCAAAAGTTGCTTTTGAAGGCCCTTAATCATCTGTGCCGAACTTGACTTGAAATCAATTAAAACAAGGTCTAGATAATGTGGTGGATTGGGGAAAGATTTTAGTGAATCGCTTATGAAAAATTGGGAGATCATGAAAGCGTTTTAGAATGCACAAAAGGGCTCCATGCTTTCATCTCTTCACTTGAGTCAGGTCTGCGTAGAACTCTTAAGCATTAAAGAATTGACGGTGTCTAGAAATCTTGCACTCTCTCTGAGGTTGCCATTTTTTTTTTTTTTTTTTGCTTTTTTTGAGAGGATCTGCACCGTATTACTTGACTAAAAGCATCTGATTGACACGTATAGAACGAAGCGCAGACCAAGTCTCTGCCTTTCCAGTTAAGTCCACACAAAATCCTACTTAACCTAGCATACTGACACAACTGACTCAAGCTGTTGAAAAATTAGTGCAATCGTGTCCTATTTGATGTGTTTTTGCTTCATGGAAGTCTATCCTCACCAACCCTATCTAGAACGAGAATGAGTGAAAACTTAGTTTATATGTCCTTCATGCCTTGTCATAATTATTTACATAAAATATTAATAAAAATCTAATCAGAGCTGATTTTTTTCAAACTAGTCGTACGTTTTGCCATTGATCTAGTCTGGTTGAGCAAACCAATCCATTTGCAACACTAGTAATTAAGGTCATTCAAGTGATGTTTTTGATGTGGTTGACGAGAGTCACATGTGAATTAATGGTCAAAATTACCTAACGGTAGAAATCGTTTGAACACAAAATGGTCCAAAGGCGGTTCCAGCTCATAGACGGCTTCCTAGGCAGTCCCGACTCATAGGCGGCCCAGAGATGGCTCCAGCTCATAGGCAGCTTCTAGACGACTCTAGCTCCTAGGCGGCCCCAGTTCACAAGGCGGCCTAGAGGCGGTCTGTGATGCCCCTCCCAATTGTCCCACATCGGATAATTGGGAGTTGATTAAGTGGTTTATAACCGGTTAAGCAAGAAGGACAAGGCACCAATTGTATCCCTTTTTGGGCTGTGGTGGCCCAAGTTGGTGTGGACCTTGTCCGTCTTGCTTTCTTGTAACGAAACGGGCCCATGGGCCTGGGTCGTTACACGGTCCCAGCTCAAAGGCGACTTCTAAGCGGCCCCAGTTCACAAGGTGAGCTAGCCACCCGTCTAGCCACCCCAGAACTAGCTTAATTAAAAACTATTATATTATTTGATAATATAAGACTACATCTTAATTAAAAACATAGTCTTTTTATATTATCAAATAATATAAGATTATGTTTTTAATAAAAGATATAGTCTTTTAATTTGTAAAAAATTATGAAAACATAGCCTAAAATATTAGACTACATTTTTTTACAAAAAAACGTAGTCTTTTTCCTAAAACCTACCATAGTCTATTTAACTTTTTGTAGTAGTGTTTATCCAGAAGGGAGGGCCTCCAGCCGTCCTAGCTCTAATGGGGCCTCCACCTGTTCAGGCCAACATTGATAATACTCCAACGGAATGGACGGTGGGCATGCTTTCATGAAAAACGGCTTCATCTTCGAAGAGACCAAGGGAGGATGAGGGGATAGAAAATGTAATCCCTTTTCTGAAAGGGAGTTAGCAGAGGGGAATCTGAATGATGATAGCGTAATCGTCTCTATAACGACCGCTAAGCATCCTATAAAAAGAATATTAGTAGATAGTGGGAGCTCTACGGACATCCTTACTTATGATGCTTTTGTTCGGATAAATTTATCTTCTAACTCCCTACAACCGATGACCACGCCTCTAGTCGGCTTCATTGAAGATTCAGTGAGAGTAGAAGGTGAAATTACCCTGCCAATCACGGCAAGATCGCCGCCGTGTCAGAGCACTGTCCTAATGAGGTTCTTAGTGGCCCAAGTACCTCTCGCATACAACGCCATACTCAATCGATTGGGCTTAAACCTCTTGGACATGATGATATATACTAAGCGTCTACTCGTGAGATTCCCTACCAGTGGAGGGATCGGAGAGATGTGTGGGGAGCAAAATCCTATGCAAATATGCTATCATATGGCTCCCAGCCCTTATGAGATGGTGACTCTACCGACTTCGGTGCTACTCGATCCCAGAGAATCTAAAAGAAGGGGTGAGCCAGCCAAGTACCTATTATCCTACATGTTGGGGGACGATCCTAGGAAGACTGTGCAGATTGGTGAGCTCCTTTTCTTGGAGATGAAGAATCAACTCCTCACCTTTTTATGGGCAAACGCAGATGTCTTTGCCTGATCAGCATCAGACATACCCGACATCCCTTCGGAGGTAATTATTCATAAACTCAATATTGATTCAAAGTCATGGCCTGCCCGCCAAAAGAAAAAAGTTTTGCTTCCGAGCGACAGAAAGCTATTGATGCGGAGATCAATAAGCTACTCTCCGCTGGCCACATTCGGGAAGCACAATACCTAGATTGGCTAGCCAATATGGTGATGGTATGGAAGGCTAGTGGAAGATGAAGAACTGCATCGATTTCACTGACCTTAATAAAGCATGTCCTAAGGAAGCTTTCCATTGCCATGGATCGATCAGTTGGTGGATTCCACATCTAGCCATGAGCTCCTCAGTTTCATGGATGTCTTCTCTGGATATAATCAAATAAAGATGGACCCGATGGATGAAGAAAACATTTTTTTCATCACTGAAAAAGACATCTACTGCTATAAGATAATGCCATTTGGGTTGAAGAACGCAAGGGCTACCTATCAAAGATTGATGAATAAGATCTTTAAAAATCAGATTGGGGCAACATGGAGGTGTATATGGATAATATATTAACTAAGAGCACCTGCATCGCCAACCATGTCGCCGATCTAGAAGAGACATTTGATAATCTTTGGCGCCATCAAATGAAGCTTAACCCTCGCAAATGTGCATTCGGGATCACCGCTGAAAAATTTCTGGGCTTTCTGATGACCCAACGAGGGATTGAAGCAAATCCGAAGAAGATTCAGGCTATTCTTGATATGAGGCAACCAATTAATAAGGAGGTACAATGGCTCATCAGAAGAGTGGCCGCTCTGAGTCAATTTCTATCAAGATCAGCCAAGAGATGCCTACCCTTCTTCAAAGCTCTACGCAAGGCGGATGGCTTCGAGTGGACGGAGAGCTACCAGAGAGCCTTCGAGGAGCTGAAGGAATTCCTATCCATGCCGCCATTGTTGTCGAAGCTAAAAGAAGGAGAAAAGCTTTTCCTCTATCTTGCTGCCTTCCCAGAGGAAGTTAGCTCTATTTTGGTGCGTCTTGACCCTGACGGAGCGCAAAACATGTCTACTATACCAGCAAAGTACTCCATGATACAGAGATCAGGTACTCTAGAACCAAAAAAATTATATTTGCTCTAATCATCTTTGCTCAGCATCATAGGTCATACTTTCAAGCCCATCGATCATGGTACTCATAAACTAGCCTCTCAGAGCTATTCTAGTTCATCCTAACACATCCGATCGGCTAGCTATATAGGCCATTAAATTGGAAGAATTTGATCTTTCATTTTAATCTCGATCTACCCTAAAGTCCCAGGTACTAGCGGACTTTCTGGTGGAGTGCATCTGGATAGAAGAGCAACCTAGGGACTTCCCCATGACGTGTTCAAATGCTGAGGGGGATGTGGCGAAGACCTGAATCCTCCATGTCGATGGTGCCTCTAATCTCAAGGAAGCAGAGCTGGTCTCATTCGTGCAAATTTGGATGGTACAGTGCTAGAGTATGCTCTCCAATTTCTTTTTAAAGCTACCAATAATCAAGCTAAGTATAAGGCCTTATTGGCCAGAATCAAGCTCGCACAGGAGCTCGGAATATGAAGCTCGAGACCCTATTATGTCTCGATACCTAAAAAAGGTCAAGTCACTAACTTCTTCATTGGCTTATTTCACTATCAGTTATATCTCCAGGGGCAAAAATGCCAGAGCCGATACTTTATTGCGGCTGGCTACCTCGGCTGACAATAAGTTAGGAAGAACATATGTTGAGCATCTGGAGGTCCCAGCTATTGATGCAGTGAAGAAGAGGTTCTACCAGTTACACAGAAGCCAATATGGATGGATGTTTATATCCGTTATCTCACTGATGGTACTCTCCCTGCTGACCCCATAGAAGCCAGGCTACTCAAATGGAAGGCCCCTAAATTTGTATTGCTGAATGGGTAATTGTACAAGAAGTCTTTTTCTTATCCCCTCCTCAAATGCATCGGTCCTACAGACGTCGACTATATTCTCAGAAAGATTCATGAGGATATATGTGGGAATCACCAAGGGGCAGATCACTGGTGCACAAGGCTCTTCGCCAAGGATATTATTGGCTTACTATGTGAAAGGATGCTACTAAGCTAGTCCAGAATTATGACAGCTGCCAATGATATTTCAATATCCAACGATAGCCAGCCTCTCAACTAAGTTCGCTCTTTGTTCTGTGGCCTTTCACTTAGTGGGGGATGAACATTCTTAGACCATTCCTCCCAGCTTCAGGTCAACGGAGGTTCTTAATTGTCGCCATCAACTATTTCACCAAATGGGCTGAGATTGAGGCATTAGCCAAAATCACTGAGAGCAAGGTGAAGACATTTTTTTTGAAAATCTATCGTCTACTGATTTGGCCTTCCACATATCATCACCGATAACAGCCACCAATTCAATAATGCTGCATTCAAGGTCTTTTGCACCGAACTAAATATTTGCCACCGATTCACTTATGTCGGACATCCATAGACCAATAAAGAAGCAAAAGTCATGAATCAGACCATCCTTCGAAGACTTAGAACCCAATTGAATGAGTTCAAAGGCAAATGGATGGAAGAACTCCCTAATGTATTGTGGGCGTATCATACGACTCCAAGAGTCCCCACAGAGGAAACTCCTTTCAGTCTCGTTTTTGGATCTGAAGTGGTCATCCCGATGGAGATTGGTCTTCCTAGCTCCCGGGTGGAATCATATAATGAAGAAGATAATTCTGATTGGCTAAGGGCCAACCTCGATCTCATCGATGAGGCACAGGACCAAGCGTAGCTTAGGATGGTTGTCTTTCGCCAATGAGCAGCGAGATATCACAACGCTCGAGTTCGTCCCAGAACATTCCGCCCAGGAGACCTAATTCTTAGAAAAAGCCAAAGTATTTAAGCCAACTGAAGGAGGCAAGCTATCTCCTAATTAGGAGGAGCCCTATCAAGTCATCAAAGAACTTCATCGAGGGGCATATCGACTTGAGGAGCTCGATGGACAGATAATTTTGCATACTTGGAATGCAGATAACCTTCGTCGATACTACCAATAGTGAGTGTACTTAGTCAATGATTATAAGAAAAACTTTCAATTCTATTCTCTATTGAGATTAGAAAATTTGAAAGGGACCTCGGCAGCCCCGCGATCATAGACAACCCAGGCCAGCATGAGAAACCCCTAAGGCAGTTTAAGTCCTATGGTTTTGGTGGTCCTGAGTCAAACTATCGGGCCGACGCGAAAAAACCCCTGTGGTAGTTTTTGAAAGGACCTTGGTGGCCCCGCGATCATAGACACCTCCAGGCCGATGCGAGAAACCCCCAAGGTGGTTCAAGTCCTATGGTCTCGGTGGTCCCGAGTCAAACTCTCGGGCTGGTGTGAGAAACCCTCATGATAGTTTTTCAAAAGGACCTCAACGGCTCCATGATCATGGAAACCTCTGGGCCGGCGCGAGAAATCCCTAAGGTGGTTCAAGTCCTATGATCTCGGCGGTCCCGACTCAAACTCCCAAGCCAGTGCGAGAAACCCTCATGGTAGTTTTTTAAAAGGACCTCGGCGGCTCCGCGATCATAGACACCCCGGGCCGACATGAGAAACCCTCAAGGCGGTTCAAGTTCTATAGTCTCGGCAATCCCGAGTCAAACTCTCGGGCCAACGCGAGAAATCCCCATGGTAGTTTTCAAAAGGACCTCGGTGGCCCCGCGATTATATCCCCTAGGTCGCGCGAGAAACCCCCAAGATGGTTCAAGTCCTATGGTCTCAGCGGTCCCGAGTCAAACTTCCGGGCCAGCGCGAGAAACCCCCGTGGTAGTTTTCAAAAGGACCTTGGTGGCCCCGTGATCATAGACACCCCCAGGCCAGCGCAAGAAACCCTCGAGGTAGTTCAAGTCCTATGGTCTCGGCGGTCTCGAGTCAAACTCCCGGGCCGATGCGAGAAACCTTCATGGTAGTTTTCAAAAGGACCTTGGAAGCCCCGCGATCATAGACACCCCGGGCCGATGTGAGAAACGCCTGAGGTGGTTCAAGTCCTATGGTCTTGGCAGTCCCGAGTCAAACTCCCGGACTAGCGTGAGAAACCTCCGTGGTAGTTTTCAAAAGGACCTCAGCGGCCCCATGATCATAGATACCCCCGGGCCAGCGCGAGAAACCTCCGAGGTGGTTCAAGTCCTATGGTCTTGGCGGTCCTGAGTCAAACTCCTGGGCCGGTGTGATAAACCTCCATGGTAGTTTTCAAAAGGACCTCAGTGGCCCCGAAATCATAGACACCCCCGGGCCGGCACAAGAAACCCCCGAGACGGTTCAAGACCTATGGTCTCGGCGGTTCTAAGTCAAACTCTCGGGCCGATACAAGAAAACCCCGTGGTAGTTTTCAAAAGGACCTCAGTGGCCCCGCGATCATAGACACCCCTGGGTCAGTGCGATAAACCCCCGAGGCAATTCAAGTCCTATGGTCTCGGCGGTCCCGAGTCAATTCCTAGGCCGGCATCGACCCTCGAGGCGAGGACCGGCGTCAGCATTCGAGGAACACTCTAGCAAAAGCCCAAAAGACAAAGCCAAGCATAAGCATTCCTATGAGGTCCGCATACCGAATTGCTAACTTTCCAGATACACACAAAAGATCAAAGGTGCATCGAAAGGCTAAAGCCAAGACATGATCACCAACAAACTAAAGACGCTACAAAAAGCTAAGTCTTTTATACTTGAGAAAAAGTTCTTTTCATTAATTTAGTGTCAATGTCCTACAAAAAGGCCGACTGTAGTCAGATTACAACCATGTAATAAGAAAAAAAAAAGAAAAAAAAGATGAGGAAAAAAGAATAAATGGATCTTCAAGGCTCAGCGGATTGCGACCCATTATTGGCGTCGCCACACTTTGGACCCTCTTCTTCACCTCGGTTGAAGGTCTTCGAGGCCACTTATTTTAAGACCCAGGAGACCTTCTCTTTGCACTTCTCGAAGCCCTAGGAAAGGCATCGAGAGCCGCCTCATTGAATTCTACAGCAAAATCCATGAAGCTTTTGTAGTTCTCCACGGCTTTTCAAAGTTGGGCCTCGGCGGCGGCCTCCCTCTCCATAGCTCGAGTCTCGATGGTGGCCAGCTTCTCCACAGCCTCTTGGGCCTGGGCCTTTGCGGTGGCCTTCCCGTCCTAGGAGGCTCGAGCGTCCACCTTCGTGATAGCCAGCCTCTCCACGGTAACTTGAGCCTCTGACTCGAGCTTGTCGACCCTCTCCTCAGCATGATCCAACTTGAGGAGAGTTTCCTCCAGTCTATCCTCGGCCGGCCTAAGCCTCGTCATGGCATCTACGGCCCTACTCTCGGCGACCTCTACTTGGGTCTTCAAAAAACTATTCCCCTCCTGGGTGATCCAGAGGTCACCGGCCGCCTTCATTTCTCAAGACCATGCCTCATCCAATTCATTGGCCATGCTATCGGCCCGGGCCTTGGCGGTGTTCAACTCATCCTGAACGTGGCTACAACTATTGACAGCCCCCGCACAGGCCTTCCAAAGGATGAAAAGGCCATTGGACATTTGCATGAACTAATCAGTTAGGGCTTGGCCCAAGTCCTCACATCATGTATTTAAGTAAGAAAAAGAGATGGAATCGATGAACTTATCTGGAAGGTGATAGAGAAGAGACTGTCAAAAACATTGATGATCGATCGGCAGCAGAGCTCAGCTTGGAAGGTCGGGAGACTAGAGCGCCTTAATATCCTCTCCGCTAGCTTGGCCCAATTCATTGCTGTCATCCTGGAGGGTTGACTCCGAGGTTGTTGGTAGGAGGTGTCTCCCCTCCCTCCAAAGTCAGCTGGGTGGCCGGCGGGGCATCCTCTTCAACACCCACCATCGAAGGCGTTCCAACCCTCACTTCCGGTGTGGTCTCATCTCCGGGTTCTATGACAGCCAAGGGCTCTTCCCTAGATAGCCCTGCCTCAGCCTTAGTGGAAGGAACCCCCGCTACTGGTGCTACGGCAGGGGATCCTTCCTCCTCGGCTCTTCCACCATGGTGGCCTCGGGACCCGTGGAAGGAACTGTGAGGGGTTGGGATGGCCCACCCTACTCTTCTCGGTGAGGCTTTTTGGGTGCTGCCTTCACCTTGTCACCGATGGCTTCTTTCCTTTTTCGGAGGCCCACCATCAAAAAATCAGAAGAACATTTCATTGCTGCACAGAGAAGCAAAAAGAGAGATGGTTAGAAAAAAAAGGGGGGGCGGCTAAGAGATATGGCGCTCACCAGGCGACATTGGCGACGTCGGCGCCAATGCTGATGATGCTAACACTGCACTAACTTCACGAAGGTTATCATCCAATAACAACTCTTGAAAGGAGGGCTGATGGATGACAGTAGCGAGTCAAACACCTCTTGGTCCTCCTCGTTCACCATCGCATTTTTATTAAGGCTGGTGTCGGGGATGCCCCAGCCCATCTTCACCCCATCCAAATGGACAAAGAAAAATCAAAATTTTCATCCCTTAATCTTGGAAGAAAGGTGGAGCTCGAGGGCTCTCTTAGGTCTGGAGGCAAAGTTCCATCACCCAGATTTATTGGGATTGCGGAGTTTATACAAGGCTCGGAACAAGGAGATCCGAGTAGAAAGACCATGGAAATGACAAAGTACTAAAAAGGCGCAGACAATCCAAATGGAGTTTGAAGTTAGTTACACCGGGATAAGGTCATACCTATCTAGAAGATTGAAAAAGAAGGGATGAAAAGGAAGACGAAGCCCACTCTTAAAGAACTCCTCATACAAGGAAATCCCACTAGATTGGCTAAAGGTCACCCTGTCATTAGGACGAGAGGTGAAGGTACAGATGCTAGTGGGTCTCTCATACTGTGCCCTAAGGTTCTTTACATCTTGGGCAGTTATGGTAGATTATATCCTTTCAGGCCTACGGACTTAGAGGAATCAATCGGAGGAGGAGCTCTAGAAGGTGGAGGAGAGGCCCTAGAAGGGGAAGGAGCCCTAGAAAGTGGAGGAAAGGCCCTAGGTTCAACCATGGGGGCTTTACCTTTTCTACGAAGGTCAAAATCCATGAAAGAAAAGGGAAAAATGATGGAAGAAACTAACCTGGAGATCAAGGGGATAGAAACAAGGGTTCGAGACTCAGAAAATGAAGAGGACGCAGGGAAGATGGTAGAGATGTAAGAAGCTCGAAGAGACGGGCGGGATAATCTTTATACACCATTTTTGAATGACCCATCTACTACAGCGCCACACGGAGATTCATGAGTGGAAGCTTCACCCAGCTATCCTTAAGTTTTTTTGCTATTTGAGATACGATGCCTTGGTGACTTTCGAGAGGCATGATCCGCACCTAATGATGAAACACAGATAAGAACAATCCAATAATAGCACCCCACCTTTTTTTCATTGCTCAAGAAGTATTTTTCTCAATATCCCCATAAACTATATTGCTTCCGGCATCATTCCTTAAATGATGAGAGGACTTCGAAGAGACTTTACCTCCTTGAGGGCACGTGCCCACCTCCGCTAATTTATGGCGTGTGAGGATTAATAAAAGTGGAAGATATGTGCTCCTTTCTCTTGGCCCATGCTGCACATGTGATGCCAACACTATGAATAGGAGGGCATATGATGTGACTGATGAGAGCCACGTGTAAATTAACAATCAAAATTACCTAATGGCGAAATCATTTGAACACAAAGCGGCCCATAGGCGGCCCCAGCTCATAGACGGCCTCGGCTCATAGGCGGCCCCAGGTCACAAGATGGCCCAGAGGCAGCCCCAGCTCATAGGCGGCTCCTAGGCGGCCCCAATTCACAAGGTGACCCATAGGCGGCCCTAGCTCATAGGAGGCTCCTAGGCAGCTCTGACTCCTAGGTAGCCCCAGTTCATAAGGCGGCCCAAAGGCGGCCCCAGCTCATATGCGGCTCCCAAGCGGCCCCAGTTCACAAGACGATCCAGAGGCAGCCCCAGCTCATAGGCAGCTCCTAGGCAGCCCCAGTTCACAAGGTGGCCCAGAGGCGGCCCTGGCTCCTAGGCTGTCCCAGTTCACAAAGCGGCCCAGAGACGGCCCTAGCTCATAGGAGGCTCCTAGGCTGCCCCGGCTCCTAGGCGGCCCCAGTTCATAAGGTAGCCCAAAGGCAACCCCAGCTCATAGGTGGCTCCTAGACGACCTCGGCTCCTAGGTAGCCCTAGTTCACAAGAAGGCCCAAAGGCGGCCCAAGCTCCTAGGCGGCTCCAACTCCTAGGTAGCCCCAGTTCATGAGGCGGCCCAGAGGCGGCTCCAGCTCATAAGCAGCCCTGGCTCCTAGGCGGCCCTAGTTCACATGTGGCCCAGAGGTGGCCCCAGCTCATAGGCGGCTCTTAGGCGGCCCCAGTTCACAAAGCAGCCCAGAGGCAGCCCTAGCTTCCTTTTATCCCTGAACTCATCTATTGGCTTCCTAAACAAGCCTTTGCTTCTGACAAGGACAGGCCCACCAGTCATCTCTAATTCATATATGTCTAATAAGATAAACTCTACTGATTCTAGCACAAACCTAAGAAGTCATAATCCATCATGAAGCTTTAATTGCCTAGATCAGACGAACTCAAAAAGTCATCATTCATTATGAAGTTTTAATGACTATGGCCAGGTAAGCCTTAAAAGGTGATCATCTGCCATAAAGTATCCCTTATCCAGATGGGATAAATCCAACTTCACTAGTTCTGACATTCTATTGGCAAAAATCATGGCTCATCATGAGATTCCAATCTTATCCAACAAGCCATACAGACCCAAAGCAGCAACAAAACGGGTAAGAGGGACCCCTGACCAGGTATTAATACTAAAGAAACACTTAGAGAATTTTTTCATCTTCTTCCTAACTCTCGTTTGAGCTTCTTCAAGCTCACGGCTGTAATTTTGATTACTATCTTGAGCATCGAAGGGTCCCCACCGGAATATTCGGTTCCCGAAACTTTTTACAAATCTCAAAGTTGAGGCGAATCTTCTCCGTCAAGATCATGGCCCGTTCAATGACACTCAAGGACGTCAGCTCAAAATGATCATGCATCATCAGTTTTAATTATAATATATATCACTAAAGAAATAAAAATAAAATAAAGTAGAAGTATAACAAAGGTGCATCAACTTAGATTCTCCATTGGAAAACTTATAAACATATTGATGAGGATTGTATCGGACAAAATTAGTTCTCAACTACTTGGATAGGGATGATGATCTATAACTATATTATGAATCTAAAGATTGAGCATCAACTAGAATGAAAAAGAGAAGTACAGGACTTCCATTGATAGGTATCAATAGTTGATAATGCTACAATAGAGCTGCTAGTTAGTTATGCATACATGCTACAATTTTTGTTAATTTTTAAAGCACAAATATTATATTCTATTTTCTAAACAAAGGATGGTGATGTAGCTGATCTAACTCCATTAGAGAACTGTGAAAGAAAGAAACTGACGGAGCCCCCTTTGGCCTCAACTCCCAACATCCATCCATGGCATTGCTCTCATAGAAAAGAAAGAGAATAAGAGGGAGAAAGGGTCACGTTATGTGCGTGGGTTTCTTAAAGGCCACCTTTCGTCATTAATGTCCAGTCGAGTCAATAAGCTGGAGCCTTTAATGATGCATAAATGGTCATAATGGCTTGAAGAGCATTTAATGGAAAAAAGTATCCCAGACCTCCAATGCCAACCTCAAGGCCAAACGCTTACTCCAAGGCATTTATTGCCTTATTCTCTCCCCTATAAAGGCATTTATGGTTGCCACGTTGCTCGGCCTCAACTCTTGCTTAGCCTCGGACCTGCAACTGCCAAGCTCCCTTCCGCGGTGAACAGTGTCATGTAAGTGTTCACCCTCGGTCTTTTCTGAAGCTCATCCAAGGGCATAAACGGTGCCACACAAGCACTCTATAATCAATGCTCTACGAGAGATAGTTGGCTTCAACTCAACATCATTTTCCCCCTCCCCAATGGCTGTACCTTGAAACCCACATGACTAACTTTATCACCCATCACTGTCTGCGCGCAGGACAACCAAAAAGGTGATGTAGGGGACACATCTGGCAAGCGCCGTAACGATTGGCCACGCCTTGCAGCCATCAACTCTGACAGGACACGGCCTGCAGCTTGACACGTCACATGGAGGTAAGCTCCACTGTACTGCCATTAATTAATGCTCTGACAAGTGATCACGCCCCAAGCCCATGGACTCTAGGCATCTATAAAAAGGGTAAGAGGGACCCTAACCAGGGAAGACCAAGTAACTAAGAACTCACTACACTCTTAACGCTTATTCTTGCCCACAGAGAGCACGGCTCTAAGCCTCTCCCTTCTTCCCTCTTTTGAGCTTCCTCAAGCTCACGGTCATTGCCCAGAGCACTGACTTAAGCGTCGAAGGCTCCTTGCCAGAATCTCTGGCCCTCGGGACTTGTTTGCAGGCCCGTAGGCGTGAGGAGCTCGTCGGAGGATCCCGGGCTCGCTGGAGGAGGCGACCGAACATTCGCGAACATTCGAGGCCAGTGATCTGGCGTCAATAGATTGGCGCGCCAGGTAGGGGGAGGGTCAGCGATGCTGGTTTGCAGATCCTCATCCCTTTTTCATCAAAATGGTGGATCGTGAAGAGGGCGATGACAAGAATCCAGAAAGCTTTCACCAGTAATGCTGGGGGGCACCCTCAACAAGCTGAGCAACAAGATGCTAGTTCTCTGTTCCACCATCACCACCAGTTCATGCCATTGAAGCAAAACACCGTGCCACCATCACCATGAAGATTCAAGCATTAACGACAGTTGTTCAAAGGCTATGGGAGCGATATTCCATGGCCGCGTGGCAACAAGCTTAGGAGCAAAAGCAACCTTAAACTCAAGCTCAACGGCAATTTAAGGCTCAGGCTCGTTAGCCGGCAAGAGCGCCACTCCTTGCCACCCAAATCCTAACTCCTAGTCACCTCAAGTATTTATGGGCATTTTTATTCCTAGTGGTGATAAGCTAAGACATGCTGATGCTATTAATGCAAGGTGGGAGATGAGGATGAAGGGCTTTGACTTTTGACTCTATCTACCCCCTCTCTCTCTTTTCTCTGTTGCACCCAGAGCCAATCCGAGCCCAAGACCTCCTGCGGATTCCATTCCAGCTGCCCTCGGATTTCAGCACTTGTACCCTCCGCCTTCAATCAACATAGTTATCTGGGGGGCAGGTCGTCAACATAGCACAAGGAGAGAGAGAGACCGTGGAAGCTAGAGGGCCCCTTGCCTTGAACCAATGTGGAGGCTGCTCGAATCCTGATAACTCCCAGCAACATCCTCTCCTAACCGTCTGACTTCAGCGGACTCTTCGAGCTGCTCATCTTCAACAGCCGCTGGTTGATCGGGCTTCCCTCGGTGACCTCTGGCTCCCGAGTCTGAGTCCGACTCTCATTCGTGGCTTCGCTCCAGCATCCCCGGCTCTGGATCCCATCTCTCTCTTTACTGCACCCCGAAGATGAGTCCCCAGCTTTATTTCGGAGAGGAGCTGGTCATCAACCAACTCCAGGCTCCGTCCCAACTTGATTCCCTGGGGGGCAGACCACCAGCTGGCGGAAGTGCTCAAATCCGCAGAAGGAAAATAGGGGTGCTACAAGAGCTAAGTACGCTACACTTAAGACAGTCTTCTTTCATTGATACTTAAAAATATCATGTAGGAAAGACCAACCTTGCATCAGCATTCAAGGCCAATGTACCATTGGCACCAAAGACCGGTGTACCACCGGATCTAAAATGCCCGACTCCGGTCAGCACTCAAAGCCCGATGTACCATCGGTACTAAAGCCCAAGGCCAACTCGGCACAAAAGGCACTTGACGACTCTCAACTCTCAGGTCACCCTTCGGGGTTAAAAAGGCACCTGACGACTCTCAACTCTCAGATCACCCTTCGGGGTTAAAAAGGTACCTGATGACTCTCAACTCTCAGGTCACCCTCCAGGATTAAAAGGCACCTGACGACTCTCAACTCTCAGGTCACCCTCCGGGGTTAAAAAGGCACCTGACGACTCTCAACTCTCAGGTCACCCTCTGGGGTTCAAAAGGCTCTTAACGGCCTCAACTTTGCCTCAACGGCTTCGTCACAGCGTCAACGGCTTCATTTCAGCTTCAGCGGCTTCAACTCTGTATTAGCGGCCAACGGCCAATCGGGTAATACCTTCGTTTAAATTATACACTTGCAACATATTGCTGGTTACTTTCAGCCATCAAGAAGCCCGAAGATAACTCATAGCTAGGAGAGGCCAACTCCTCAGCTCACAGTTGATGGACACCCACCTCTAAACTTCATGCCAAAAGTAAAGAGCCCCTCCAAGCTCACCAACAAATGCCACAAAAGTGGAGCCTCCCAAAACGAAGCAGAAGGAGACAAATTTCTCCAACAAAAAGCTAAGTACACTACAAGAAAAAGTTTCTTTTCATTAGTATCTAAATGCATTATAGGAAAACCAACCATTCAAAAGGCTCTCAACGGTCCTGTGATCAAAAGGTCACCCCCGGGCCAGCCGCAAAACCCCCGCGGCGGTTTAAGACCTATGATTCCAGCGACCACGAGTCACCCCTTGGGCCGGCCACGAAACCCCCGAGGTGGTTATGGAGTAGCTCGACGGTATGACGGCTAACGGATACCACTCAGCCTGGCTAGCATACGCCCTGAGTCGGTTCAAATCCCTAATAGCCCGTACCCGCTTGAGTCACCTTTCGGACCAGCACATAGACACCCGAGGTAATTTTATTTCAGCTCCCGCGGCTCTATTTCCGCTTTGGCAATTTTATTTCAGCCTCAATGGCTTATCTCTGTCTCCGCAGCATTATTGCAGCCTCAACGGCTTATCTCTGCCTCCGCAGCATTATTGCAGCCTCAACGGCTCCCTCTGTCTCATGAGCATCATTGCGGCTTCATTGGCTCTCTGCTTCAACGGCATGTGGACAGGGACCCACATCCAAACTTCATGTCAAAAGTTAAAGACCCCAAAGTCAAGTGGGGATCAGCCACTGGGGAGGTGATGCCCCTTTCGCCTTGCTGGAGTGGGCCCGCTTCGTCTCAAGGCGAGAGGGCATGATGTGGCTGATCCAACGCCGTTAGAGAACCGTGAAAGAAGGAGAGCCCCATTCGGCCTCAGCTCCCAACATCCATCCACGGCATTGCTCTCATAACGAAGAAAGAGAATAAGAGGGAGAAAGGGTCACGTTGCATGGGTTTCCTAAGGGCCACCTTTCGTCATTAATGTCTGTTGACCCAATTGATGATTTTGATGATTAACAAAACTATTTGAGTATAATTTTTGAAGGCTCTGATGATTTTGATTTAGTGTTTCAGCCTATAAGACTATTGAAAGATCAAAATCAGGAGTTACAATGTGTTCTGGATCGAATCTAATGTCTAGGTAAGAATTGCAGACATTAGAGTCGACTCCGAGAATCACAGAGCCGACTCCGGAACTGGCACGGTCATTAGAGTCGACTCCGAGACTGTTAGAGTCGACTCTCACAGACGAAGCAGAAAGTCGATTTTTCTGGCCCCACCTAGAGTCGACTCCGGGTAAGTTAGAGTCGACTCCGGAAAAGTTTCTTGTCGACCCCAGAAAAGCCAGAGACGACTCCGGAAATATCATTTTAAAACGCCTCGAGCTAGAGCCGACTCCAGAAAAGTTAGAGTCGACTCCAACCCACCTGGAACGAAAAATAAAGTTGCCAGATCAGCTCTAACGGTAATATTTCTATTTTTACTCATTTCTAACGGATATATTTTGATACAAGGTACACTCCAACGGATAGTTTTATTCCAAAAAGGTGTAAAAGAAATCTATAAAAAGGGAGTCTATTGTTCAAAAAAAGAACGGAAAATCTGAAAAACAAAGAGAGAAAATCTGAGATAGACAAATCCCATTTCAAAAATCCGTGAGCTTGAATCTTGAAAGGAAAACCTTCTAGCTCAAATCCACTCCACTCCAAAAGCTCAAGAGGAATCCAAAGCGTTCAAATCAAAGTCTTGGAGGATTTCCCAACTTGGAGAAAGGAGATTCATTTCTTGCTTTTCAACCCTTCTCAACTGCTTCAACCACGAAGAATCGGAGCTGAGGCTTGATTCAATCCAGCAAGGAGAAGAAGAAAAGAAGAAAAGAAGAAAAGATCAAAAGCCAACCTATCTTCAAATCAGGCTTTTCTAAACCTTGTTATTCTTAATTTGTATATTTGCTCATTGAGGAGCTTTGTATTCACACACAATACTTATCTTATTTTTGCCTAGTTCAATCTGGGGGATTGAACTAGAGGAGGTAGTTTTACCTCGGTTTAAGCTTGTTTAAGCTTGGGTTAGTTGTGAGCCCGTGAAAAACAACGTGTAGGGTTTTGTGCTGGTAAGCCCGAGTAAAACCAGCTGGGTTCGTTGTGCACCCGGTAAAACAACAAGTTTGAGTTGTGAGCTTGGAAAACAACTCGGCTGTAATCTAGAGAGATTATAGTGTGGACCCAAGTGAATCTTGGGAGTGGACGTAGGTGTTGGTTGCACCGAACCACTATAAAATCTTTGTGTTTGCAGTGTCTCATTGTCTCTTTCTCTATCTCTATCTTATTCACTGCACTTTATAGTTACCTTGCATTTGCCATCATTAATCTCAAGCAAACTATTTAAAAAGGGCTAATTTTTTAAAGAACCCAATTCACCCCCCCCCTCTTGGGTTGCCATCTGGGCCAACAATTGGTATCAGAGCAAGTGCTCATTTAGAATTTGATCTCACGATCAAGGGCTAAAGATCCTTATGGCAACACAAAGTGGTTCATGTTTTGCTGAAGGTCATTCTACGAATAGACCTCCTTTATTTAATGGAACCAACTATTCATATTGGAAAGCTAGAATGAGAATATTCATTCAAGCTTCGACTATGAATTGTGGGGAGTAATAATAATGGACCTAGTACACCCACACACCTTATTGATGGCACTATTGTTCCTAAACCCGAAAGGGATTGGAATGATAATGATAGGAGAATGGCACAACTAAATGCTAAAGCCATTAATATTTTATATTGTTCCTTAGACTCTAATGAATTCAACCGAATCTCAACATGTAATTCCGCAAAAGAAATTTGGGATAGGTTGGAAATAACTCATGAAGGAACAAACCAAGTTAAGGAATCAAAAATAAATATTTTGGTTCATAAATATGAATTGTTTACAATGGAACAAACTGAAACCATCACATGCATGTTCACTAGATTCACTGATATTGTGAATGGTTTAAAGAGTCTTGGTAGAATTTATTCTAATGCTGACCTTGTGCGCAAAATTCTTAGGTCACTACCAAGAGCGTGGGAAGCAAAAGTCACTGCTATCCAAGAAGCAAAGGACCTCAATGCATTACCTTTAGAGGAGCTTCTAGGATCCTAATGACCCACGAGCTGACAATGAAGCAGCATGTTGAGGAGGAAACAAAAAGAAAGAAAACACTTGCCCTCAAGACTGCAGAAATGGAAGAGAGCAGCAGTGAAAGTAATGATGAAGATGATGATGAAACTGCTCTCTTGGCCAAAAAATTCAGAAAGTTTATGAGAAAAAGGCCCTTCCATAAAAAGAAATTTGGAGCAAGATTTGATGGAGAAAAAGATAAGAAAAAGGACAAGGAGAAAGAAAAAGAAAAGAGCCCTTAGTATGTTATGAGTGTAAAAAGCCAGGGCACTTTAGATATGATTGTCCTTTGCTGAAAAAGGCCTACAAGAAAAAGAAGAAAGCATACATGGCAACATGGTCTGATGAATCTTCCTCGTCGGAAGAAGAAGAACAAAAGGAAGTTGCCAATATCTGCTTCATGGCCAACAACGACGACAACGACAATGAGGTAAGTTCTGAAAACTCAAATGATGAATTTACATTTGATGAAATGTTTGAAGCTTTCAATGAATTATGATTGATTTTAAATCTTTGAAAAAGAAGTATAAGTTTTTGAAAAATGACAATATTAGCTTAGCTAAAAGTAAAAATGAATTAGCTTTAGAAGTTAAGAACTTAACTAATGAAAAAGAAGAACTTAGCAAAGAAAGAGATAATTTTAATCAAGAAATAGATTTGTTGAAATCTGAAACTAAAAACTCAACAAAAGATTTAAAAGATCAATTAGAAACCTTAGCTTTAGAAAAAGAATCAATCTCTAAAGAAAATGATTTTCTTAAGAAAGATGTTAAAAAGTATAAAGACATTGTTGAGAAATTTACTCTAAGCTCAACTAAACTAAATATGATTTTAGATAGTCAAAAAGCTGTTTTTGACAAAGCAGGTTTAGGGTATAACACATTAGGAAACAAAAATCTTTAAAGAATATTTTTGTAAAAGCCAACCAAAGTAATATAACTTGTTTTAAATGTAATGAAAAAGGTCATAAATCATTTGAATGCAAAACATTAAATAATAACAACAAGTTAAATGTTAAAGCAAAGAAAATATGGGTTCCGAAAGGAACAATTTTTGTTGCTACTAACCATGAAGGACCCAAGAAAGCTTGGGTACCTAAACATAAAGTTTAAATTATGTTGCAGGAATGTCTTGTAGCCAAAAGATCAAAGAAAAAGTGGTACCTTGATAGTGGCTGCTCAAGACATATGACGGGTGACAAAGATGAATTCATCACCCTGGAAGAAAAGAAAGGTGGAGTTGTGACGTTTGGCGATAACGGTAAAGGTCAAATTATGGGCCTTGGTAAAGTTCGCATAACTCCATCTATATTATTGATAATGTACTTTATGTTGATGGTTTAAAGCACAATTTAATTAGTATAAGCCAACTATGTGATAAGAACTTTAATGTTTCATTTAAATCTTCTATTTGCATAGTATCTGATTCCATTAATGATAGCATTGTTTTTACTGGTTATAGACATGGCAATGTGTACTTAGTTGACTTAGACAAATTATCTGAAAGTAGTCATTGCCTAATTGCTGACAATGCTAACATAAATGATATTGGATGGTTATGGCATCGTAGATTAGGTCATGCAAGCACACACCTTATTTCAAAACTAATTAAAATGGATTTAGTTAAAGGTTTACCTAAGTTAGATTTTGAAAATAACAAAATCTGTGATGCATGTCAATTTGGAAAACAAACTAGAAGTTCTTTCAAATCTAAAAATGTTTCAACTTCTAGGGCTTTAGAGCTACTTCACATGGACCTTTTCGGACCAACTAGAACCACAAGTCTAGGAGGAAAGAAATATGGTCTAGTGATTGTAGATGATTATTCTAGATATACTTGGGTAATGTTTTTAGCTCACAAAGATGAGACTTTCTCGATATTCCTGAAATTCTTCAAGAAAGTCACAAATGAGAAAAACACTACTATAGTATCTCTAAGAAGTGATCATGGAACAGAATTTGAAAATCACTTATTTGAAAGTTTTTGTTCTGAAAATGGAATTAATCATAATTTTTCAGCCCCTAGGACTCCACAGCAAAATGGTGTAGTTGAAAGAAAAATAGGACTTAGAAGACATGGCCCGTACCATGCTATGCGAAAGCAACTTACCAAAGTATTTTTGGGCGGAAGCAATTAACACAGCATGTTACATCTTAAATAGAGCTTTAATAAGACCAATATTAAAGAAAACACCTTATGAATTATGGAATGAAAGAAAACCAAATATAAAATACTTTCATGCATTTGGATGTAAATGTTTCATTCATAATAATGGTAAAAACAACTTAGGAAAATTTGATGCTAAATCTGATGAAGGAATTTTTCTAGGTTATTCAACAACTAGTAAAGCTTATAGAATCTTTAACAAGAAAACCTTAATAGTTGAAGAATCCATACATGTAGTTTTTGATGAATCTTTAGCAACTGGATCTGAAAAGATTGATGATGAGGAAGATACAAACATAATTGAAAAAGATCTTGAAAAACTTAATATTGAAGTATCTTCAGATCATGAGCAAGAAGCTAAAGATGATGATTCACATAAGGACGATGATGTCAATATTGATCATAATGATATAGATCTTCCAAGAGACTGGAGATATGCTCATAGTCATCCCAAGGAATTGATTATAGGTGATCCATCTCAAGGAATAAGAACTAGATCATATATGAGAAATATTAGTAATCATCTTGCATTTGTATCACAAATTGAACCTAAAACTATAGAAGAAGCTGAAAAAGATAATAATTGGATGTTAGCAATGCAAGAAGAATTAAATCAATTTACAAGAAATAATGTATGGACTTTAGTTGAAAGACCTAAAAATCATTCAGTAATAGGATCAAAATGGGTTTTTAGAAATAAACTAGATGAAAATGGCATAGTAATTAGAAACAAAGCTAGATTGGTTGCAAAAGGATATAATCAAGAAGAAGGTATTGATTTTGATGAAACCTTTGCACCTGTAGCTAGATTAGAAGCCATTAGGCTATTACTTGCATTTGCATGTCATATGAACTTTAACTTATTTCAAATGGATGTTAAAAGCGCATTTTTAAATGGATTTATAAATGAAGAAGTTTATGTAGAACAACCACCAGGTTTTGAAGATCACGAATTTTCAAATCACGTTTTTAAATTGCACAAAGCTTTATATGGTTTGAAACAAGCACCTAGAGCTTGGTATGATAGGTTAAGTAAATTCTTAATTGAAAATGATTTCACAAGAGGAAATGTTGATAAAACATTATTTTTGAAAAGAAAAAGTAAAGATTTACTTGTAGTACAAATATACGTTGATGACATTGTTTTTGGTGCTACTAACGATTCTCTTGTCAAGAATTTGCAAAGTTAATGCAGGGAGAATTCGAGATGAGCATGATGGGAGAACTCAACTTCTTCCTTGGACTCCAAATCAAACAAAGCAAAGAGGGTATCTTTATCAACCAAACAAAGTACACAAGAGAGATTCTAAAGAAATTTGGTATGGAATCAATTAAACCCCTCGGAACACCAATGAGTCCTTCATGCAAGCTGGACAAAGATGAAGAAGGTAAAAAGGTTGATCAAAAGTATTATCGAGGTATTATCGGATCCCTTCTTTATTTAACAGCAAGTAGACCAGATATTATGTTTTCTGTATGTTTATGTGCTAGATTTCAATCAGAACCTAAAGAATCACACTTAATAGCTGTTAAAAGAATACTAAGATACTTAAGTGGAACAAAAAATGTAGGTTTATGGTATTCTAGAGACTCCACATTAAATCTAATTGCATACTCAGATTCTGATTATGCCGGATGCAAGTTAGATAGAAAAAGCACAAGTGGTGCATGCCAATTTTTAGGAAGTAACTTAATCTCATGGTTTAGCAAAAAGCAAAATTCGGTTGCATTATCTACTGCGGAAGCAGAATATGTTGCAGCAGGAAGTTGCTGTGCTCAAATCCTATGGATTAAGAGACAACTTGAAGACTATGGTATCACACTTGATAAGACACCCATAAGATGTGATAATACAAGTGCAATAAATCTTACTAAAAATCCAATTCAACATTCAAGAACAAAGCATATTGAAATAAGATATCACTTTATAAGAGAACATGTAGCCAATAATGAAATTTGTCTTGATTATGTGAATACTGAAGAACAACTTGCAGATATATTAACAAAACCCTTAAGTGAAGAAAGATTTTGTTATCTTAGAGGAGAATTAGGAGTTTGTGATCCTTTGGAATAGTTTTCTGAAACTCTTAAGGACATCTATCTAGATTTCATCATTTTCTTGAAAAATCTTGATATTTCAATAAGGAAATCTATCTAGATCTTGATTCATGTTTCCCCAATTGCTAAAGAACTTTAATCTATAATTTGATGATTAATTTGAATAGTTTCAAATTCTTGAAACTTAATTTTTTATCTCTGAAACTGTTAGAGTCGACTCTGACAGTTTGCGGAGTCGACACCTGAGTTTTTGATGTTCTGTCTAAGTGATTAGAGCCGACTCTGGCTTTTGTGGAGCCGACTCTAATACGAGCGCTGACAGATTTTCTGGTTCGGAGCCGACACCCAGTTTTCGGGAGTCGACTCTAAGTCGAGTAGGTCAAAAATAAAAAGGCGGAGTCGACCCCCAATCATTCCAATCGTCTCCTAAACCTTCCAAAGAACTCCAAAACTTTTCCAACTTCCCCAAATCTACTCAAAACCCTTGATTAACCTTCCAATCCTCTCAATGGCTCCAAAGAGGCGCGGATTCGTCGCTGGAGCATCCGTTCCAACGAAGAGACGCACGGTTCGGAGGCAACCATCGCCTTCTTCCTCTTCGGCCACTCAAGAGGATTCACCACCTTCACCCTCATCTCCTAAGGTTGATCAATTAGCTGGTAAGACCATTACCACTGGGAGAAAAGTTAATTTTGATTTATTTGAATCGGAAGGTTTCTCTATTGGAAGAAATTTAAGGGATATGGGATGGGAGAAAGTGTGCTCACTAGATTTACCCACTTATCCAGCATTGGTAAGGGAGTTTTATAATGGATTAAGCAGAGGAGAAGGAGGATTGATAAGCACAGTGAGAGGAACTAGGGTTACGGTAACAACTGAGATTCTTGGAACCCTATTAGAAATGCCCACTGTTGGTTTAATGGAATGTCAACTTAATGACAGAAGTGGTGCACTGTCAAGGATGCTAGGAAGAGATGTGACTGAGTTCGAAGAGATCTTTGCAAATCAGTTGAACCTAGAACTCAGATTATTGCATAATATATGTGGTAGAATCTTATTTCCAAAAATAGGGAGATTCGAGTATGTCTCGGAGCGAGACGTTCTGTTGATGGACTGCATTATAACTGGAAGGCCAGTCAATTTAGCTGGCATGATGATAGGTTACATGGCAGAGGCAGCTACTAAGAAAAGATCAACACTGCCATACGGTATGATTCTGACACTAGTTTTAGAAGCCAGGGTGTGCTCATAATGGAAAATGAACCTTTAAGAAAACTGAGACACACTGATTATTACAGCATTCAACTATTCATAGAATGGGATTCAAGAAAGTAATGGTGTTTGGATGAGGAGAGAGGAAAGAACAGATAGGGATGGTGCAGAGGAAACCAGACTAGAAGAAATCCCGGGACCATCTACTGCGGGACCATCAGTCCCTGATTCATCTTTTGCGGGACCTTCTTCTGCTGGACCTTCGGAGGCCGGACCGAGTTCTATTCCATCACCTCCACATCAGCCTATAACAAATTCTGGAAGATTTTCTAATGAACAACTTGATCAGTTAAGAAGCTTACTTGCTGAGTATGACAGTCACAGGTCAAATGAAATTAATCAATTGAAAGAAGACTTTAATCAGTTGAAAGAAGAATAAATTCGAGACTGGACATGCTATCCTTTACCTTAGGCAGTTCTGTAGAATCCTTTGGAGCTGAGCTTCACAAGATCTTCGAAAGGATGGAAGGCATTGCCGATGGATCAGGATCGTATGTTCATGCAACGGGTCAATTGAAGAAGGATATTGACCTTGCAGTCTCTCAAATCGAAGCTGCCTTGAAAATTTTAAGAAATCACAAAAGGATGATGTAATGGAGATAATAGGTCATCTAAAGAAAATTGTATTCAAGCACATTTGATCTTGTTTTTGAGTTTGATAGTTTGTACTTAGGAAGTTTTTGAATATCCAATGTATTTCATTTTGAAATGTAAATGAATCAACTGATGTAATGGTTCTTGCTTATGAAATACAATTTCACTTTTCAAATTTTGATTGATTGGATTCCTATGCTTTATTGAGATTATAAATTTTTTTTACTCTCCTTATTGCTAATAACAAAAAAGGGGGAGAGATAGTTGTGTATATGCAAAGAAAGAAAGATTGAATAGGAATATTGAATAATATATGCATAAAGAAAGAAAGAAAGGGGGAGAATTAATTGTTTATGCAAAATGAATTGAAATGATTATCAGTTACAATTTGATGTTTATATATAAGAGGAGCTACTCAATGCAGGGGGAGCTTAACAAAAAGCTCATTTACAATCTTATGCACATTAAGTTTAACAATTCAATATTGATGGATTATATTGAACTCATGTACAATTTTAAAGTTTACATTGAACATTGGCATCAAAACCTTAATTTCAATGGTTTAAAGTTAAAATGACTATAATCCTTAGTTTGATTGAATTTTTGAATGCATATACTCAAAGTTTTTGTTATCATCAAAAAGGGGGAGATTGTTGACCCAATTGATGATTTTGATGATTAACAAAACTATTTGAGTATAATTTTTGAAGGCTCTGATGATTTTGATTTAGTGTTTCAGCCTATAAGACTATTGAAAGATCAAAATCAGGAGTTACAATGTGTTCTGGATCGAATCTAATGTCTAGGTAAGAATTGCAGACATTAGAGTCGACTCCGAGAATCACAGAGCCGACTCCGGAACTGGCACGGTCATTAGAGTCGACTCCGAGACTGTTAGAGTCGACTCTCACAGACGAAGCAGAAAGTCGATTTTTCTGGCTCCAACCTAGAGTCGACTCCGGGTAAGTTAGAGTCGACTCCGGAAAAGTTTCTTGTCGACCCCAGAAAAGCCAGAGACGACTCCGGAAATATCATTTTAAAACGCCTCGAGCTAGAGCCGACTCCAGAAAAGTTAGAGTCGACTCCAACCCACCTGGAACGAAAAATAAGTTGCCAGATCAGCTCTAACGGTAATATTTCTATTTTTACTCATTTCTAACGGATATATTTTGATACAAGGTACACTCCAACGGATAGTTTTTCCAAAAAGGTGTAAAAGAAATCTATAAAAAGGGAGTCTATTGTTCAAAAAAAGAACGGAAAATCTGAAAAAAAAGAGAGAAAATCTGAGATAGACAAATCCCATTTCAAAAATCCGTGAGCTTGAATCTTGAAAGGAAAACCTTCTAGCTCAAATCCACTCCACTCCAAAAGCTCAAGAGGAATCCAAAGCGTTCAAATCAAAGTCTTGGAGGATTTCCCAACTTGGAGAAAGGAGATTCATTTCTTGCTTTTCAACCCTTCTCAACTGCTTCAACCACGAAGAATCGGAGCTGAGGCTTGATTCAATCCAGCAAGGAGAAGAAGAAAAGAAGAAAAGATCAAAAGCCAACCTATCTTCAAATCAGGCTTTTCTAAACCTTGTTATTCTTAATTTGTATATTTGCTCATTGAGGAGCTTTGTATTCACACACAATACTTATCTTATTTTTGCCTAGTTCAATCTGGGGGATTGAACTAGAGGAGGTAGTTTTACCTCGGTTTAAGCTTGTTTAAGCTTGGGTTAGTTGTGAGCCCGTGAAAAACAACGTGTAGGGTTTTGTGCTGGTAAGCCCGAGTAAAACCAGCTGGGTTCGTTGTGCACCCGGTAAAACAACAAGTTTGAGTTGTGAGCTTGGAAAACAACTCGGCTGTAATCTAGAGAGATTATAGTGTGGACCCAAGTGAATCTTGGGAGTGGACGTAGGTGTTGAATACACCGAACCACTATAAAATCTTTTGCAGTGTCTCATTGTCTCTTTCTCTATCTCTATCTTACTCACTGCACTTTATAGTTATCTTGCATTTGCCCTCATTAATCTCAAGCAAACTATTTTAAAAAGGGCTAATTTTTTAAAGAACCCAATTCACCCCCCCCTCTTGGGTTGCCATCTGGGCCAACAATGTCCGTCGAGTCAATGGGCTAGAGCCTTTAATGGTGCAGAAATGGTCATAATGGCTGTCCCAGACATCTCGCCTCGGCTCTCCTTCTCAACCTCCGAGGCCAAACTTATGAGGCATTTATCATCTGCTTGCTCCAAGGCATTTATTGCCTTATTCTCTCCCCTAAATAAAGGCATTTATGGTTGCCACGTTGCCTAAACTCTTGCTTAGCCTCGGACCTGCAACTGCAAAGCTCCCTTAAGCGGTACCATGCAAGTGAACAGTGCCATGCAAGTGTTCACCTTTGGTCTTTTCTGAAGCTCATCCAAGGGCATGAACGGTGCCACACAAGCACTCTATAATCAATGCTCTACGAGACAGTTGGCTTCAACTCAACATCATTTTCCCCCTCCAAAGGCTGTACCTTGGGACCCACACGACTAACTTTATCACCCATCACTGTCTGTGCAGAACAACCAAAAAGGTGACGTAGAGGACACGTCTAGCAAGCGCTGTAACGATCGACCATGCCTTGCAGCCACCAACTCTGATAGGACACGGCCTGCAGCTTGGCACATCACATGAAGGTAAGCTCCACTGTACTGCCATCAATTAATGCTCTGACAAGTGATCACACTCCAAGCCCACAGACTCCAGGCATCTATAAAAGGGGTAAGAGGGACCCTGACCAGGGAAGACCAAGTAACTGAGAACTCACTACACTCTTAATGCTCATTCTTGCCCACAGAGAGCACAGCTCTAAGCCACTCCCTTCTTCCCTCTTTCGAGCTTCCTCAAGCTCACGGCCGTTGCCCAGAGCACTGACTTGAGCGTCGGAGGGTCTCCACCGAAATCTTTGGCCCCCAGGACTTGTTTGCAGGCCCGTAGGCACGAGGAGCTCGCCGGATGATCCCGGGCTCGCTGGAGGAGGTGATCGGACGTTCGCAGACGCTCGAGGCCGGTGATCTAGCATCAACAGATGACATTTTGTTTCTTTGGATTCAAGGTTCCTTCTAGCCGAATCAATTGTTGACCGCAAGGAATGGAGCATAGATTGTGTAAATATAACAGGTAATAACTTGAGTAAATGAAACCAAAAATTTCTATGGAAATTTTGTAATTCAAGCCCATCCGCACTGTGATATGGAACACAAATAGTGTCGGTCTTGTTTAAAAAAATATTTAATTTGCTATATTTCAATATATAATAACATATTATTTTTTAAAATAAGAAAAAGTAGGCCTATTTTCACTTTTTTTCAATCTTTTAAAAATGGAACTATATTGTTAAAAAATATTAAATTTTTAACTATGAGATATGAAAATTTTAGAATATAAATTAAGATTTTTAGCTTAATAAAATAAATTAAATCTGACCATTTAGACATATTTCTCCGGCATCGCAAAACAATTTAATGAACTAAAGTAAATATTCTACTGAATAATCTTTTAAATATTGAGTCTAAATACAGTAAAAAATATTGATCTCCACTGGTCATAGATACAAACCCATGCTATTAATTGAATTAATTTTCTTCAATATCTTAAATATTTATATTTTAAAATAAAGTAATATTTAATGAATAATATAATAATTTATAAAATATTTTAATTATTAGTGTTATAACAATATCAATATTAATTTGCTACAGAGTATTTTTAACCCTTATGTGATCACTTTTTTATATCTTGAACGAAGCACATGAAATAAATGAGTTATGAATGCCATATGCATGCCATTCTATTTTTTATCTTTGTATATCTGTCTGCATTGTGGCGCTCTGCATCTCGCTCGCAACTGCTGTTTGGTGCCAGAGCAAGCTCCTTCCCTGGATGGCAATCGCTTCAGTCCTTGGATGGCGGTGGTCCGTCGAAGAAGGCCCCCTCTGCAGCAACCGTGGGATCCCAGGATAATGGGTCGGGGGGATGGGTTGCATCCCTCAGGTGTGTCTGAAGGCTGGCAGCTTCCCAAAAAGGTGGCTTGCCGGCAAGGGAGGCTCCATCCTGACGGTCGGGCGCCCTCTTCTTCACAGAATACGATGTCTGGAAGTAAGGGAGGGAAGGACCCTGTGCCGTGCCGGTCCAATGAGGCTGTGCCGTTTCCAAATTCTAAGGCCTATGTGGACTCGGTTATGTTTCAGATGTCTGATACCACTCAGCCTAAGTTAGCCGATGTGAATCCTTTCACTGCCCTGACTGCTGCTACGGCGACTGTGGTCCCGGAGTTTCGGGTGGGCTCCACTCTGAGTCCTTCAAAGCGGGCCCGACCGGTTGAGCCTACCTCGCAGCGAGTGGCTTCCAAGGCCACTAAAGCTAAAGGCAAGGCCCTTCTCGCTGCTAGAGGTAAGGAGCCAGAATCCTTCACTTTTTCAGCTTCCTCTGACTCAGTTCGGGGGTCAACTGCTCAGACTTGCCATGGAACCAAGAAATTTCGTAGTACGGTTGAGCCCTTTCTGGGGTCTGCGGTAGGGGTTCCCCAATCAAGGTTGCTGGGGTGAATTCCTCACGAATCTGCAGTCGCTCAGCCTAAGCAGGCCATTCTAAAACATGATACGGGAGAGGTGATGGACTCTGCCCAATCAGAGGCATGCCGTGGGACGAAACTAGGAGTGGGTTCCCCTCCAGCCAGCTTTCACTCTATTGAGGAGATGCCAGGGGACACGAGCTGTGTCCTCCCTACTCAAGCATAAGGATGAAGATCCTAATTTGGAATATGTGAGGTGCTTTAAAACCCTCATTTCACTCCACTTTTGGGAGATTAGTGCAGTTGCATAACCTTGACATTTGTGTTCTTTTGGAAATGCATATGTCTGGAGTTAGTCTGGCGCAGTTTCGAAAAATGGTGTCCAGATCCTGGGCTTCTTATGCTATTGAGTCTGTCGGCCTCTCTGGTGGCATTATGGTGCTGTGGAGGAATGATAGGATTCAGGTGGACGCCTTCCATTGCTGTGGTCAGCAAGTTGCTGCTATCATCTCTGACGGGACGTCTGATCCTTGGATTCTATTAGGTGTCTATGCTAGCACTGATTTTTGGGAACGTAGGGTTCTCTAGGATGAGATTCAGTCTTTGCTCATTCAGGGATTTCCCTCCCTTATTGCAGGTGATTTCAATTGCATTGTGGGGGCTCATGAAAAGAAAGGGGGAAGACAGTCTGTGGGAACTACGGCCAGAGAGGAGTTTAGATCTTTTAGTACTTCTGCTGGCCTTCTGGATCTTGGGTTTTGGGGTTCCCAATTTACTTGGTGCAACAATCGGCAAGGTTCTGTCAGAGTGTGGGAAAGGCCGGATAGGGCTTTGGCAACTTCTTCCTGGTTTCAGATCTACCCTTCTGCCAAAGTCACCCACTTATCCCGTATAGCATCCGATCACTGCCCTCTCCTTTTAGCTACTGATGTGGGCCTTCAGCGGAGTCGGCTGTTCAGATTCGAGAAGTTTTGAACTTCTTATTCCGCTGTTAGGGCTATTATTGGTGAGGTCTGGCGACTACCTATCAAAGGTAGTGCTATCTACAAGCTTTCGAGGCGTTTAGCTCTTGCTAGACGCAGGCTGTCTAGTTAGAATCGTAGGGAGGTGGGGGATATTGTGAAGCAAGTTGAAAATATTGAATTATTATTGCTATGTTTCAGGATAAAGAGGACCAGGAGGGAGTCCTTGATGAGGCTGATCTGTCTTCCCTCCACTCTAGTTTGTCGCTTCACCATTCCCTTCTTCGGCAGCAGGAGATTTTCTGAAAGCAAAGGTCCCGGATTCAGTGGATCATGGAAGGGGATTCTAATACCAGATTCTTTCATCATGCCACTATTAAGCATCGTGCGACGAACCGCATCAGGCGATTATCTAATGATGAGGACCATTTACAGGAGGATGACCAGGCTATTAGGGATCATATTTTTTATTTCTTTCAGTCGAGATGGACTGAGATTACTGATGCTGGGCTCCCTTTTTGCCCTGTTTTGATCCCTAATAGAGTTTCCGCCATTGAGAATGATATCCTTATCAGACCTTTTTCGGTGGAGGATATTTGGTTGGCGTTATGGGATCTTGATGCGGACAAGGCCCCGAGGCCTGATGGTTCCCACTTTTATTCTTCCGTCACTATTGGGGCATCCTGGGGCAGGAAGTTGTGTAGGCCATCCAGTTGGTCTTTCAGTCGAAAGCTATTCCCACCGAGTGGAATCAGACTTTTGTTACTCTGGTTCCGAAACGGTCGGATCCGTCCACTCCCCAGCACTTTCGGCCTATCAGCCTTTGCACAACCTTATATAAGGTTTGTGCATGCCTTTGGTTTCCCGGATGCGGCTTGTGATCCCTTGCCTTATTTCTCCGCAACAAGGTGCTTTTCTTAGAGGGCGTAGCATTATTGATAATGCCCTGCTTGCCCAGGAATTCATGCATGATCTCCATCAAGCTCCTGGTCGTCACTGTCTTATGGCTATTAAGCTGGACATGGAGAGAGCCTATGATCGACTGAGCTGGGCTTTCCTTCGCTGCACCCTTCAGGAGTTTGGATTTGTGGAGCTCTTCATTGACTGGATTATGGCCTGTGTTTACCGTCCATCCTTTTCAATCCTTATTAATGAGAGCCAGACTAATTACTTTCACTCGGAGGTTGGGTTGCGGCAAGGATGTCCTCTTTCTCCGTTTCTGTTTATTCTTTCGGCGGATGCTCTATCGAGGTCTCTTTTTCAGGCTCAACAGGAATCTTGTCTCATCCCCTACAGTGCGGGGCCCCGGGGACCCGCGTTGTCTAATTTGTTATTTGCCGATGATTGCATCCTCCTGGGCAAGGCTTCTATAAGCAATGCTTCCATATTCACCTCTTTATTTCACTCTTACTGCAGAGCCTCTGGTCAGAAGATTAATCTAAGTAAATCCTTGATATGCTTCAGCCCTCTGACGTCTCCTAACTTAAGACAGGCTATCACCCATATCCTGGGTGTTACGCTCATAGCTGACCGGCTGACCTATCTGGGGATCCCTATTACTGGGAGAAGGCCTCGGAGGTCTGATTTCAGTGATCTGGAGAGGCGTGTCCATGCTTGGTTGGACGGTTGGCAAGTTACCGGGCTCTCGATGATGGCGAGGATTACCCTCTTACGTTTTGTGCTCTCGTCTCTTGCTCTCTATCTGTTATCTAATGCAGCTATTCCATTGACTTGTTTGAGGAAGATTGAGAGATACTTCAGGGACTTCCTTTGGGCATCCAGGCAGGACGGTCATGGTACTCACCTTGTGGCCTGGGATATTGTTTGTTTACCTATCTCAGAGGGGGGTTTGGGGATCCAGTCCCTTATTGTCAGGAGGGAGGCTTTGATTGCTAGGCACACTACACGGTTTATGCTTGAACCGCATTGTATGTGGAGCTCCTTCATGCATGCTAAGTACGAAGATTGGATTTCTTCTGAGGAGCCTCAGTCTTCCCGCGGGCATTCATTCTTTTGGAAAGAGGTTTGTCGGCACGCTTCGGACATCCTAGGTAGTATATCATGGATGATTGGTGATGGAGTCTCTGTGGATATTGTTCGAGATGCGTGGATTGCTGATCTCCCCCTGTCTTGGTGGCCTACCTTTGTAAGCAATGCTATCCCCAATGGTATGACTGTTTCTGACTTAATCGTCCAGGAGCACTCTGTTTGGCACACCCGTTGTTGTCTACTCTCTTTGGGGATGACCTCTATCGGCATATTCTGTCCATTCCTCTCATTCAACGTCATACCCTTGACTTCAGGGTTTGGAGGAATCCTGTTTGCCTCGGGCTCCAATGAGGGACCTCCTGAGAATTTATAAGCCACAGGCCCAGCAGCAGTTAGATGCAGCTTGGATCTAGCATCTTCCTATCCATCCAAGGGTTTGGCTATTTGTGTGGAAGCTAGCCAGGGACTGTCCCCACTTGTGCTCTTCTCTCTAGACGTGGGCTAAGCATCCAACCCACTTGCCCTTTATGTGGTTTGGAGGAGTCGGTTGACCATGCTATCTTCACCTGCTTTAGGGCCAGATAGATATGGCAGAGTGGCGATCTTTCCTGGGATACTGATTCTTCTAATGTTCGAATCTCCTTTTTGGGTTTGATCAGGCAGGATATGGAGAGACGATTCCATCAGAGGGTTATGAGAAGAGCTTACATTGCTTACCAGATCTGGCTATCTCGTAACCAGTTGGTGTTTACTGAGGAGTCGGCTCCTTCTCACAGGATTGTCGGGACTGCTTTATCCTTAGCTGCAGAGTATACTTCCCATCACTTTTTTCTCGATTTTGATAGCCTTGGACTCTGGAGCTCCCATGCTGCCCAGGCAGCGCACCGTCAGACGGTCTTCATCTCCTGGGAGCCCCCTCCTCTAGGGTTTGTCAAATCAATTTTGATGAGAGTGTTAGGGGGAGATCTGCTAGCTCTGCTTTTATTATATGTGGGCCGAATGGTGAGTTGTTGGCTGCTAGGGGATTCAGTTCGCTTGATTCATCTATGCCCCTGGCGGAGCTAGCTGCTGCTTGGACAGGTATCTCCTATGCTATCCGTGTCCTGGCGTTCGTAGTCTTATCATTGAGAGCGACTCCATCACTATTATCCGATGGCTCCGTCAAGACTCCGGTGTCTGTGTGCCATCCAACCCTTTGATTATTGACATTCGTGCCAGTCTTCAAGGTGTTCAGTGTGCCCTTATTCGACACGTCTTCAGGGAAGCCAACTATGTGGCCGACTGGATCGCCGCCAGGGTTGCCGACTATTCTGGTTACTGAAGCTGGAATTAGGGTGATACTTGTCCGCCTATTTTATCCCAAATTTTGTACTCTGATATATCGGGCTTGACTCACCCTAAAATGGTGTGATCATCCGGCTGTACCAAAAAAAATAATAAAAAAAATATTCAGGAATATATTCTTAATTAATCACATAATTAGTGTATATTTTTAATGTTTGTACTTTTGGTAAATAATAATAAGACAGTGATTAGGTTGTAAAAAACATGATTGTCCAATTCCACCTGAGTAAAATAATATTTTTTTAACATAAAAATTTATAAATGACCACCTATGCTTAAAATTAATATATTATATATAAGGGGGGAGACATGAATGGGGCACTCCTAAAATTTTAAGGCCTATATTTTTAAGCAATAAACAATTAGATCGTACCTTATTTTTCTTTAAAGAAGAAATCAAAGATAGGCTGTTTGGATGTCTCAACTATCGTTTATATATATATATATATAGGAAAAGACTTTGTACACTGTAGCATCCGGTGCAGCAAATTTTACGTGAATTGTATTATCTTTTTTTATTGATCAACGTGCATCTTATATGACTTAACACGATGGGATGGGATAGTAGAGATTATGATTACGAATTCGTAAGTAGTATACTATCTCTGATAGAACAGGATGGGACGACTTGCCTTTTAAAAAAATATTAAGATACCTTAGTTGTAAAATTATGACACCGTAGTTATGAAATTTACGATATCCATTCAAAAATGTTAAGACAGCTTTACAACATCCCGATGGAAAAAATTACGATATTCAGTTGTAAAATTACGATACTATAATTATAAAATTTGACATCCGTTAAGAAAGCCAAAAAAAATTACAATACCCCAGTTGTAAATTTACAACACCGTAGTTATAAATTACGACACCCATTGAGAAAATGTATCTGTACACAAATTTCAAAAAAAAAAGCTGAACGAATATTAATGCACATCACATCAAAATTTAAGATGACTGTACCCCAATTGTAAAATTACGACACCATAGTTATAAAATTTAAGATGACACCTCAGTTATAAATTTACAACACCATAGTTATAAAATTATGATACCCATTTAAAAAACGTGTTTGTACACAAGTTTTAAAAAAAAGCTGAACGGGTATTAATGCATGTCACATCAAAATTTAAGATGAGACCCAATTGTAAAATTACGACACCGTATTTATAAAATTAAGACACCCATTAAGAAAACCAAAAAAAAATTACGACATCCCATTTATAAATTTATGGTACTATAGTTATAAAATTATAACATACATTTAGAAAGTGTCTATACACAAATTCAAAAAAAAGCTGAATGGGTATTAATGCACATCATGTTAAATTTAAGATGACACCCCAGTTGTAAAATTATGACACCATAGTTATAAAATTAAGACACATATTCCTAGTTGTAAATTTATGAAACCATAGTTATAAAATTATGACACCCATTCAGAAAACGTGCACCGCTGGTCAATATATAAATTTCAAAAAAAAAAATTGAACAGGTATTAATGTACGTCATGTCAAAATTTAAGATGGTATCCCTGCTATCTTATTCCGTCCCATTGCATTAAGCCATGTAGACCAATAAAAAGAAGCGGTGCAGTCCACGTAGGATTTGCTGCACCAGAGGCGGTGTACAAAGAATTTTTCATATATATATATATATATATATATATATATATATATATTTCGGCTGAGTTTAACTGGGCTTAAGATCTTAAGAGATTTTACTAGGATTGGTCATACGAAAAACTCTTCGTATACTACCTTTGGTGCAGGATGGTCTGTATTAAGCACGATGATTCACCTATGCATGAGCCCATACCGAGAAGCCCACTTGATTTCGATGTTACTGTGGACATCGATATAGCTAAAATATCACGTGCAATGGTAGACATAACATGATATTGATTTTTAACACTCTTTCACCAAACTAATACATCTAGATTCTCTATTTGATTTCATTATATGCATAATGAAGATCATTTCGTAATAAAATTCTAGTTCACTACTTAAAAGATGAAGAAGATGAAGCATATGTATGTCTTTATGTAATAAATGAAAAAACATATGACAACCGAGAACTAGAAGAAGACGCATTCTAGATCCGCAAATTTTTTCATCATATAAAGCATAAATATCATGAAGAAGTCGTGTTACCTCATTTTTAGCAGATTTATGATCTTTAATCATGTTTTCATAATATGCATCAATTAAATTAGTACGCCACTTAATTTAACTCTAGGATCAAAAATAGCAGCTAAGTTATGCAAAGAAAATATCCTATCCCAATATTCATTCCATTTAGTTTTATTTGATGTATAATAGTCATTAAAACATCATCATATCTATGTTCATTAAATTTTTCACTAATTATATGCTTGTTGTAAAAATAATAAGAAGTTGGATAATAAATACCAGAAAGGACATTTGTAGCATCATAAAAACTAACAAAAAAATCTTTTAAAATTTTACCTTTAGTCCAATCAATTTCAATCAATGTAAATCTTAATCCATGATCATTAATATATGTACTTAATAATTTTTTATATGGATATACATTATGGATCATGCTATAGGTACTATTCCAATGAGTAATTACATCAAGTTTAAATTTTTTAAAATATTTATCATGATCTATACATGATTGTTTAAATTCTTGAAGTCTTGCTCTTGAAACATGAATAAAAGAAACTGCATTTCTAATTTTTGAAATTGAACAAAAAGATTTAATAGATGATATGCACATCTAATATGCAATAATTATCCATTTAAAATGGGATGCAAAGAGTCATTTAATAATGCAATAGCAAAATTATTATTAGATGCATTATTAAAAGTAATAGATATTATTTTATCATTAATATTATATGAGCATGCATTTGATAAATAGTATTTGAAATTTGTTGCTTCGAAAAATTAAAAGTATGAAAAGCAAGAATTCGTTTATTTAGTTGCTAATCATTATCAATATAATGAGCAGTAATAGAAATAAAATAATTACTACTTACAGATGCTGACCTAATATCAGAAGTTAAAGAAATCTTGCATTTAAAGAGAAAGCGTTTCAATTAAACTTTATTTCATTACTAAAAAGTTTATCATAGCTACTCTTCTAAATATACTCCTACTAGTTTTTTTATAAGCAGGTTGTAGGGCTAATTGAACATATTCTTGAAAATTAAAAGATTCATATAAACTAAAAGATGATTCATCCTAAACTATCCAACTTACAAGTAATTTCCTCTTATTTTCATGATTATATGCAAAAGCACCTTCAAGTGATCCCCTTATATACTAAGGGTACTTATAGATGGGAATCATGCATCCTATGAGTCTCTTGATATCTTTTAAATGCCCTATTTTCCTACTACTACAACTATAAAGTTTTGCACATTTTTATATTTTTTTTCAATACTCCATCAACCATAATTCTATCAAAATCATTCCAAACATCACTAGTCCTCTTACGAGAAGAGGTTTGACCTTCACTTGGTTCACTGCTTTTAGAGAAAACTTGGAGATTCGTTTTCTCTCCCTTAGAAATAGCGGGCATGCCAAAATAACTTTTGTCATAAGATGTCATATCTAAAATTCTAAATTAATGAGTGCAAAAAAAATAAAAACTAACCATAAGGAGAAATTGAGGAGAGGATCAGAGGTAGAGGTAGAGGCATAGAGCCGAGATTTGTGAGCTTTCTCTTGTGCTCTTGCCTCTCAATAAGAAGTAACATCCTTTCCTTGTACTTCTCAACAAGAACCTTCTCTTGTGTAGCACTTGAACACTTGCTAGAGCACTTGCTAGAACATTTGCAAACTAAAAATTAAATGCTAGAGCACTTGCTAGAGGAGAGAAATAATAGTAAGAAGAAGAGAAGAGTTGGTTTGGTGTGGTGAGAATGAAGAAGGAATGGAGTATTATAGGAATGAAAAAATTTCAAAATACCCCTATTTCTAGCCATTTTATGATTGTTGGACTTGGGGGGGTTAAAATAGTAAACTCCCCCAACTAGCCGTTTCTAACAACTAGGACTGGGCCAAGCCCAGGCCTAGCTCGTGGCGAGCCGTGCCCCCATCATGGCCCAGTAATAACCGTTACGTGTCGTGCCGGCACGGCCCAAGATTTACTGTGCTTGGCATAGCCCGCATGCCAGTGGCGGGCCGTGCCCGGCACGGCCCATTCCAAAACGAACCACGGGCCGTACCGAGTGATAAATTTTTTCTAACGGGTTGTGCCAGGCATGGCCAGTTTTTTTTTTTTCTGATATGGCAGCCTTGGGCCATGCTAAGCACGGCCCAATGCCTATCTCTATTTTCATGGGTTTGCACCGTAGATACGTGAGCTCATGCACGAGCAAATCATTGCGCTTGATACAGGCCATCTTGCACTGAAGGCAATGTAGAAAGACTTTTCCTTGACTATACATAACCTAATGGAAGAGCTCTCCTCTATTGTGCATGGTGCACGAGCGCATGTGTACGATGCACAAAAGGATAAAATTATTTTTAATCATGCACGATTACATGCACATGATAAATTATTATGCATAATGCACAAAAACCTTTCCTAACCGAATCTACCCATTACTTAGAATACTTTTTTTTTTTTTTAATATTTTTATTTACTTAGTCCATGCGATGCACTAAAAAATAAAATTATTTTTAATAATGTATAATCGTATATATATGTGATCAATCGTCGCGCATCGTGCAGACCCTTCCTAACGTAATCCACCCACTACTTTGGGATGCTCTTCTCTTTTTTTTTTCTTTTTTTTTTTTTTTTTTTATTTTTTCCTTCCAATACCCTCACCCGGCCAGCCCACGCCCCACCCCACCCACAGTCTAAAATGGTTATAGCCTTTCAAGTTCCGTGCAACCGGCTGAGATCGGTAACCCGGTCACCCGGAAGTCCAGATCTCCAACGGCTAGTTTTCAAACGGCTCTTCGTCTCCAACGGTCGATTCTTTCCAAATTTCCCCTCACGATCCCTTTTAACACCATCATCCCATAGCTCTCGATCTTTCTATCTAACCATCATCTTTCTCTCGGTGTCTCTGTCTCTCTGCTCTGCTTTCCCACCTTCCTAATAATCTTCCTTCTAAAAGCAGAGAGAAGAGCAAAACGAGAACCGAGACCCCTCCCTTATCTTCTACTTTTCTCACGAAGTCATCCCTCAGAGAACTGAAGCAGGTCGGAAACAAGAGCAAGATGATGCAAGATCCGTGGAACATCAATGCTCCCACCTTAATCCGTCCATCGAAATCGGCACCTTGCTCTCCCATTAAACCAATCGTGAGGCCAAGGCCCGACCCGTTCCACATCACCCACAAAGTTCCCTTAGGGGACACTCCATACGTGAAGGCCAAACGGGTTCAGGTACGCCTGCATTGATTCATATAAACCAATTTCGGTTGTTGATATTTGTTCTCCTAATCTCTCTTTCCTGTATCCTTCATCGATCAGCTAGTGGATAAGGACCCCGAGAAGGCAATTGCATTGTTTTGGTCTGCGATCAACGCCGGTGACCGGGTTGATAGCGCGCTCAAGGACATGGCGATTGTGATGAAACAGCAAAATCGAGCAGAAGAGGCTATCGAAGCTATCAAGTCGCTGAGGAACCGGTGCTCGGATCAGGCCCAGGAGTCCCTAGACAACATTCTTTTGGATCTTTACAAGGTTCTTTTTTACTCAAATCTCCACGTTTTTTTTTTTTTTTTGCAATGATTTAATGCCCGGTCGACTAACTTCTAGACTTCATCGAAATATAAACAGAGGTGTGGGAGATTGGATGATCAGATAGCTCTCTTGAAGCACAAGTTGCAGCTTATCCAGCAAGGGCTGGCCTTCAATGGGAAGCGCACGAAGACGGCTCGGTCTCAGGGGAGGAAATTCCAAGTCTCCCTGGAGCAAGAAGCAACCAGACTTCTAGTGAGGACTCCCTTCTGTGATTCTTATCCTGTTTAGATATTATTCTTGGATGGTGTTCTCTAATTTGGCTTCTATGATATTGCATCATCATTGCAGGGGAATATGGGCTGGGCACTGATGCAGAAGGAAAACTATATCGAAGCCGAGGCAGCCTACAGAAGAGCCCTTGTGATCGGTCCTGATAACAACAAGATGTGCAACCTGGGCATCTGTTTGATGAAGCAAAGCCGGATAGCCGAGGCCAAGGAGACCCTCAAACAGGTGAGGCCGGCAGTAGTTGATGGCCTGAGAGGAGCTGATTCCCATTTGAAAGCCTACGAAAGAGCCCAGGAGATGCTCCGCGACCTCGAGGTTAAACTCTCCGGTCACACCGCCAGGGATCGGTTTGATCAGAGTAGGCTCTTCTTCGATGCATTCGTCGGGTCTTCCTCGATATGGCAACCTCAGCCTTGCATCGACTACCCGATGCCACGGCCAGAACGCTTCGCCGATGAGAATGTCAATGAGAACAGAGCAGGCGCTAGTGTAAGGACTGAACTTTCGTCGAACATTGCGCTCAACATTGATGCACCGCCGTTCTACTCGTCGAAGATGATGAGAGAGCTGAATGGGATCAATCATCATCAGTTCCACGATCCTATGGGTAACCTCAAGAGGACGAGGTCGGGCAATGTAATGGAGAAGTCCCTCCCACCTAGAGTGCCCATGGAGAGAACGGGGGAAGAAGGTGACATAAAGAAATCTCTCTCTGTTGAAGGGACAGAGGATAAGTGGCCGGAATTACCTGACAACAATGAGTTCAATGAGGCCATTGTGGCAGCAGTTCTAGCTCCTGTTCTTGAGGATGATGGTAGAAATACTGGCAAGAGCAAGACTGATGCGAATAACACTAGTCCAGCATTGAACGAGGGGAAGATAGGGAAGAGGCTCAGGATTTTCCGGGATATCACTCTAGCAACTACTACTCCAAATGGTGGGTTTCATTAGGCTGGGCTTTAGAAAAGGGGGGAATGTCTTCAATCGTCTTTCGGTATTGAGTGGTGTTGCTAGCAGCAAGTAGGAAGGAGATGATCTTGTTCTCCTTCCTTGATCCCCCGCATTCATGGGGAATTATTTAGAGCAGCATGGAAGGAAGTATGTTGTCTGCTTGCTTGTTTTGAACGATAATTGTAACAGAACTGACATCCAATAACTATCGATTAATTTATTATTTAAATAATTTTTTTTCACTAGTCAGTTTGTTAAAGTGTTCTACTATTTATTATTAGTTTATATTTCTTTTGCAATCTTAGAAGCAAGTACTTGTTTTTTTGGTAAATTTGGGGTTTTGCCAAGCTGATTTTGTGTGTGTGTGTTGGTCTTGGTGTGAGAGGCTGGCTGCCAAAATTTTCTATGTTTTAGATGTTTTCTTTTGCTTGGTTTTGTTTGATTGGAGAAACCTTTCGTTGATGATCCGATGGGCTTGGTTTTTTTTGCTTGGGGTCTCTTCTGTTCATTTTATCTTCTCATTCGAAGGAAACCGGAGTCCGTTCTCCTATATCTGGCTACTCATTGAAGAATAAAACTCTTGCTCTTGTAAGCGGAGGATGTAGCAGTAAACGTAAAATGTGAAACAGAATCTAAATTTTTTTTTTTTTCTCCAGGGTCCCAAAACAAGAACAATGTCCTCCTCGATTTCATAATGATGTGCCAATTTGCAAGTGGAATTTGGAAATCCTTGTTCTCTTCATCTCTCTCATTTTCTGCAACTACGAGTCACACATTTCGAACCTTTCTTTATGGCAATCAGACTACTACATGCAGTACACGACGCATCGAAAGGAGCACTAGAACTAGAAAATTAGCTTTGGATGAAGGAGTTCTTCACCATCCAAGGGTTTTTACGAAGCAACACAATACTCAAGTTGATGGCAGATGAAGCACCCACCTTTACCTGACCCGTCATCAAATGATTCCTTACAGGACAGGAAGGGTGCCGAGTTGATGGCAGAAAGTGTAATAGACGTCCGATTCTAGAACTTCATTAAACTGCGATTTATATAACAAAGGAAATACAAGGTGTGAATTTTCTGGCTAGATTAAGAGACGATCCTCAAACACTTGTAACTAGAGCTCTGAACGATTAGCCCACAGGCCACAGCTAAAGCTCCAAAGTGTTGATCCGAAAGGATTCGCTGGTTCAGTGAATAAGCCAAGTACCACATGAGTTTTGGCATGAAGAATTAGCCTCGTGTTTTCCTTCGGCAGCTCTCAACCAATTGAAAAGTCAGCGAGCTCATTTCCAAGTGGTTTAGTTGAACATGCGTACAATAATATATTTTTGAGCCTGAAAGAAACCCGAAGTCTTTCTAACCGTAAAAGTCAGTAAGGTGTAGATTGCAAGGAAGGGGAAAAATAAAAAATTCTGAAAGAGAAGTTCAGCTTTATCTCTGATTTGGCTCTGATAGGATAAAGGGAATACTAATATGCAAAATTTAACAACTGTCCTTTCTTTAATTCATGGGTATTCTCATAGATGCAGTTAACAACAGAGTAGACCAAGGCTAGTATTATGATATCTGTTGCAGTCTCTCTTTCTGCCTTTATATGATTGTATTTTAACTAATTGAGCTATAGAGACTCTATATAAGACAGATCAACCATTTATTTGCTCCTTCTAGAAGCTTCATAGAGGTAACTCAGGATCACCACACCAGCGGCAACTGCCACTCCAAAAGCACTCTGTGCTATTATAACACCAGTCTTACTGAAGCAGCACAACGTGGAGCGAAGCCCAGTTCAGAGAGCTTCTTGTGTGATTCTGCATAGTCTTTGAAGAAGAGGTCCTCATCCTGGGTGTAAAAAAGTAGTGTTCTAAGGGCGAACTTGACAGATCATAAATGCAGTGCATAAAGAAATTTTGCAAATGGAAGACCCTGCCACCAATAGTACCTTAGCATACAGCTCAACGTAGTGCCTAAACTCAGCATCCTCCAACAAAGCCTTGTCAGTTGGAAGCTTCAGAAGACCCTCTGCTTCCCCCTTCAACAGTTCTCTGACACGTCATATAAACAAAAGCTAGTTTGGTTCTCACTTTTCACCACAATGAGGATCAAAAAATAAAGTACGAAATGAATCCTGAACTTGTTTTATGTGGTCTTACACAAAATAGGAGTTGTCAAATTTCAGAGGCTCATTTGTCCAGGCACCATCAAATCCTGACCTCTCAGGATGAGCCCTTCCCTTCAAGAAGAAAGGCAAACATGAATCGTGAGGTATTTTTATTCAACCCTAAGTGCAAGGCTGTGTTGTATGACAAATTTGATACCAGAGTGTGGCCACCAGATAATGCCACGATATCCTTGTCTGATAGGCCCATCCGGTAAAAGATGTCCTTCAAATGTGGGGCACCTAAATCCAAGAAAAAAAAAATATAAATGTTAATGTCAGTAGATCAAGTAACATTGAGAATAAAATAGAAGGCAGCTTAAAGAAATAAACTATACTTGGTATCAATATCATGACAAATTGAAGAAATCCTGCAAACTCTTCAGACAGTTATGACTGATCTAGCCAACTTAGTATTTGCTTCTGGTCGCCTATACTGATTGATTTAAGACAGTATGACATTTTTCAAGAATATGCAAACATAATAACTAATATGAACAAATTAATAAAGGACAAAATTGCTTCATGAATATGCAAGCGTAAAACTATCTAATATCTACAAATAAATCACAAACTAGCAACAAGCGTAGACCAATCTTTTTGGGATCATTGCATTGAACTGTTGCACATTAACTCCTGCATTTAGTTTTCCATTATTTGGATGTATTGTAAGGTTCTCTGAACAAGAAAAGAACAACTAAAAAGCACAAACTCAAGGCACACAGAAGGTAACACTAATAGCTAAGACGCTCATGTACAGGATTTGGTCCTGCATAAATAAAAGCACCAGCACAATACACTCTACTATTTTCCTTGAAGACAAGCATATAAGGTTAAGACAACTGTTATTTACGCACATTTCCTAAAAAATCTGTTCTTCATGCATAACACTAGAGGTCAATTTGAATACCAGGAAGAAAAAAGAAATTAATAAGTATCAGGTCAAAGTGATTGCAGTGAACCTCGCTGGGAAGAAAAAGAAAATCAATAAATATCAGTTAAAGTGGCTGCAGTGAACCTTGCTTAGCATCAGGAAGACGTCCTTCTTTTGGGCAAACTGATGAATCCTGATACAAAGGAACAAGTAATTAATCAATATGTAATTGACATGTACCCAGCTATTTCCCAAGAAAGATCATTTCATGTACCCCTCTGCCTGGGACAAAGTCAACAGTTGGCCCACCAGTAACCTCAACCGCAACCACTCCAGCAAGCTGATTAAGAAAGTATTCACATCGAATTGACTCTCATTAATCGTATATATCACAATAAAAAGAAATGCAAAACATAAACGAGAGGCAACACCTCTGCTTTTTGGGAATGGTATAATGAAACATTTTCCATGTTCACCATGTCAAACTTTTCCAACAAATAATCTCAATCCTCACAGTTAAAGCAAAATAAGAGTCTGTCTAAAACACTAGCTAGCAAGTAGTAAATTAGCTGACATAAGATGGGTATCAAAAACCGCTCTAATATATATGTATGAGTAAAAAGAGACTTTGCCACTCTAGCCGAGCAAAATGAAGAAAAAAGATTTATGTAACCAACCTTAACCAATTTGAAATTAAGACTTTGCGTTATTATAACACATTTCGCTGGCCTTCCATAAAACCAGTTTTAGAAAACTGAAAGTTGTAAAACTTGAATGAAATTTAGGTAAAACATCTTATCCCCTCTTCTTATAAGTAATGAATATTAAAAAGAGGATAAGCCATATTTCATTAAACAAAGTTTACATGGGCAAATTTACAGCAACCCAAGCAGTCCCCAAAATTTACAGCAATCCAAACAGCCCCCAAATGAAAAGGATCGTGGCAAGAAATAAACAATAAAGTAACATTTTTCCTTTTGCATCAGAATATAATAATCAGTATAATAATGAGAATCTCTATATATGTCTAAAGTTTGTCGAATTATTTCTTGAAATTTTGCTGAAAAGTCAGATAATTTGAAACCAAGGCAGTTGAATTCTCCATCCTATTATATAAAATTTGTGGTTCAATGTTTCTTGATGCTAAACATAGTTTTGTGATATTATATGTCACCAAAATGAGAATATGATACATTTCCTTGCTTTAAAATTGACTAAAAAAGGTTTGAAATAAATATGATATCAAATAAGTAACTACCATATCATATGTAAATTTGGATGTAGAGCGACAAAACTTCAAATTAACATAGAAATAAAAAAAGGAAAACTAGATTGTGCTATAGTCACCTGATAAAGGTCTGCATATGTAATCCTTGGATGTTTCGCCTTCACCAGCTCTAATAACAATAATAAGATAAAATAAAATTAGAGAAAAAGAAACCAAGGCAGCAGTATTATATTATCCTAATCAGGTTTTGTTTGCATGTTAGGTAGATATCCTATAAAACAGAAAAGGGCAGTGATATTGCCAGAGCTGGTTTTGCCATTCCCACAGCAATGAGCTATATATTGACTATTATGCCTTCTTGTGCAACACATCATCAAAAGTGTATTGGAAGACATAACAATCAATTCATAGTTTATTGCTTTGGAAACAGCAAAACCAATGGCAATATCACCACCCGCTATAACATCCTTAAACACCCACTATAACATCCTTCCAAGGGCAATATCACCGGCCACTTGAAAAGGCATGCCTTTAAGCCATTGGAAGGTACAACAATTTAGACAACATCCCATGAATATTCAGCATCTGTGCCTGAACAAATTATAATAATTGTCATACACAATAACTAACAAAAATAGGCACAAATATCTGATCAAAGAGACATGGGAATTATAACCGTCTATAAGAGGTCAATTTTGGGATAATTCAGTGACAGGCTAAAGGTCACAACATCGATGTTCTTGGGTTCTAACACATTTTAGATGCTACAGATCACCTTCCATGGATTGCATCTTCATTAGGAAGCCTTCATGACTGAACTCAACCAAATTTACCCACAAATTGGGCAAATCTCTCTCTCTCTCTCTCTCTCTCTCTCTCTAACACACACAAGCATACATGCACAAATGCACAAGCATACACATTCTGGTGCTAAACCTGCATGGAGTTAGGTGAAAGCCACCTCAAAAGTTAAACACGCCCCTTCTATTGGTGACCCTGAATGAAATAAATAGAAAATCCACAAAGAGAAGATGCATGTGGCCACCTTTTGCCTCCATGCAAGTGTAACTACCTTTCACCTTGTGTTGTCACATGCATGCACACAATAATCTTATTTACAACACTCAAAATCACAATTCTGCAAAATTTTCACATCAGCTATCCTCTCGAGTAAAACAATGGAAAGACGAAGTAATAAGACCAACATCATATGGTTTGCTGTCAATTTGCTTATGAGTGCATCATCATCCATTTGTGAGGTGACTCCCACAGAACAAAGCATGCAGTACGTCAGATAATATATTGACAATGAAACATGCTAAGAATAATTGTCATAGTTTATATCCCAAAACCAATTAAAAAACACAATTATCAGACACAGCGTATTATAATTATGATGCATGACAATACACTTTATGAACCACATTATACAAAACTTGAGTGTGCATTCCATGCTGTTTAAATTTGGTAACCTTTAATAAGCAAGGGCAAATTAAATAGACCTGCTTCATACTACTACATTTGTAGAGCTGCTTCATCTCCATTTAAGACCAAGTTCTTGTTGCAAGTCGGACATGCACCTAAACCATTCTTTGGGATGTTTCATATTTATGATAGCCCAGACAAGAATATACAAAATACAGTATTCATGTCTCATTTCTTACTAAAGTTAGAGGAAATCATTGGACACATGGAAAGCCTGAAAGTAGATGCTCTGGTGCACCTAGACAGGGTGCTAATCTTACTCATTAGCAAATGATTTATTCCTCTCTTTTAAAATTTGTGAAGGATTTGTGATGCAATAAAGGATGAAGACTTATAAGAGATGGTTTTGCACGTGGAAAACTAGCAAGTCACTGTAACAGAGACCAGTAAAACAGCAGGAATTTGAGGATAAAGAGCAAATATGATCCCCAATACAAGACCTATATATTTTACTATATGATATTACCAGAAATTATAAATAGTCTCACATGACATGTTACAGGTCTTCCAAAACATCAGCGATAATAAGATGACCATCCAGTCTTTTTCCCCTTACTTCAAGTTAAAGTTGGAAGAGATGTAGTTTCCAGTCAAAAGGATAAAATGGATGTCCTATAAGCAGCACAGATTGATCGCTTGAATTAAAGTTAGTGGCAGTTTCACTTTTTTTCCACTTTCCCCCTACAATTTTTTATATCTTCCTATTACCCTTAATATAAGATCTTGCAAGAAACCTGTTCTTAACCTGCAACCTGTCACAAATTCCTTCCTATCTATTTCAAAACCTAATTATAATTCATATCACAATATCATATATAGATTTGTGTTGTGAGTTGTTTTTTTCTGAAAATTTTTCCTTTCCAAGAAAAGCTAAAAAGCAGTCAACAAAATGCATAGTATCCTTAGCCGAACAAGAAATTAAGACAAAAGTAAGTCACCAACAAGAGAGAAACTTCATCAATAATTAGTTTTGACAAAGAGCTTTCCACAAAGTTTTTTTTTTTTATGTGTGAAACAGAAGAAGAGTTCCAGATATATTATAGGTAAACAGGTCTCTATTAACCATTCTCAAGACGATACTAGAAGATCTGTCCAAAGCTATCCCATTTGATTAACAAATGGCCACCTAAACAGCACTCTCCACTGGCCTTAGAAGTAAGCCGCCTCCTGATAATTCCCGAAAACTCATTAATGTCAGGCCATTTTTCAATTGTATCATCCCTAGCAATAAAGAAGCATGAAACTGAAGAATCTAAGAGTTTTGTATTGAGAAAGAGTTCAAAGGTACATAGATAGTTCTAATAAGCAAGTTGCTTAAGGACTAAGCAACACTTATTAGGCTCTTTATTACAGCCTACCGTGTAACTCCTACAGCGATTGTCTGCTAGAGGGTTTTTGTTCATGCATCATATAAGTGGATAACTTTTTGTAACTTAAGAGCCTTCCTAAGGATTTGAGATATGTATGGTGTAGTCCCAAGGGGCATCATGCCGACAACCTTTAAAATTACATTCTGCATTATTTTTTCTTCATTGCTGAAATAAAACTGCAGTACATATATGGAATACATGCAGCAGTCTCCTTATCTCATCTTTCATCACTAACTTTAGATTTCATGAATCAAGATATCATCAGGCCTAATAGAAGAGAACCCCAGCAAAGCCTGAGTCAAAAGGAACACTTCATACTGTACTTGCAAGTAATTGTTTGATGGTGTATGATACCCTCTTGAAAGTTATATTTTGACTGTCCTTTACCTGAACAATAACTGGAATTCCAATCAGAGATAAGACAGCTTTTATGTGACATGGTAAAAAAGTCATTTGATAGTATATATTTCCCCTTTAAAAAATATACTTTAAATAAACAATAAGTAGACGACTCATCGAACAGAAGACTTATCCTTTCCATAAAGAGGTGAATAAACCAATAATACTACAAGTTGAGTAGCTGCAAACAACCCAAAAATACAGGTCTCAAGTACCTGCCTACTATTCAAAAAAACATGCAAAGCAAGTAGAAGTCAAGGCCTTGATCTGATTGAAGCAATAATAGTAGCATCAGCAAGATGATGCCCTATTCTTTGGAGGTGATCTCTACTAGAAACCAATATTACTTGTAGGTAATTAAAGAAAGACAAACCTGCTAGTAAACAAGAGTAGAGAAATATTTCCAAGTAGGTTTGAAAAAAAGTTGATTTATATTTCCTTTATAATTTTTACTAGCCCCCATACCTGAGGGGTCTATCTCTTTTTTTAGATAAACAGCCCATCTCTTTATAAAACCATGTCATGCAGCAAGTTGACTTGACAATGCATGTTGGGCTGCATGATCTTTGTTCTTTTATTTTCTCTTTCCAAATCCTTCTCTTAGGTCATCTTGATTTAGGTCTATTTGGCATTGTTGCAGGAATTAAAACTTTTACCTATAGAACTTTTGACAGTAAAACTTTTGCTAGAACTGCTTTCAATAAAAGCCATTTATTTTTTGGTTCCTATATTTCTAAAGTGCTGCACATTTTAACATCAATTTGGTAATCAAACTGGGGAAAAAAATCATTGCTTTGAGTAACAAGAAATGATAAAAAAGGACATTGTATGGTACTTTCAATTGTCTAACCATTTATATCAAACATAGTTACTATAAAATATTCTTAATTTATGAATTATTTATATTTTATAATTTAGTCTAAATAATATAATAAATAATAAGTTGTACATGTCTTATAAAAATATAATATTGTTCATAATATCACTATATTATAATTATGCTATATTTCATAACTATATTACAGTTATAATAATATTATAATAATTAAAATATTTTGCATAACATTTATTATAATAATTATTGCATTATATCATAATATATTATAATATTATATTTTAGTTATAATATTATATTATTATAAGATTATTAAAATAATACTATAATAGTAATACTTTGATATTATTTATATTACATTATTATAAGGATGTTATAACATTGTTGTATTATAATATTAAATGTGATCAATTTCATGTTTCAAAACCATTACCACTAAGTCCAATGAAAATATCTTTTGGACATGTTTTTAAGTAGAGATTTTACCTAAAAGCTTGAAATTGAAGGTTTTCCCTAATAGACTCTTTCAGCTTTTGAATGAGGAAGGAGACTCTTTCAAAAAATTTTATCAGACACCTCAAATCATCCCAAAGCAAGCAATGCATAATGGGATCTTGGTATTGACAACTTCCTTTTGTGCTAGTAAATTCAAAACAATATAAACGGGTGAAAGGAGGTGGAGACCGAAAAAAAAAAAAAAAGGCGGGAAAGGAAAAGGCAAGGATACAAGTTAATGTTGACAGAATTATTAAAGGATTAAAAAAATACACGGATGCTGCATGAGTCTAGATCTCTTTGTAGAAATTGTAGAAATTGCAGATATATATCGAAGCTAATGCCCAACCCTTGGCCAACCCAATTTGTCTTGCAGGCGATTGAGTTGACGGCTCTAAAAATTTCCATCATTCTAAATAAGTCCAACAGCAACATTACAAACTTTCTAAATAATCGAACAGTCGAACAGCAAGCAACAAGTAGAGGGTATTATTAAATAGAACATTATTCCTTACACAGGATGTGTGCAGGAAATGTGAAGGGGCATACCACAAAGATCTATAGCTATTTTTAAGCCAGCATTAGAACCATGACTGTACTCTTCTTCGTGCCTAATCGAACCATTAGGACCACCAGTTTTTGTGTTGACATCATAGGTGCCAGCATCATGCCATCTGGAAGGAAAAGAAAGAAAAGTAAAGTGTCATGATGTCGTGCACAATGTGTAACTATATTCAAATCTCGCAGAGAAGGTGCCTTAAAGAATTATTAGCACACACAATCTGACAGAGAATCAGATTGCCATGAAAAAATAAAACTTTCTATATGCAATGAAACAATGAAACCACAAGAAAACTTGCAATGGACACATAAACTCAGAGAACGACAGAGGATAGAGCAAACATGCCAACATCAGGAAAAATCCCAGACATTTGAAGAGGCTCTATGGAAAGTACAAGAGGAAATTAGTAATAGGCAGAGCAAATATATATAATCTACTTTAAATTTGACGACGCATCTCTCGTTATATTTTTTTTCCTTTACTTAGAAACATTGCATACTATCTAGTAGATGCCAATAATATTTAATTCCCTACTATTCGTTCCATTATCGAATTCTTCCCCTCAAAAAAGCAGGTCAACGAAACAGAAATAGTGATGGATAGGAAGTCATCAAGCCTCCTCTCATACACGAAAAACGTAGACTGCACGTAGATTTCCAATATTTCGATGATTCCACAAAATCGACAATTCAATGGTAAATTTTACAGCATCGCCCAGCCCTCGACATCGATCAATCCAGCCAAGAAAAGAACGATACGCGTCCATCCGAACGGATCTTAAAGAATCGACCCACAAAATCTGGATCCAAGCGACCCCCAACACCAACAAATTCAGTTCAAAAACCCACGAATCCTCAATCAAGACAAAGAAAATAACCCAGCACAAAAATCAGATAAAATCGAAAAAAAGATCCAAGAACACCGATCGAGAGAATCGAACGAGTTCGCCCGAAGGAAATCGGTCGATAGAGAAGCAGAGCAGGAAGAGATCGATCGGAAGAGAGAGACAGAGAGAGAGAGAGAGAGGGGGGGAGGGGGGGACTCACGCGAGGCGGAGCATGATGGGAGCGCAGTTCTTGCTCGCGATGAGGGCTCGGAGGTCTCTGCGGGCCTTCTCGATCGCTTTGCGGTACTCCCCGTCCACCACCGGAGGTGCCATTTTCTCTAGCTGATCAAAGCAACGAGCGAAGGATGGGGAACGGTCGGAAGATGGGATATGGTTTTCTTGGCTGCTCGCCTCCCCGGATAAATTTGCTGAACTCGAGCCACCATACCATTGGATGATATCACCACCCTTGACTCGATAACATTTTGACCAAGTAAGTTAAGGTTTGAGACTTTGAGTTATAATCTGTGATAATTATTTGTATGAAATATTAATAATAAATCTTTAAACTTTAAACTTGAGATTTTTTTTTATGAAATAAAATATCTTATGTTTTATATTATTATTATTTTTTCTTTTTTTATTTCTTTTTTTTTCATTTTCTCCTTTCATCCATTTTTCTTTATTTTTGCTTTTATTCTTCTTACTTTTTCCTTTATTTGCTTCTATTATTTTTTTTATTATTTTTCCTCCTTCCATTTGGAAGTCTTTCTCCGGGTCTAATTCTCATTAAAAATAAGATAAAATAATTAAAACACTTTACCACGTTAGGTTTTAAAACCTAAATCTAAACATACCAACTTAACATCGTAATTTTAGATGCACAACTTTTTAATTATAATTATTAGTATCTAAATATGCTATTACAATATAAATATTCTTATACTTTAAGAAATTCAACTCAAACTATCATTTTAAGAATTTGTTTAATTAAATAATATATAATATGATATTTTTATTTTATTTTAAGTATATCTCATTTTTTACCATTCATGTGCTTTTTAATGAATAATAGATTAGCAATAAGCTTTTGTGGACATACTTCAAATTTCATGATCTGGTTTACCTTATAAATATTATAATAGTTTTACTTAATAAATACATCGATAACTAAGATTTGAATAATGATTATTAGACTTGCTGCATTATAATGATTATGATAAAATAAAAATATAGATATTTTTATTACTCATCTACCAAAAATAATGATTTTAAATTTAAATTTTTATGGCAGTGTAAAAAATACCCTGCTTCTTTTACCTGGCAGCTAATATCGGTCAAAAAATTTATTTAGATATCAAGAATAGTATATAAAAATAAAAATTAGAAGCATATTTTGGAGTGGTAACATCAATCATGGCATCGTAATTTTGCCCATTTTCATCCAATTTTTTTTTCTCTCCGTACGGACCACACCCCGGGCCGCTTCGGCCTTCCCCCAGGCAGACTCCCCTCTCTGGCTCCAACCGCTCCGACCCTTTCCGCATTGACTCCTCTTTCCGGCTCAACAGCTCTGCCCTTTTGGTCCTTTCTTTTTTATCCCCTACCTGTTAAAATCAAACAAAAGCTATCTATTCAGCTTTGATGGATCAAGCAAAAGTTTTTTTTTTTTTTATCTAATCTATTCAGACAGAATAAATAGGTTCTGTTTCATCAAACATGATCAAACATAGACTCTCTATTCGATTCAATAAAACAAAACAAAAAGGTAAAAAAAACAAAAGTCGAGAAAAAAAAGTTAATACCGAAGAAAAAAGGAGGAGAGATAGTGCTGAAGATGCGATAGGTGAAAAGAGCATGAGAGAAAAGCCGACCAAGGATGGGGGGCAAGGGGGGTGGGGGAGGCAAGAGGAGCCAGTGCTAAAAGAAAGGGGAGCCGATGCCAGGGCTGGGGAAAAGAGGGGAGCCAATGCCGGAGAGACGGTGGATGAAAAGGGTAGCCAGTGTAGGGGGTGCAAAAAGACGAGGGCTAGGAGAGGGAAGGAGATGGTGCCGAGAAGGGGAGCCGGGGCTGGGAGGGCCAGAGCAACCAGGGCCTAGGAGAGGAGTCGACCGGGTGGGGGTGAGGGAGAGGGCTGTGGAGAGAAAAAAAAAAAAAAAGAATGGGGAGGGTTTTAAGGGTAGTTTAGGAATTTGATTTTAAAAAAATATGGGGGTGTAGAGAGTAATTTTTAAGGTGTATTTAAAAATTCTCCCTATCCTCACTCGAAATAAGCTAGGATGCACCACCCACTCTTGAAGAGAGCCTTGTGAAGAGGGAATTTCTATTTGCATCGCCTAAATTACTCAGTACACTCCCCCACATTTAAAAAAAATTTCTAAACTACCCTCCTTTTTTTCTCTCCATGCCCCTCGCCCCTACCCTAAACATCTCCTCTCCGGCACCGCCCCCCCTTCCCGGCACTGCCCCCTCCCTCCCATCTTCTCCCCCTTCCCTAGCATCGCTCTCCGGCACCTGCTCTCTCCCGGTACCCTCCCAGCTCTCCGGCACCGCCCTCTCCAGTCCCAGCACCCCCTTCCTTTCTGCACCGTTCGGTCAAATAGGACCGAACTGAGGGCTTTCGTTCCGGTTTGGCCGAATAGAGGGCCTTTGTTCAGCCATGGCCCTCGGTTCGGACAAATATGGCCAAACGAAAGCCCTATGTTTGGCCAAACATGCCCTCCTTTTGGTCCTGTTTGGCCGATCGGTGCTGGAAGTAAGGGGTGGTGCCGAAGAGGAGACAAGCTTGAAGGAAGGGGGCGGTGCCGGAGAGGAGACGAGAGGAGACGGGCCTGGAGGACGTTGCTGGGAAGGAAAGGAGATGGAGGAGGGCGTTGTTGGAGAGGAGAGAAGATGGGGCGGTGTTGAAAGGGAGAGCGGGAGGAGACGTGAGCGGGGGTGTGGAGAGAAAAGGGGAGGATAGTTTAGAAAATTTTTTTTAATGAGGGGTGTGTGGAGAGCAATTTGGGCGGTGCAAATAAAAGTTTCCTCGTGAAAAGCTCTTCACTAGACGGTCCGAACCACACGGCACAACCCACTGATAAAGCATGGGCATCCGAATCATAGTTGCAGTTGTTATCTTATAGATTTCTTTCTAAAATAAAGTATTATTTTATTATATTTATTGCTTATAAATTTATTTTATTTAATTTAATTACATACTAAAAATAAAATTTAGTCTTTTTTATTTAATACTTCTTCTGCTTAGATACCATTCATTTGGTGAGCTTCAGACGAAAAATCTTTGTTTGTTAGAAATCATCTTCGGAGATATAGAGAAGGCTCATCTCACTCCATCTTGTTAACTTGTTGATTCTCATACTTAAGTATTATAATATTATATCATCATATCTACAAAATTATCCTCTTAACTTTTACCATATATATATATTATATCATCATATCTACAAAATTATCCTCTTAACTTTTACCATATATATATATATATATATATTTTCATAAGATAGAAATGGAGATTAAAAATACTTCGTTTATAAAATAAGATTTAAACAAAAAAAAAATTTTATAAAATAAAAATAAAGATTGGGATCCTTAATATTATCCTATTGCCATCCCATCATTAGTGGAATGATTGAACCGATTGAGTTTTGCATTAAGATCAAAATCATGTTTTATTTTTATATTTAAAAAAATTAATATTTTTTTATTAATTTATTTATTACAAAAATAATTTTTTAGAAATTTAATCAGATTATTATAAATTTATCATGAAATAAATCTATAAATTTATCTTCGTGATGCATGCATATCAGCAGGCTGCAATGTTTCTCTAAAAACTCTTAATCCAATTTTTAGTGCAAAAGAGACTCAAATGCCAATTTTGTTCAAAATACTATCTTTGTCATTAATAGTCCTTTAAAAAAATACTAAGGTTATATATATATATATATATATATATATATATTTAATTATTATATTTATATTTTAAAAGTTTTGACAAATTTTATGCTGATTGACTATCTAACGCAATTTTTCTTTTTTACCCAGGTTTGAAATTAATTTTGACAAAGTTTTCAAAGATATATATATATATATATATATATATATATATTAAAAATTACTTTTTAAAAAATAATTTTTTGTAATATTTTTTAAAAATCAAGCTTTAATCCTGCTGGTTCAAAGTTCCATCCATCTATTCAAAAGCTCCTTTTGCTTCCAACCTTAGGACCTTTTGGACTCCTTTTTATTTACGGCACCTTTCACACGCAGTCAAAAAGTATTGTAGAAAAAAAAAACTACCAGCAGTTATTCTCATAAACAATGACTAGGACAAGGGTACAATGAGTCAATAAAATTCAAAATGGATCATTTGAAAAAGTAGCTGGAACCCTTGCCAAGATATTTAATAATTAAATAGTTTTTTTTTTTCTCTCTCTTCTAGAACTCCTTACAATTATGATAGAAGAAATAATGCATCTTTGCACTTGCAGCATGAAAACTACTAAAAGCACCCAAATCGAAGCTTGAATGCGGGTGAAAGAATGGTTTCGGTCAGATTGGGTTGGTAGGCGATTGAGAGAGTGTTGGAAAGCATCAAATGCTTCACTCAGTATCACTCATCTTATCTCATCCAACTTCTTTAAGAGCATCAAATATCTTTGTACATCATCTTCGATGTATAAAGGTATGCATCAGGCATGCACATTGACTGCGCACCCATACGAACGGCTCATTGAATCACGATGCATTCTATATGCGCACTCGCATGAATATACAATCAATGCATATACCTTTATGCACCGAAGATGATGCACAAAAACTTTTTCTTAAAAGCATGGATTACTTGGCCTCATGAGAGCCTAAGAGTACAGCCTCAATAGTGGATCCTCTGCAATTTTTCTTGGTGATTAATGAAACCCCTCCATACCAATAGAGCTAGATGGTTTTTGGCCAAATCATATTAAATTTTATCTTTTCATATTTAATATATATATATATATATATATCAAAATTTCTGTTTTCTCAATCCTCTCTATTTTCTTTATGGTTAATGGATTCTCTTTTCACATCCATGGAAATAGGTGGTGTTTTGCCAAACCACATTAAATATTGTCTTAATTTATTCTTATTATTTTGTTTCATTATGAATATTGATGAAGTAAATGGTTTGATAAATATCATCCACTTTGCTAGGTCTAAGAGAATAATTGAAATGTTGTATACTTTTTATCACCATAACATTTATATAATATAAACTAGGTTTATCAAAAATAATTTAAATATATTTGAGCTTTGCTTATAAAATGTCTATGAATAACATGTGGCAGGAGATTTATCCTTGACTATATATATATATATATATAATTTTTTGTGATGCAACTTATTATTTTGCACCAAATTATATAATGATATACTGGGCGCATACAAAGAATGTTCATTATCTCTATAATTTGAGCCATGAAATATAATTTATTGTTTTTAAATATTTACATATTAAAAATCATATAATCAAGTAGTTGGAGCAGTTAAACCTCTAAAATATTTACACCTAAAATTATTTGATTTTGAGAACCAAACTTATATGTATCAAGAGGTTGAAAGAATATATATTATTTATTATTTAATTTTTTGATCACTTGATATATAAGTTATAACTTATAAGTCTTTAAATTACATAATTTTTATTATATAAGCATTTTAGAAATAGTAGAACATATCTAGTAACTTAAATCATAGATGTGAGACCCCATCATCCCAAATTCTAATTAAATTTGAGTATAGATTTATTTCAGTGTAACCAAATCAAGCATGCACATATACTCCCTCTCTCTTTATATATAGACATATAATTTAAGTTAACTACATCAAAAAATGATCTTTATTTAGATATGATTATACCTACATTTAGATAATAGAAATCTTGAATTCATGATCGAGTCATTAGATGTCATATACTCTCTCTTTAAAATATATGAACGCAAAAAATCATTTGGTTTAAAAACTTATAATCTATGCATCAAGTGATTAAAGAGGCATGCTTTATACTATCTAAATTAACCATCTAATTTTTGGATAACATGACGCTTGCTTTTGATATCTTCAAACCACATGATTTGTTATGTTTAAACATCTTAAAAAATAATAAATCATGGTCCTTGAAATTAAACGCTTCTAATTCTCTTCATTAAATTCTGATTCTTCTAAATGTTCACCTCCTCGCCCCAAATGCTAATTTTAACGTTATCATTATTAACGTGGACAAATTTTAATCATGATTCGAAATAGAGTTGGCCCTTGGCTTTTGAGCTATTACGAGGAGGGGAAATGGCTTTCGCTGGTAATTTTGGAAATGACAAGGGCTCTTTGGTCCGAAGGATGGAGATTTCACAAAATTTTCCAGAGAGCTTCTAAATATACTTTCTACACCTATATTTAAAAAAAAATATCTAATTTATTCCATTATGCAATGATCGTTATATCCTCATAGATTTCTTTTCGTTCGGTTTGGTATACAGAACAGAACCTCTTTGTTCCATCTATTCAGATCGAACAAAGTATCACTGTTCAGTTTGGGCCGAATATAGAGCCGTACAGGCTGAATAAAGGTTAGGAAAAGTCTTTGTACACCGCCTTCGGTGCAGCAAGGTCTACGTGGGCTGCACCACCTCTTCTGATTAGTCCACGTGAAGCCTACGTAGATGACGTGCCGGGCGGTATGGCCCTGCTACGATGTAACGTTCTGAACGTGACGGCCATTTAAAGCGCTTCACTTTTTTTTAAAATTAGCGTTCAGACGAAAATACCCTTTCCCTCCATTCTATCACCATTTTACGTTGGATTTCATCTGTGCAAGAAAAACTCTTTCTTCCCTCTCACTCTAGCTTTCGGCACGATCCTACGCCCTCGCTCTGAGAGTCCGGTCGAAAGAAAATATTTCAGCTTCGAGGCTGGAATACCTGGCTACTGGAGTCTTTGTACAAAAACTTCTGGAGGAAATATCGTCCGCAGCACGAAACATTCTTTCGTTATGAGGTTGTTATGGTTTATGAGCTTGACGATAGGGTTTTCAACTAGGGTGTCATGGGTTTTCAACTAATGCTTTGTCTTAACGTTTTGAACTATGGTGTCGTGGGTTTTGAACTAGGGTGTCGTGGGTTTTTCTACAAGGGTGTCGTGGGTTTTGAACTAATGCTGCTTTGTCTTAACTTTTTGAACTAGGATGTTGTGGGTTTTGAACTAGGGTGTCGTGGGTTTTCAACATGATAAGAGCGAATGGCAGCAAACACCCCAGGAGGAATTCGCCCCCCTTGTGAACAGAAACCATTAATGAAGAGAGTGTGGGGAAGCCAAATACTGCGACACCCTAGTACCAATGCTGTGATACCCGTGCTTAAAACTGACCATGGTGAGAATTCCCGCGACACCCCTATGGAATTCGGCCGAAAATCTTTCGCGACACCCCAGTTGAAACCTCACGATACCCTAGCTTTAAGGCAACGACACCCGTGCTTAAAACTGACCACGGAGAGAATCCCAGCGACACCCCTGGTCGAATTCGGCCGAAAATCCTTCGCGACACCCCAGTTGAAATATCACGACACCTTAGCTTTAAGGCGATGACACCCGTGCTTACATATGACTACGGAGAGAATCCCAGTGACACCCTAGTGGAATTCGGTCGAAAATCCTTCGCGACACCCCAGTTAAAATCTCACGACACCCTAGCTTTAAGGCGACGACACCCGTGCATAAAACTAACCACGGAGAGAATCCCAGCGACACCCCTGGTGGAATTCGGCCGTTCGAATTCAACCAAAAATCCTTCATGACACCCCAGTTGAAATCTCACGACATCCTAGCTTTAAGGCGACGACACCCGTGCTTAAAACTGACCACGGAGAGAATCCCCACGACACCCTAGTTCAAATTCGGTCGAAAATCCTTCGCGACACCTCAGTTGAAATCTTACGACACCCTAGCTTTAAGGAGACGACACCCATGCTTAAAACTGACCACGGAGAGAATCCCCGTGACACCCTAGTTTGAATTCGGCCAAAAATCCTTTGCAACACCCCAGTTGAAATCTCACGACACCCTAGCTTTAAGGAGACGACACCCATGCTTAAAACTGGCCACGGAGAGAATCCTCGCGACACCCTAGTTCGAATTCAGCCGAAAATCCTTTGCGACACCCCAGTTGAAAACTCACGACACCCTAGCTCTAAGGCGACGACACCCGTGCTTAAAACTGACCACGGAGAGAATCCCAACGACACCCCTGGTGGAATTCAGCCGAAAATCCTTCGTGACACCCCAGTTGAAATCTCATGACACCCTAGCTTTAAGGCGATGACACCCGTGCTTAAAACCGTGCTTAAAACTGACCACGAAGAGAATCCCCACGACACCCTAGTTCGAATTCGGCCGAAAATCCTTCACGACACCTCAGTTGAAATCTCACGACACCCTAGCTTTAAGGAGACGACACCCGTGCTTAAAACTGACCACGGAGAGAATCCCCACGACACCCTAGTTCGAATTCGGCCGAAAATCCTTCGCGACACCCCAGTTGAAATCTCACGATACCCTAGCTCTAAGGCGACGACACCCGTGCTTAAAACTGACCACTGAGAGAATCCCAGCGACACCCCTGGTGGAATTTGGGCGTTCGAATTCGGCCAAAATCCTTCGTGACACCCCAGTTGAAATCTCACGACACCCTAGCTTTAAGGCGACGACACCCGTGCTTAAAACTGACCACGGAGAGAATCCCCGCGACACCCTTTTCGAATTCGGCCGAAAATCCTTCGCGACACCCCAGTTGAAATCTCACAACACCCTAGCTCTAAGGCGACGACACCCGTGCTTAAAACTAACCACGGAGAGAATTCCCGCGACACCCTAGTTCGAATTCGGCTGAAAATCCTTCGCGACACCCCAGTTGAAAACTCACGATACCCTAGCTCTAAGGCGATGACACCCATGCTTAAAACTGACCACGGAGAGAATCTCAGTGATACCCTAGTTCGAATTCAGCCGAAAATCCTTCGCAACACCCCAGTTGAAATCTCATGACACCCTGGCTTTAAGGCGATGACACCCATGCTTGAACAAGGCGAGAATTTTGACGTCACCCTAGTACTAATTCGATGACACCCTAGTAACTCAGCTATGCCATCTTTTCAAGAAAAGTTGCAAAACGTGGGCAGTTCCTATGGGTTTGCGGGTCAGTGTGATGTGATCGTGGTGATCCTAGTGTCCTTTCGTATTTCTCTGAGGTCGGCATAAACCCTAGAGGTCCTTCGTCTGTTGCTCGAGAAGCCATCCTTTTGCTCGAGAAGTCATCATTTGTTTCTTGCTCGAGAAGCCACTGGTCTCCTAAATTTCTTCCATAGTTCTTTCTTCCATATACTTCATTCATGGAGATGAGTGCTTTCGTTTGTGGACGAAGACCGCAAACAAGGAAGAACCAGACGGAGAAAATGGTGGAACAATGCAAGGACATCGTTCTTCATTCGAATTAGGATGCGGCTCCTTCAGGTATGTTTATCACTATGTTAAAATATTATGACATCCTCTCTTAAAATTTCATGAAAAGTATGTCTTATGTCTTACCCCCTGTTTCAGTTGACATGAAAATTGTTCCAGTCCCCCCAGTGAAGGCTTCCCAGCTGTTTAAGAATAGTTGCAGGCCGACCGTATACGTTCAGAAGGTTTGGAGGATGGGGTTCACTAGACGGCATACAAAACTTATTCGAAGGACCCCATTTGGTGCCTTCGTCGACATGCAGATGTTCACAGTCGATGGGCGACTGCTAGCAGACATCATAAGATGTCACAATGGAGGCGACGAGTTCATTTTCTGCAAAAAGCCAGTTTTATTCAGTGCCGATGAAGTCATACTCATTCTGGGTCTTCCAGCTCATGGGAAGAAGATCGACACGTCCAGCCAATTGTTCAACGAAAGGTTGTTCAGACGGTTTGGCCAGGGTTTAGATCTTCGCCAAGAAGGTTTGGAGAAGTTAATATTTCAACTCCGATCATCTAAGGCACAGGAGAATGTCGAGGACACCGTCCGACTTTGGATCGCATATATGTTGGCCATATTTTTGGATCCAAAGTCTAATCAGAGATGTCCACGGTATCTCATCCAGCACTTGGATGACTTAAGTCAACTGGATAGCATCGATTGGCTTCGGCATTGAAGGATTGATTGTTCTGGCTCTCCCAGAAATAGCTGCTTGCTTGCGTTCCGAGGAGCCGGTCCACTCAAAGAATGCAAAAAAAGTTAGGAGGCAGCCACCCTGTTCGGATGCTCGGCAGCACTGGTGGTAAGGATTATTGAGACGCAGAAATAGTGTTCGTAGTATAATTTCTTTGTTAATATTACATTATTTAATATCCAAAAAATATCATGTTCAGGCATGGTTCCTCGAGCATACATCAATGCAAGCACCAGCATATCCTGATAAACTGCCCCGGCTGTTGAAGTGGTATGACCACCAAATGAAGATCCGGTCGGTTCGGGTTGCCGACTTGCAGCCTCACGACTTGGTAAGCTAGTACATTGCTCCATTACTCTGACCATATTTTTCTACTTAATATGTCAATTGTTCACTTAATATTAATTTGTTATCATCTTGCGTTGCAGATGAGGGAGCTACTGTACCACTATTAGAAGAGTGCTGGCTTCTCACTCAGCAGAATATAACATCCCCTCAACCAACAGATAGCTGCGCCCCTCAACCAACGGATAGCTGCGCAGGATGTACCAAGTTGAGGGCTGAATTGGAGTGCGTTAAGGATCAACTCGACGATGTCAGGCACAGGCTGTCCATTGCTGAGAGCCTCCTCAGTTCACTGCTCAGAAAGGAAAGTAATGCAAGAAATGGGGAGGACAAGGGAGATGGGAAAACAGAGAAGGTGCATTCCCTGGAGTTGGTCCTCCGTGAGCCTGGTAAAGGAAATAGTGAGGAGAAGAAGATGGAGGAGGACCATTCATCTGAGTGTCCAACTGAGACGGGGAATGCAAAAGCAGAGGAGAAGAGATTGGAGGGGGATTCATTGGATGATAAAACAGAGCATGGAATGAAAATAAAGAGGAGTCCAAATCCGATAATAAACTTGGCACCCTGCGCCAAAGGGTGATGATATGGACATAGAAATCGTTAGAGTGCCTTCGCTTGTTAGGAGGGTTAAAAAAGAGCCAAGGAAGCGTAAGGAATCCAAGGTCGTCGGAGATTGTTATGAGACAACCCATCCTAAAAAGTCGGCGAAGACAGTAGGCACGTCAAAGCCCAACACAACGGTCGAAGATGATCAAATTATTATTTAAAATTTTTTGAGCGAACGACTAACCGACGAGATCGTCTACACCAATATGTTTTCTGGCGTTGTAACAAGGAAAATCTTCAAGATCTCATTAACAATGAAATGATAATATATGATGTAAGTATATCAAGAAACCTATTCTAGTTGTTGATTTTAGAATTATATTAATCAGTTTACATTGCATTGGTAGATAATTGATGCCGGCCAGGAGTTTCTGATGCGCAACTGGACAGAGCATCCGGACCGATACCATAAGTGCATATTTGCATCAATTTTCATATCCGCTCTGTGTCTGACTTCTTCATCGCCTGCTCATGAACTCGCTGGCACATCAGGGGCCTCGATATTTGACAATGTATCCGATGAAGATAAGGACCAATTCCAGTTTCTTTTCACCATAATAAACTCCGATAACTTGCACTGGCATTTGGTTGCTGTCTACATGGAAAGAAAGGTGTTCATGCACCTGAATTCAATGAAATGCAACCCCAAGTACAAGGCCAATGCAAAGAAATAGCATACAATTCTTGGCCACATATTCCATATCTACTGCGATAAGAAGGAAGCGATGACTTGGCCTATGGAAGAGATTTGGATTGCCCAAGCCAACCGATCGGATCGCTGGATTGCAGCCTATACTGTCTGAGATACATGGAATGTCTTGCTCGGCAGGACAATCCTGATATGAAGATGAATTTCACGGATGAGGAAGTCAGAGATTACCGGCGACACTTAGCTGCGACGATATTGAGAGAGGGCCTAAACAAAAAGATCAGCGACATTGTCAAAAAATGTTCTTAATTTTTTAATTCTTCTTTGAATGAAAATTGAATGTAATTTATTCATATTAACACTGATTCAGATTTAATACAAATGCATAAATTTTATATTGAGAACAGGGGTGCCCTCGATTTATTCATATTTTTGCCTTTTCTACTTCACAATTTCTTAAGTTTTCATATATGATGTCGTCGCGTGAATACTGGGATGTCAAAGGATTTCGCCTTTCGGGTGTCGCTGCGCTAGAGCTAGGGAGCCGTTAGCCAAGAGCTGGGGTGTCATCGCACTAAAAGCTTCGGTGTCCTTTCATGAGTACTGAGATGTCGAAGGATTTCACCTTTCGGGTGTCGCCGTGCTAGAGCTATGGAGTCGTTAGCCAAGAGTTGGGGTGTCATCGCACTAAAAGCTTCAATGTCCTTTCTTGAGTACTGGGATGTCGAAGGATTTCGCCTTTCGGGTGTCGCCGCGCTAGAGCTATGGGGTCGTTAGCCAAGAGCTGGGGTGTCGTCGCACTAAAAGCTTTGGTGTCCTTTCGTGAGTACTGGAATGTCGAAGGATTTCGCCTTTCGGGTGTCGCCGCGCTAGAGCTATGGAGTCATTAGCCAAGAGCTGGGGTGTCGTCGCGCTAAAAGCTTCGATGTCCTTTCGTGAGTATTGGGATGTCGAAGGATTTCGCCTTTCGGGTGTCGCCGCGCTAGAGCTATGGAGTCGTTAGCCAAGAGCTGGGGTGTCGCGCTAAAAGCTTCGGTGTCCTTTCGTGAGTACTGGGATGTTGAAGGATTTCGCCTTTCGGGTGTCGCTGCGCTAGAGCTATGGAGTCGTTAGCCAAGAGCTGGGGTGTCATCGTGCTAAAAGCTTCGGTGTCCTTTCGTGAGTACTGGGATGTCAAAGGATTTTGCCTTTCGGGTGTCACCGTGCTAGAGCTATGGAGTCGTTAGCCAAGAGCTGGGGTGTCGTTGCGCTAAAAGCTTCGGTGTCCTTTCGTGAGTACTGGGATGTCGAAGGATTTCGCCTTTTGGGTATCGCCATGCTAGAGTTATGGAGTCGTTAGCCAAGAGCTAGGGTGTCGTCGCGCTAAAAGCTTCGGTATCCTTTCGTGAGTACTGGGATGTCGAAGGATTTTGTCTTTCGGGTGTCGCCGCGCTAGAGCTAGGGAGTCGTTAGCCAAGAGCTAGGGTGTCATCGTGCTAAAAGCACTTCATTTGACTGAAATAGACACCCTAATTTGAAAGCACTTTATTTGCGACCAAGATACCCTAGTTAGAAAGTTACGATACCCGTGTTTTATATATGCTCCTGTGTAAGTTGACTCAATACATAAGCATCAAATTCGTCCATCAAAGCTTCGGAAGGCGGTACAATTCTTTCCTTGTTCTCTCCGGTATTAATTGACTGCAAACAAGTCTGCCTGTTGCTTGAAGCAGCTCTTTCCTTAACCAGATTTTTTCTTGATTTTTTGACTTCTTCTCGACTCCACTCTTTAATCTATTCTCTCTTGGGCGACCTTTCGTCCTAATTTGTTCAGGATATTGAATTACAAGCTCTGTACCTGGTTTAGCTGCGCAGTTGGCATCCACGACAATTTTGAATATATGTGTTAGACCATCCATCACTACATTAAAGCATCTTCAGACATGGAGGCTATCTCTGTGAGCTTCATCATCCGATGACTCAGCAAACTATATCTACAATCATTAACATAATATTAACGAAAACATATATTAAGACATTTCAATTAAAAAATTATCACTGCGTACCGTGATTTTCGTGTGCTTTTATCATAACCTTCAGTATTGCAGTCGAATTCGTCGAATTGGTATTTCATGTCCTTGCACCATCTCTTCAAGAAGTATTTATCTGGTAAATAAAATACGTCACTTTGATGAAGAACCAACAAGGCATGCCTACACAGGTACCCCTTGAACTGAAAGGATCAGCACTGGCATTGGACATCCTCAATATTTCTATCGTATGACACAATATAATCTTTGATCATCTCCTTGCCGATTCCATCGACTTCAATCCTTTCGTACGACTTTACAGAATACACACAACAGTTGCCAGCTTCCTTGATCAATTTAGTATTTGATGCAGCCATTTCAAGGATCTCATTCTAAAATTTTTTAAAAATGCACCTTGTATACCTTCCTGCAGCTTGTCTCTCAAAAGGTGATGATGTCTTTAGGAAAGCAATCGTTTACAACGTCCTATTATCTTCCTCATTTTCGGCATCGTATCTTTTTTCCAGGGCATCTTCGTACTTACCTATGAACTCCATTAGTATAGTCTTCGAATTTATAAACCCATCGAAGAAGTGATTTATGCCCTCGCTCCTTTGTGAAGATGACATCCCTGTTCAAAATTTTGTCAACAAAAAAAAGTGTTGAACGCGAACATGAACCAAAGACAATGACATACAAACCTGCGAATAATGTATCCTTTAGGTAAACTGGAACCCATTTATCCCGACATTCGTAAAGGACATTGAACGAATCTATAGACTTGCATTCTTTATATTTCTCCATAACATGTGCACACCTTTCTTCGAATGACTGTATGGTCAATGAATCATATATCGCCTCATCGAAATCAATCATAAACTTGGGATTTTCCATGCAAATGTGGCCAATCTTTTCAGGTATCTTCTTCAATATATGCCAAAGACAAAATCAATGTCATGTGTTAGGAAAAACTTCTTTGATAGCAGCCTCGATTGCCTTATCTTGGTCAGTTATTATGGCAATAGGTGCTTGACCACCATTTGCATCCAGCCATGCCTGAAAACCCCATTTATATGTCTCAGTGCTTTCATCAGACAACAATGCGCAACCAAGCAAGGTGGACTGTCCATGATGGTTGACCCCGATGAATGGACAAAAAAGCATTTGATATATGTTTGTCAAGTAGGTTGAGTCAAAGCTTAGAACATCGCCGAAGTATGTGCATACCAATCTTGACCTTGGATGAATCCAGAAGACAAACCTCAGATGACCATTATCATTGAGGTCTAAGGTATAGAAGAAATTGGGATTTCTGAGTTGCATTTCAGTGAAATGAATTACCATCGATGAGCATCTCCTTCTTTCAGCTTAAACTGACGTTCGCAACAAATGAAGTTACGAGCATCCTTCTCGGTGAAATTCAATTATCTTCTGCCCCCTTTTCTCCTTGCTATGGTAGAGTATATCTGAATTGTCGGAACATTCACGATATGTAAATTGCTGATCTCTGCCTTCTCTGGTGTGCTGATCCTCCTATGCGACCGTAAATAACCAGTTGATGTTATGGACATCCCATGGTTATGTTCTAGAGAAACCTCATCCAATATCCACTTACCACTTGTAGCATTCAGTCTTGCTTTTATGGATGCCATACAATCAACTTTCCCAGTATCCCTATGATTTATACTCTTCTCTGTTTTCTAGATTTTTCTTGCCTCCAACATGCCAGGTGCTTGAAGCAAAGTTGTTTTTTATTGTTGGCCCTGCTACACACTGTTGTGATTCCAAAACCAACTCGTTTCACGTATCCATTGTAGAACGTATATACATCATCTGCTGAATTGAATTCCATTCCAGTTTGAGGAACTACAGTATCATCCACTGCATTTGGAGCGATGGGTGAAGGTGCACGGCCGGGAGTGTTATCGATTTCTTTTCGATCTTTAATTTCAGCATCGTCTATGGAAATATAGGCACACAGTCATGAACAATGATATCCATAGATTTAGTTGTCAATATATCCTGACAAAGGATTAGGACACGAAGGTTAAAATAATACGATACCTATGATCTGAGTTCAGAAGTCACGACACCCCAGTTTACAAAAAATGACACCGAAGCTATAAAATTACGACACCAATTAATAACACATTGACGAAGGGCCTAACGATACCATCCCTGACTCATGCTGTTACCGACACCGTAGTTCTCATCTGACGACACCCTAGCTTTAAGGCGACGACACCCATGCGTTGACTGTTAAGGCGGGTTGGTCGTCGCCTTAAAGCAATAAGCACGGGTGTTGTAGCATTGATGCTACGGTGTCGTGATGTTTCAACTGGGGTGTCGCAAAGGATTTTCGGCCGAAATCCAATCCATCTGGGGTGTCGCGGGGATTCTCTCGGTGGTCAGTTATAAGCACGGGTGTCATAGCATTGGTGCTACGGTGTCGTGAGGTTTCTACTGGGGTGTCGCGAAGGATTTTCGGCCAAATTTCACCAGGGGGTGTCGTGGGGATTCTCTCCGTGGTTGGTTTTAAGCATGGGTGTCGTCGCCTTAAAGCTAGGGTGTCGTGAGATTTCAATTGGGGTGTCGCGATGGATTTTCGGCCAAATTCCACCAGGGGTGTCGCTGGGATTCTCTCTGTGATCAATTTTAAGCACGGGTGTCGTAGCCTTAAAGCTACGGTGTTGTGAGGTTTTTACTGGGGTGTCATGAAGGATTTTCGGCCGAATTCCACCAGGGGTGTCGCTGGGATTCTCTCTGTGGCCATTTGTAAGCATGGGTGTCGTCGCCTTAAAGCTAGGGTGTCGTGAGATTTCAACTGGGGTGTCGCAAATGATTTTCGGCTGAATTCCACCAGGGGTGTCGTTGGGATTCTCTCCGTGGCCAGTTTTAAGTACGGGTGTCGTCACCTTAAAGCTACGGTGTCGTGAGGTTTTTACTGGGGTGTCACGAAGGATTTTCGACCGAATTCCACCAGGGGTGTCGCTGGGATTCTCTACGTGGTCATTTGTAAGCACGGGTGTCGTTGCCTTAAAGCTAGGGTATCGTGAGATTTCAACTGGGGTGTCACGAAGGATTTTCGGCCGAATTCTACCAGGAGTGTCGCGGGGATTCTCTCCGTCGTCAGTTTTAAGCACGGGTATCGAAGCATTGGTACTAGGGTGTCACAGTATTTGGCTTCCCCACACTCTCTTCATTCTTCATTAATGGTTTCTATTCATGAGAAGGGCGAATTCCTCCTGGGGTGTTTGCTGTCATTCGCTCTTATCTTGTTGAAACCCATGGCATCCTAGTTCAAAACCCATTCGTTTCTTTTGACCGCCCACTGAGATGGTGGCACGTGGCGAGTTTCCACGATAGGGGCGCCGGAGCTGATAGCTCGGGCAATCGAAACACCTGCCAGGAGTACCTTAAATATGGATGGGGGAATGCAATCGTTAATCACCTTTTCAACTGATCTTCCAAAATTTTTGGATACTGAGATGGCTTCTAGAGGCGAGGGGCGATCGATTGGCACCCATGGGAGCCACCGCACAACGGTAACCATCGATGCGGAGGTCTTTGCGTCGTCGCTCGAAATAGCGAGCGACTCCATAGGGCGGCCGAGCAGTACCTGGCTATTTCAACGAGAGAGATCGTGGTCCTGCGTTGGGCCAACAACCAGCTGGAGGGGCAAGTAGCGTCCCTCCAGCGCCAGATCGCCAAGTTAGCCCCGCAGCGTGGGGGGAGCTCGGCAGCGCCCGGAGAAAATGACAAGCCTCAGTGAGGGCTCCTGTACTTTTTTCTTTTCTTTTCTTCTTGTCTTTATTTGTGTGATGAATAAAAAGAAATTTTAGTGACTTTTGTGTTTGCTGCCAGACCGAAGGATAAGGGAGCTTGGATGTCGTAACAGTTTTCCGACCGATTTCATCCTGGGATGTGCTAAAGTTTTCTCCTAAGCGTGAACGGGTGTCTTAGGTTTGTAACTTGGGTGTCGCGGGCATTCTCTCCGTGGTCAGTTATAAGCCCGGGTGCCATAGAATTGGTGCTAGGGTGTCGTCAGGTTTCAACTGGGGTGTCGCGAACGACAACATCACCGACTCAGGCTGTTAACGACACCCCAGTTCTCATCTGACGACACCCTAGCTTTAAGGCGATGACACCGATGACTGATTGTTAAAGCGGGGTGTCGCGGGAATTGTTCTCCATACGGGGTGTCGTAGTGTTGATGCTTGGGTGTCTTAATATTTCACCTACGGCGTCGTAAATCTTTTTTTGGGTGAACATAACTTGGGTGTCACGGGCCTGCTCTCCAGGGTCAGTTATAAGCACGACACACCCTTTAGCATTTAAAGACACCCCATAGAAACGCTACGACACCCCGGAAAGCAACATACGAAGAACGCGAAGGTTATAAGCATGGGTATCGTAGCGTTAACGCTAGGGTGTCATAACGTTTCAATTGCGGTGTCACCAATGAGTTTAGGCCAAATTCCTCCTTGGGTGTCGTAAGGTTTTAAGCATGGGTATCATAGCTTTGTCGTTAGGGTGTCGTGATGTTTGAACTACGGTATCGCGAAGGATTTTTGGCCAAGCATGATGACACTAGAGCTATATGGACAGAAAATAATGGGGAATATAGGCCGAAATACTCTGACGACACCCCAATTCATGAGGTATAACATCCTAATTAAAAGAGTATGACATTCGTGCTTACAAAACAGTAAACTCTAAACAGTTATGACTGCCAGAATGTCATAACTGTTTTGTTCTAAGGAAGTTACCCGCGCATTAAACGGTTTGGTCACGCATTAACTACCTCTAACGAGAAAAAATAGTTGGTGTAATAAAGAAGCTTTACAAAGAAGTGGAAAGAAGGACTTTTTACTTCGTGCTGCGAACGACATTTCCTCTAGAAGTTTTTGTACAAAGAAGTGGGAAGAATGACTTTTTACTTCGTGCTGCGGACGACATTTCCTCCAGAAGTTTTTGTACAAAGACTCCAGTAGCCAGGTATTCCAGCATCGAAGCTGAAATATTTTCTTTCGACCAGACTCTCAGAGCGAGGGCGTAGGATCGTGCCGAAAGCCATAGTGAGGGCGTAGGATCTTGCCGAAAGCCAGAGCGAGGGGAAGAAAGAGTTTTTTTGCATAGATGAAATCCAACGTAAAATGGCGATAGAATGACATTTTCATCTGAACGCTAATTTTTTAAAAAAAGTAAAGCACTTTAAATGACCGTCACGTTCAGAACATTACATCGTAGCAGGGCCATACCGCCCGGTACGTCATCTATATAGGCTCCATATGGACCAATCAGAAGAGGCGGTGTAGCCCATATAGACCTTGCTGCACCGGGGACGATGTACAAAGACTTTTCCTAAAAGTTATTTGAGTTCAACAATGAACGAACAAGTAATCCGAAAGCAAGGGTTTGGAAGGGTTTGAGCTGTGATCTCTCATTTTGTTAGCTATAGAAAGAATTTTTTAGCTTTTTTTTAGTTAGATTTTGGTGCTGCAGGGTTTTTAAGCGTATTTGAAGACGTGAATTAGCATGCGGTGGCTAAGCTTCTCTGTTGATAATCTTTGGAAAGGGATTTCTTTTAACTTGTATTGTTGGGTTATTCTATTACTCCACTTGCCTTTCCCCTGCTCGTATCTCTATGCTGCCCTCCTTTTTTTTTTTTTTCCTATTTCATGGGACCGGTGCCATATTCCCCGTAGAACTCCTGCTACCTCGAAGGGAAAAAAAAAAAAAGTACAAGGGGATTTGTCCCTCTTCAAGTTTCCTAGCGTCGGTTAAGTTACTTTCTGTGAGATAGTGTTTGATAAAAAAATATTATTTTTAAATAAATATAAAGTTTATTTAAAAAATAATTAAGAAAATAATTAATTTTTTAATATATAATTTTGCTTAAAAAATAGTTAGAAGAATAATCAGCTATTTTCTTAATTCCTAGGAAAAAGAATAATTAAGGGTATAATTGAGTCTAGACAGCTCGCAAGTAGCTCGAAATCGACTCGCTGCTTATTGAGTCAATCTCGAGCTTAAGCTATTCGAGTATATTATCGAGTTGAGTTCGAGTATTAAAATACTCAGTTAAAAAAACTCGCGAGCTTAAATGAGCTTACTTAATTTTATTATTTTACCTTTATAATTTTTTTCCATCGCCGCGGTCTAAGCTTAACGAGCTCAAAAAACTCGTGAGCTTAAACAAGCTCGAAAAGCTCACGAGCTTAAATAAGCTTGCTTAATTTTACTACTTATCGAGTCGAGTCAAGTCGAGCTCGAGTATATCGAATATTTTATCAAGCTCAAATTCGAGCTCTAAATAAGAAACACGATCGAGCTCGAATCGAATTTCGAGCTTCAAATTTTAGAATCGAGTCGAGCTCGAGTTTGGCACTAATTACACTCCTAAGGATAATTATGGGTTATTCTTTTTGATTAATTTTTTTTTTCTGACTATTCTTTATAGTTATATTTTTAAGAATAAAAAAATATTTAAAATATTCTTTTTATTTTTTATTTTAAACACAGTCTAAAGAGTCAGTGAATTATGTTCTTTTCCCATTTCTCTTGGTTTCTTCTCAATTTCTGATGGATGGGTTAGTTTTTGAGGGAAAGAAGAGCAGTGATGGTGGGGTGCGAGGGAGAAGAGAGCGTGGAGAGAAAAAAAAATAGGATGAGGGAGGCTTTTAAGGGTAATTTAGGTTTTTTATATTTTAAAAAGGTGCAAAGAAAAAATTGAGGGGGGTGTGAAGAGTAAATCAAAATTTTTTAATTTTTTAAGGTAAGGACGGCAATATTTATGGTGCATGTAGATGCTCCCAATTTCCCATCTGGCTCCCCGCTTCCACCTGCACCCCTCCCGATAATGCAAAGGAAACAACTCGAAACGGCAAAGTAAATTTCCATGAGTACCCCTAACACCAGAGGAGAATAACCGGAACGGCCCTGCCACATCAGACGCCTTATCCGAACATTGCACGCGACCGTTGAATCCACTTAATGGACCGAAATGCCACTCCAGTCGCTGTACACCACAAAAATTACTCTCTTTACCTAAAAATTTAAATTTTTTTAAATTACTTTTCATAGCCACTGTCGCTGCTAAAATTTATCCTCCAATTTAAATACGGTTAAGCTTCAGAATGAACTTCCTCTTGGACGAACCTATAAAACAGTCCTCATGCGAGAGGCGTTAGGGGTGGCCCTCTGCGGAAGACCTTTCGACGCTCAAGTCAACGAAGATCAACAACGAACAAATATGGAAAGAAGGCTCCCGCTGAAAAGTCTCTCCAGGATAACCTTTCGAGAGCTCTAAGCAGAGCGCTAATGACGAAAAGGGGTAAATAGGAGTAGATAAAGAGTGGACGAATATGCAAGCGCGCATACCTAAGAAGTTGAAAGACTATCGTATTTATAGAGGATTACCTGATTCCTTGAAGGCGTCGTGGGCCTGAAAGCCATTAGGATTCGAATCCAATTTGTTATGAGGTCAGTAAGATTCGCATCTTGTTAGTTAGAGGATTGATTTGAATCAGACGGTTATGAGGCCGGTAGGATCCGCATCTTGTTAGTTAGTGGATCAACGGCCGAGAAGGCTATCACAGAGAATGGCCTGATCCGCTGAGGTATGAAAAGGCTCGGTTTGCCAAGGCATCTGATGACTCGGCCCACTGAGGTATAACAAAGGAGTAGGTCAGGCGTCAGGACAGTTTGATTCCGCAGAGGTGTAGATATCGCTCGGGCTGGGGCCGAGAGATAGAGGTCGCTTGGGTTGAGGCCGACGGGAGCCGAGGCCAAGAGACATTGAGATAGCTCAGCTAGTGAGGCCGAGAGACATTGAGATAGCTCAGCTAGCGAGGCCGAGAGACACTGAGATGGCTCGGCTAGCGAAGCCGAGAGACATTGAGATGGCTCGGCTAGTGAGGCCAAGAGACATTGAGATAGCTCGGCTAGCGAGGCCGAGAGACACTGAGATGGCTCGGCTAGCGAGGACGAGAGACATTGAGATAGCTCGAGTAGCGAGGCCGAAAGATTAGGCTCGCTCGGGCTAGGACCGAGGCATAGGGACAGAGATCACTCGACCTAGGACCGAGGCACTGGGATAGCTCGGCTGGCGAGGCACACCCGAGGAATCCTTGGCTCGTCGAGGGGCTAAAGTGCTTCGATCCACTGAGGTATAATAGCTAACTCATTTTAAGCGGGCATTGCACAGCGAGTGGGAGTCAGGACTGATCCAAACCCCTTGCACGATTATTAATGTAATGGCGATTTTACCCCTCAACACATGCCCCCCACTCCCTAGTTCGAAGCGTAGGTTTGGGCATAGGGAGTATAGCTCCAGGTGGCACGATCTGAATGGAGGGGTCTAGATTTGACAGCCTGCGTAATGATGCCCTAATTAATACTGCACGGCCATCGTGCCTTACGGGATAAATCCATCGTTTTTTAGGGGCAACGGTTGGGGAAGTGCCACGTAGCAAAACCCAATTTTCATGGTGCCTGCAACAGCGGTTCCGGGTGTCTCGATTAAGATGCCTTATCTTCTCTTTGAGGCGGTTTCCTTTGGGGAAAAACAAAGTCAAAACAGCGCCATTCCCGTTCGCAGCGCTCTTTCGTTTCTTCTCGGAGAATCTTGTTCCCCTATTTCCTTTGTAACCTCACTCGGTGTCTCTTTCGACCAACAGCATGGTGAGTCCTAGCGACATGGTTTCAGAGATTATTGCCGAGGATTTGGGGAGAATACACCAGATATATGGCATTCCCTCGGATATTCTTTTGCGGTTGCCGGAGCCCGAGCATAGGGTCTTGCAAGAACTAGAGCTTGGGATCTTTCTTTATGAAGATAGCCTAAAGGCAGGCCTCCGGCTTCCCCTTCATCCCCTGGCAAAGGAGATCATGAGGTTTTACAAAATCTACCCGACAATGGTGGCTCCTAACAGCTGGCGCAGTATCATCGGGTTCTCATTGTGCAACCGGGTTCAGGTAACAGCAACTCTTCTCCTGTTCCGTGCTTGTTATCATCTGATATCTGGGAGGAACTCGAAGTGGTCCTATATCGGACCTCGGATATCATTCAAGATGATCATGGATAAGCCGTCGTCCATAAAGGAGTGGAAGGTCTGATTTTTTATCGCCGAGGGGAACATTGGCTCCGATTTCTCGTGGGGATGGAAAAACTTCGCCAGGGATATGAAAGCGTATCCAGCCTTATCCGAATAGGAGAAGGAGGACCTAGAGGTCCTTTGTGACGGCCGAGTGTTCTCGGCTAATGACTTACTATCGAAGGAGGCCCTTTTCGCTGTCGGGCTTAGCCCCATCGACGTACAAGGTAAGTCCTTTTCTTTTTTCCTTTCCATTGATTTCACTCGAGCAAGTATATCTCGGTTTGATCGTTCGCCCACTATGCTTGTAGCCAAGAGATCTGCACTAACAGGCCGTATAAAGAAGGAGTTGGGCAAGCGCCCAAGAGAGACTAGTAGTGTGGAAAGGCGTAAGCCTGAGAAGAAGGTCCGTCTTTCTGAAGATCACTCACCGAAGGCCGGGCGAGTCAAGGTTAGCTCGTGCTCCTTACCATCGAAGAAAGAGAATGTGGGAGCGCCGACAGTGAGAGAGGGGTTCTCTCAGTTGGGGGAAGAAGCGATAGTCATGACGGAGGAGCAGAGAGCAGAGGGGGACTCTGGGAAGGTTGCTGGGATCCCTTGTCCTTTGGTGGGGGAGATAGTGGATAGCCTGGACGAGGCTTCATATGCTCGTCTGTCAGTCCCCTCTCCTGGGGATGAGTTATTGCCAGGCTCGGCATAAGTCGGTATCCTGGGAGTTCCTACCCCGAGTGAGAGGATGTCTCTAGCCTCGGCAGGAGGACAGGAGGGAACGATTGCAATCGCCGAGGCTCAGGATGAGCCTACTATCGAAGGGCCTCCCTCGGAGGGATTAAGGGGTGGTGACGTTGGGCCGATAGTAACGGAGGCATGAGAGGAGTCTTCCGCTAGAGAGCTTCCACGTGGAGAGGTTGGAGGAGCTGATGAAAGGATTGAGGCCTTAGTGGAGTCTGTGGGGGAAAAGCAGACGCTGGTGATCGAGGAGAAAACCTCGGACGAGGAGAGAGGACAAGATAAGAATCTTCCGGTTGAAGCTTCTCCCACCGAGGCTTTGGAAAAATTGGCGCCTGGGCTGGCCGAGGTATCCGAGGAATCTCAGGCCAAAATTTTGCTGAAGGAGGCCAGGAGGTTGAAGGCTTCTCAACTTGAGATTGCCTGGACTGGCCCCTCGGATGGGCAGCCCGGTAGTTTGGACTCGGCCATCGAGGCGGCCTTCGCTGCCCTGATGAGGTCGGCGTTGTATCCGGGCATGGGTCCCTCGGCGAATGAATTTGTGGACCTAGACCTCATCGACGCCGCATTTAGTTAGCGGAATGTGGTGAAGGATGTCCATCTTCTCCCTGACATCGACAACTTTGCCCTTATGGGGCTCGCTAGGTCCTACGCCTCCTGGGTGAGTTGCTGTTCTAGAGTAATGGGCGCCTTATAGGTTGACTTGATTGCGCTTTCTTATTTGTGTTTCGTTTCACAGAATGCTTTGATCACTAGGGCGCTATGCCGGCGCTTGAATCTGGTAGCAGGGGCCAGTGCCCAGGCTAAGAGAGTCAGCGCCGAGCTCAGTTTGCGAGCGAAGGCGTATGATAAACTTAAGCAAGTTCTGGATGTCGCCAACGAGAACTTGGCGAGGGCGAGGGGACTGCATCAGGCCGCCCTCGATGACACGTCCAAGTTGAGGCTTGAAGTTAAGGAGCTTTGCGGGCTCCGGACGAGGTATGATGAAGCATGCTTGGAGCTATCACAGATCAAATCTAGGCATGCTGGAGAAATAGAAACTGTTAAAAAACAGTTTGACGAGAGTCAAGACAGGCTGAGGAAAGAAGCTGTCAAGGAGATGAATCGCCTGAATAGAATGCTCAGCGAGATGGAGGAGAAGATTCGGCAACTATAGCATTGCGTCCTCGCTAGGGATGACAGAATTAAGTGGCACCATGAGAAGATAGCCAAACTCGACGGTTAGCTCTCTCAATCCAGGAAAGAGGCTAATAATAGGCAATCAAGAATCAACAATCTTAGAGATAGGATCGAGCAGGTTAAGGCCGATAAGCTGAGAGCCTTCGGCGAGGTCGAGGAATTGACCAGGAGGTTAGCCCGACAGGAGGAGGAGGTACGATATCGTCTTTTTAATTTCCCCCATCAGCTCACTGTTGTATCGGCTAATCCTATGTTCGTAGATGGAGAAGGCAAAACTAGAGGGCCGAAGCCAATTAGAGACCCTGCAAGGGAAACTGGCATCGAGTCGACGGAGGAGCTCGGAGCTCGAAAGGCGGGTTGCTGAGACCGAGGAGCAAATTGCCTTACTTGGAACTAAGTTGCTGAGGCTGAAAGGCATCTCGCCCTACTTCGGGGCGAACAAGATGCGACCTGTGTCGAGGCTTTCCAGCTTGGCGTGGAGGAGGTTCGAACTAAAATATCTCGGGAGCATCCGAAATGGGACCTCTCCTTTTTAGATGTTGAACCTTTTGAGGCTTGTACCCCGGGGGCTGAAGAAGCTGAGTATGAAGATATTTCAGACGTCGATCTTGATGCTATTTTGGGTTCTAATGAGGCCGCGGCTCCCGAAGGACACTCTCAGCTTGTCGCTGAGGAAACAACGATATTTGAAGTGGGCGAAACAAGCCAAGCCCCCCCGAATGTTACCAAGGAGGCTGCTGGGACCGATTCAACCCCTGATTCTTAAGGGCTACTTGTGTATTTTTCGCTTCTCAGATTTGTAATCTGGTTGAGATTTTTGATAAACGGGTCTTTCGCCTCCACTTGTTTGCCTTCTTTTTTTTGTTGATCTTTTTATCTCAAGTTTTCTTTGGACCGATAATTCATTCGCGATCTTAGGTCAGTTTGGTTTGGACTTAAGTAAACGTCTCGGTTGAGGCCGAGGTATAAGGATAGCTTGGTTTGTCCGAAGTAAAAGTGAAAAATTGGCACGCTCGGCCGAGGTGTAAAATGGTCCGGCAGATCGAAGGGGGCCTGGTCCCAAAAAAGGGAAGCCTCTTGAGCGCCTCGCTGCTATTTATTGATCCTCTTCGGTGAGGGGTGCAACTCTTCGTTTCCTGCGAGCGCCCACTGAGGCGGTGACGCGTGGCAAGTTTCCGCGAGTTGAAATTGATGGCCCGGGTAATCGAAATACTCGCCAGAAGTAGTTTAAATACGGATGGGAGGCGCCATCGTTAATCACCTTTTCAGCTGATCTCCCAAAATTTTGGATATTGAGATGGCTTCTGGAGGTGAGGGGCGATCGACCGAAGCGCCAAGCGGCGTCAATAGCCATGGGGGGCCCCATAGGAGTCGCACTATGGTAACCGTCGATGGGGAGGTCTTGGCGTCACTGTTCACAGACCGTGAGTAACTCCAGAGGGCGGCCGGGCAATACCTAGCTATTTCATGAGAGAGAGCGAGCTCCTTCATCGAGCCAACAGCCGGCTGGAGGGGCAAGTAGCATCCCTCCAGCGACAGATTGCCAAGTTAGCTCTGTGGCACGGGGGGAGCTCGGCAGCGCCCGGAGAAGACAGCAAGCCCTAGTGAGGGCTTATGTACTTTTTTACTTTTCTTTTTGTTTTTCCCCTTTTATGATGAATGAAAAAGAGTTTTCGCAACTTTTGGGTTTTATGCTACCTTTGAGATGCTCTTATCATGTGAACGAACCACCCCCTTGTATGGTGTTCTTGGCGATCTTAGCGAGACTAAGGTATGGTGTCCCCGTTTTAGCTGAGGTAAGGGGAACTTCACAACTTCCAGCCGGAGTGTAGTATTTTGCTCAGTTTTGCTGAAACATAACGAGTGTCCCATTAGCACGGGGCGAGAGTTGCTATCTTGGTTTGGACCAGGGGATAAGGGAATGCTCGGTTTTTCCCAAATAAGGAGACTACCTCGGCTTTGAGCGATGTCTCGGTTTAGGCCGAAATATAGCAATGGCTCGGCTTGGAATAGTCAAGAATTACAGAGGTATCTTGGTTAGGGCCAAGGTTAGATAGTTCAACCTGTCTGAAGCGAAGAAGTGGGCGTGCTTTCGGCTAAGGTACACGAAGCAGCTTTGCTGAAGAGCACTTCGCCATTGTCAGGGGCATTTACTTCGTTGACCTTTTCCAATGCATGTCCTTTTAACGGACACGACAAGTATTCGATCGCCATTGGATGGCATCATTTTTGGAAGGGGATTTCCCAGGCCTGCTCGTATCTCAAGGACCCGCAGCCGATCTCATGCATTTAAGGCTCTCGATTTGAGATTAGGGGGAGATCCCTTGCCTTTCGTCACGGCTTGGGAAATGCATTTGGTGCGCTTCGGAAAGTGATTCTTTTCTTTTGCCCTTCCACGTAGCAATGGGGTAGGGTGTTTCAATTTCGGGGCTTCCCTCTTTAATAACCGCCCCGGGCTTGCTTGCCTATAAAATGGGGAGAGTGGGCCATGTTAGGCTATTTCCCAAGACTTTGTTCTCCTACGAAGGATTTCATAGTGTCTGTGTCCCTGAGATTAAGAGTGGAGAGAATGAGCTTGCCTTTTACAAGTCGATTTCCCCCAGATAGCTGGAGTGATGAAGAAGCTGCTAAAGAGCAGACCGTCCTCAAGAGAAGAATTTCAGAGATCATATGGAGAGCGCACGGGAAGTCCGCAGAGATCATATGGAGAGCGCACGTATGCTCTCCCTATGTGTCCCTCGACACTCGCCATGGGGATCATCGGAAATGCAAAGCATGCATATCCCCATGGTAAGGGCGGACTTTTCCTTTTCCCTCGGGCTAGATCCCTCAGTTCATCCGACTGGGGAATCTTTTGCCTGTGTGAAGAGGGAGGAGAGCAGTGTGGGCTTGCTGGTTCTATGCCTTTTACGATCGGACAGCGACCAGCAGCCCAGCATCCCACCCAAGGGGAATGTCTCCCCAGCATCGGCAGCCACAGGTCTTCCTCCCGTTTTTGGATATCTTAATTCATCCAGGGGACCTGTGGGTGGCCAGTTTTGCTCTTTGGCATTAACCAGTGGTTCAGCCGAACTATCTGGTTTCTCTGATTTCTTGGGTCAGATGCCAGAACATCATTATTAACTGAAGCTGATCGAAGTTGCTTGGCCAAGCTTTTTATTTTTTTTTTTCTGTGCCATGATGCACTTGTAATACCTCTCAAGAGGTTGCAATTTCCATTAATAAAGAAAGTATTTTCTTTCCTTTTTAAATACTCATGTCTTTTCTAGCATGGTTGTATTGAGAGTCTCCATGCATTTTCGGTAGTGTATTTTACTTGTTTCCAGTAGTGATTTTAGCTATTTGCTTTGGCTGACCATTTTAGTGATATTTGGTCCTCTGTGGAGGAAGCAGTCACCTCTGTTTAGGTCAGAGGGAGGCCTGGGCGGCCTTGGCCACATTCAAGGAATAAATCGCATGATATTGCTAATGGGCAGAAAGAAGTCACTTACCTCTGCCGAAGTATAACAGGATGTTTTCGTCATCTTAGAACATTTGAGAAGTTACTCGATTCGACCGAGGCTTTAGATAATATTTTACTTGGCACGGCCAAGGTACGGAGATATCACTTGGTTTGTCCGAGGCTCTAGATAATTCGGAGATATCACTCGGTTTGGCCGAGGATTCATATTATTCAGAGATATATCACTCGGTTTGACCGAGGATTCATATTGTTCGGAGATGTCACTCGGTTCTGCCGGGGCTTCATATCATTCGAAGATATCACTCGGTTTGGCTGAGGATTCAGATCATTCGGAGATATATCACTCGGTTTTGCCGAGGCTTTAGATTGTTCGAAAATATATCACTCGGTTTGGCCGAGGATTCAGATCATTCAAAGATATATCACTCGGTTTGGCCGAGGCTTCAGGGATTAATAAGAAATTCCATTCGGCTTTGGCCGAGGGTTCTGATATGTCACTCGGTCTTGGCCGAGGTTTCTGTCAATAAGAGATGCACTTCGGCTCTGGCCGAGGCTTTTGATAATAAAAGATGCACTTCGGCTCTGGCCGGGGCTTTTGATAATAAAAGATGCACTTCAGCTCTGGCCGAGGCTTTTGATAATAAGAGATGCACTTCAGCTCTGGCCTTGGCTTTTGATGCACTTGGCTCTGGCCGAGGCTTTTGATAATAAGAGATGCATTTTGGCTCTGGCCAAGGCTTTTGATGCACTTCGGCTCTGACCGAGGCTTTGGTGCCGTTTGATCTGGCCGGGGCTTGTAAGCTGCCTGAATCCGGCCAAAGGCTTTTGATGCACTTTGCTCCCAGCCGTACTAGGAGAGCTCGGCCATACCAAGTCTTTGTGGAATAGGACTTGGCTCAACTGAGGTACGGAGATTTAACTCAGGACTCGGCCCAGCCGAGGTACGGAGATTTAGCTCATGACCTAGCCAAACTGAGGTACGGAGATTTAGCTTAGGTCGGCTCAGCCGAGGTACGAGATTTAACTCAGGACTCGGCCCAGCCAAGGTACGGAGATTTTCTGCTCAAGGAGATAGCTCAGTTGTGCCGAGAATGGGTAAGCAGCATCTATTTTTCATTATGACTTTTCGGAAAAATGATTATAGTGATCATGCCGTGGATAATAGAAACAAGATGCCAAATCTGTAAATGGGGCAAGTCTATAGAAAGTACCCTACTGATGGTATATACGGAGATTGTCTGAATTCCAGGTCCGGGAATATATTTCCCGTTCAGATCCTGGAGCTTGTAGGTACCGGGTCCGATGACTTCCGCCACTTGATAGGGGCCTTCCCAATTCGGAGACAACTTTCCTTGTTCTAGTGGTTTGGAGACGGATGCTTTCCGGAGGATAAGATCGTCGGGTGAGAAGGATTTCCCTTTGACTCTGGAGGCGTGATAGCGAGCCACTCTTTGCTGATATGCGCTACTCTGATTTGAGCTTTCTCTCTGATCTCTTCCACCAGGTCAAGATTGGTGCAAAGTTGCTCGTCGTTAGCCTCCTCCGAGTAGCTCTCCACCCGCAGAGAAGGAAGCCCTATCTCCACGGGGATGATGGCTTCCATGCCGAAGGCCATCCAGAATGGGGTCTCGCCAGTGGGGATTCTCTGGGTGGTGCGGTAGGCCCATAGGATGTGGTGAAGTTCGTCCGCCCATCTGCCTCGGGCTCTGGCAAGCCGAGCCTTGATCCCTTGAAGTAGGGTCCGATTAGTTACTTTGGCTTCTTCGTTGGCTTGCGGATGCCCTACCGATGTGAGGCGGTGACAGATCCCATGCTCCTCGCAGAAAATCTGGAATTTTGGGTTATCAAACTGCTTGCCATTGTCGGTAATGATGGTATGGGGAGGCCGAAGCGATAAATAATGGATCTCCATACGAAGTCCCTGGCCCGAGCTTTGGTTATCTAGGCAACTGCCTTGGCCTCAACCTACTTGGTGAAGTAGTCAATGGCGACAAACAAAAACTTTCTCTGTCCAGTGGCGAGGGGAAAAGGGCCAAGGATGTCCGTACCCCACTTAGCAAAGGGCCAAGCGGAGGAAATAGGGACCAAACTGGCGGAGGGGAGCCTCTGGATACTAGAATGTCTCTGACAGGGGTCGCAAGCTCGGACGAGATCTTTAGCATCCTTTTGCATGGTGGGCCAATAATACCCCTGGTGCAGCACCTTGTGGCATAAGGATCGGCTCCCCAGATGGTTGCCGCAAATTTCCTCATGTACCTCCCGAAGAGAATAATCAGCCTTAGATGGGCGAAGGCACTTGAGTAGCGGAATGGAAAAGGATCGCTTATACAGCTGGTCGTCGATCAGCACATAGTGGGTGGCTTACAATTTTAGCTTTCTTACTTCCTTTCAGTCGGCTGGGAGCGACCCTTCTTTAAGATACTTTAATATGGGGTTGAACCAGGATGGTTCGGCCTTGACCTGCATCACTCGATTAGCCTCCGCGATGCTAGGCTTTTCCAGAATCTCCAGGGGAAACTTCCGCTCGGAATCCATCGATTCCGTAGTTGCTAGCCGAGATAATAGATCGGTGCATGCATTCTCGGATCTTGGGATCTGAATGACTTCAAATTCAGAGAAATGGGAAAGTAAGTCCCGCACCTCTTGAAGATACCGAATCATGTTCGGCTCCGGGCCTCGAACTCGCCCCATACGTGATCGGCTACCAATTAAGAGTCGATAAAGGCATTCAACTTCTTCACTTTAAGATCATGAGCGATTCAGAGTCCAGCGAGTAGAGATTCATACTCGGCTTCATTATTGGAGGCTGGGAAGGAGAAACGAACGCCATACTCGAAGGTTGCCCCCTATGGGGTGGTGAGGATTAAGCCAGCACCAAAGCCATTGGCATTAGACGATCCGTCAACGTGGAGCAGCCATAGTGCATCAGATCTCGGGTGCTCAGAGGAGTCTGGAGTGGAGCCATCCTCTGGAATAGTACATTCGAGGAGGAAATCAGCCAGAACCTGAGCTTTGATGGCCGGCGAGGTTGGTATCGGATGTCATGCTCGCTTAACTCGATGGCCCATTTAGCCATTCTTCCTGATGTCTCCGGACGATGAACCACCGCTTTATGGGTTGGTCGGTAAGGACTGTCACAGAATGTGCCTGGAAATATGGTTGCAGCCTCCGAACCGATGTTACCAGGGCCAAAACCAACTTCTCGATCCAGGTGTACCTTGTCTCGGCATCTCGGAGCAGTTTGGTGACATAATAGATCGGCTTTTGGGTCTTGTTCTCTTCTCTGACCAACACTGAGCCAACCACGCCTTCTAAAATTGCTAAGTACAGAAACAACATTTCCCCCGGATTCAGACTGCTGAGGAGGGGTGGAGAGCCGAGATACCTCTTGAGGTCCTCGAACAATTTTTGACACTCGAGAGACCATTGAAAATTCTTGGCTGATCGGAGAGCTTTAAAGAAAGAAAGGCATCTCTTGGCCGACCAAGCCACGAAGCGGTTGAGGGCTGTGATCCTACCAGTCAGGCGCTGGACCTCTTTGATGGACGCAGGGGGCACCATTTGTCGAAGGGCCTGAATCTTCTGTGGATTGGCCTCAATGCCCCGCTGAGAAACCATAAAGCCCAGAAACTTTCCAGAATTGACACCGAAGGCACACTTAGTTGGGTTGAGCTTCATCTGATATTTTCAGAGCATCGCGAAGCTCTCAGAGAGATCCTCAATGTGCTGGGATGCTTCTTTGCTTTTGACCAGCATGTCGTCAACATATACCTCCATGTTTCGGCCAATTTGCTCCTTGAAGACCTTGTTAACTAGCCTTTGGTAAGTAGCACATGCATTTTTTAGACCAAAAGGCATGACACGGTAACAATAAGTACCTCGGTCAGTTATGAAGGTCTTCTCTTCATCCTCGAGTGCCATTCAGATTTGGTTGTAGCCCGAATAGGCATCCATGAAGGTTAGCATTTGATGACCTGAAATAGCATCTACAAGTTGGTCGATCAGAGGGAGAGGAAACTGTTCTTCGGGCATGCTTTGTTGAGATCGGTGAAGTCGATGCAGATCCACCACTTACCGTTCGACTTCTTCACAATGACTACATTTGATAGCCAGTTAGGATAGTTTACCTTCCGAATGAAATTGCCTTGACAAGTTTGTCGACTTCTTCCTCAATTGCCTTCTGTCGCTCAGGGGCGAAGCTCCTTTTCTTCTGTTTTATGGGTCGGGACATCTCGTCCACATTAAGACGGTGGACGAGAACGTCTGGGCTGATCCCTGGCATATCAGAAGCGGACCAGGCGAAGACATCTGCATTCCTTCGGAGAAAGTCGATCAGCTCCAGCCGAGGTTTCCCTTTCAGTTGCGACCCAATCTTTATGGTTTGGTCGGGCTGAGCTTCGTTCAGCGGTACCTCCTCCAGCTCTTCGGCTGGTTCTCCCCGTTGCTCGGTAAAATCCTTCGAGATCCAGCCCATCAACCTCGTGCAGTTTGGACTGAAGGCTGGTGACGAAGCACTGTCGAGCTATAGCTTGGCTTCCTCGAACTACTCCCACTCCCCATCCGGTAGGAAACTTCATAGCTAGATGCAGGATGAAGACAGAAGCTCCAAGGGACATCAGGCCAGGTCTCCCAAAGATTGCATTGTAGGGCGGCCGAAGTTTGGTCACCAGAAAATCTGTGTGAACAGTGGCAACGCGAGGCTAAGTTTCCGTGCGGACTAAAGGTCACGACCCCCTCCGGGGTAATAACATCGCCGAACCCTATTAGGGTGGAGTCCACAGCTCGAGATTCTCCACGAGCAGTTTCATCTTCGCAAACACATTGAGATACAAAACATTGACAGAGCTCCTACTATCAATAAGGATCGGCTTATCATAATTGTTTAGATTGAGAGATACAACCAACGCATCATCATGCGGGAACTGTATCTTCTAGAGGTCATTATCGAAGAAGGAGAGCTCATTAGTCCGCGCTCTCTTTAGCGCTGAACCTTCTTCATTGTCCCGCCAGCTCGACGGTGGACTCGGGCGGGCAGATCGGTGCCTGTCCGAGCCCTTGGACTCCTTCTTCCTTGCCAGTTCGGCATGGGCAGCCCTCCGCGATTCTTTGACTCTAGCGTACTTGTCCGCTAGGGCATCATATCAGAGAGGTTCGAAGGTAGCTGACCTCCAACGCTAGGTAAAAGTTACTCTTCTTTAACACTCTGCCTGCTAGAGCGGACATGGTCACCTCATGGTTAAGGTGATCCATTTCCAGCATGGCCGTATTGAAACGACCGAGATAGTTCTTCAAGGACTCCCCCTCTCTCTGCTTAACCTCAGAGAGGGAGTCGGATCTCCGCCGGTGACGATGGCTGCTGACGAACTGACTGATGAAGAGCGGCTCAGCTCGTCAAATGAACCAATGGAACATGGTTTTAAGGCATTCAACCAGGTTCGAGCGGACCCCCTGAGGGTGAAAGGGAAGGCGCAGTAGAGGATTGCATCTGATGCCCCATGGAACATCATGATCGATCGAAGCTACTGAGGTGGTCGTCAGGATCGGAGGATCCATGATAAGACTCAATGGCGGGCAGCTTGACATGGGAGGAATCACTTCATCCATGATCTCCTTGGAAAAGGGGATGCCCTGCTCTGCCTTATGCTAAAGCGGATGGGCCTGCTTGGCGGCATCCAACTCCTGACGCATCTCCCGGAGTTGTCGGCGGATCTCCTCTTTAGGCATAGCAGGAGGGGCTGGGCAGGAGAATACTAAGACGGTGTCGAGTCATGACGAGAGAACACCAGAGAGAGTGATCGGGCCCACCGAGATCTAGGAAGATCCTTGCCGCAATCCCTTGCAGGACTGGCTCAGCTCCCTTAGGGCGACGAGGGGGTCCGCAACCCCATACAAACTGGAAGAAGAGATTGCTGGGTGAACGGGAGCCGCGTTCTCCTCATGAAGGTGCGGAATAGGAGCAGCTGAATGGGGAGCTTCAAAGCGCCCCTGAATCAGATGGGTCAGAGCTTGGACCTACTGGACCAGTGAGGCAAACTGGTCCTGGGTCACTGGGGTCGCCGGTGGCGATGGAGTCTCAACTGGTGGTGGCGGTGGCGCTACACTGCTCACAGATCAGGTCTTTGGGAGACGACCTAGTTCCGGGCTTCAGAAGTAGCCTTTCTTCGATTGGCCATGGAAGGTGTTCTCTTCAAGATCGGGACCCTTATCTCCTGGATCATAAGTTTATGGGACTTGAGGACCCTTTCTCTAGCTCCATTTTATTGTTGCTGAAATCTGTCTTCCGACTCGAGCGCCGTCGAGCTTCAGAATGGGCTCCCTCCTGGGCGGACCTGCAAAACAGTTCTCACGCGAGAGGCGTTAGGGGTGGCCCTCTGTGGAAGACCCTCCAACGCTCAAGTCAGCGGAGATCAACAACGAATAAATATGGAGAGAAGGCTCCCACTGAAGAGTCTCTCCAGGATGACCTTTCGAGAGCTCTGAGCAGAGCGCTAATGGCGGAAAGGGGTGAGCAGGGGTAGATGAAGAGTGGGTGAATATGCAAGCATGCGTACCTGAGAAGTCGAAAGATGGTCGTATTTATAGAGGATCACCTGATTCCTTGGAGGCATTGTAGGTCCGAAAGCCGTTAGGATTCGAATCCAGTTTGTTATGAGGTCAGTAAGATTCACATCTTGTTAGTTAGAGGATTGATTTGAATCAGGCGGTTATAAGGCTGGTAGGATCCGCATCTTGTTAGTTAGTGGATCGACGGCCGAGAAGGCTATCACAGAGAATGGCTTGATCCGCCGAGGTAGGAAAGGCTCGGTTTGCCGAGGCATCCGATGACTTGGCCCACTGAGGTATAACAAAGGAGTAGGTCGGGCATCAGGACGGTTTGATTCCGCAGAGGTGTAGATATCGCTCGAGCTGGGCCGAGAGATAGAGGTCGCTTGGGTTGAGGCCGACGGGAGCCGAGGCTGAGAGACATTGAGATAGCTCGGCTAGCGAGGCCGAGAGATATTGAGATAGCTCGGCTAGCGAGGCCGAGATATTAGGCTCGCTCGGGCTAGGACCGAGGCATAGGGACAGAGATCACTCAAGCTAGGACCGAGGCACTGGGATAGCTCGGCTGGTGAGGCACACCCGGAGAATCCTTGGCTCGTCGAGGGGCTAAAGTGCTTCGATCTACAAGGTATAATAGCTGACTCATTTCTAGCTGGCATTGCATAGCGAGTGAGAGTGAGGGCTGATCCAAACCCCTTGCACGATTATTAACGTAATGGCGATTTTACCCCTCAATAGCCACAAAATTATTTTTTGTATTAGTTATGAATAAATTAATCAAATGTATTTAAAATAATATTTTATAATATATTATTTATAGATGATATAGTGTTGATTGATAAAATTAAATCTGAAATAAATGCTAAACTAGAGATTTGAAGAGAGGCTTTGGAATATAAAGGTTTTAAGATTAATAGAACTAAAATTGAATATATGAAATGTAATTTTAGTGGGAGTAGAGATACAAATGAAGAAACAGTAAAAATTGCAAGCTAAGAGATATCAAAAAGTAAAATTTTAGGTATTTGAGATCAATTATCCAGCAAGAAGGTGAAATAGGTGAAGATGTGAATAATAGAGTTAAAGCGGAATGGATTAAGTGGAGGAATGCTTCGGGAGTATTGTATGATCGACGCAACCCACTAAAATTGAAAAAAAATTCTATAAAACTGCTATTAGGCCATCTATGCTATTGAAATAACATGTGAATAAATTAAGTATAATAGAATTACGTATGTTAAGATAGATATGTGGTAAAGCTTTAAAAGATGAAATTAGAAATAAACATATAAGAGAAATAATAGGAGTAGCCCAAATTGAAGATAAAATGAAAAAAAATCGATTACGATGGTTTGGACATATACAATGTAGACCTTTAATGCTCAAGTTAGAAAGAGTGATCTTTTAATAATTCATGGTAAGATAGAAGTAGAGGTAGACCTAAATTAACATGGATAGAAATAATTAAAAAAGATATAACTATTTATAATTTGAATGTCGATTTGGTCCGAATAGAGAAGAGCAGAAAGCGGATTCATGTATCCGACCTCATGTAGTTGGGAAAAGGCTTATATGAGTTGAGTTGAGCCACAAAATTTCTCTTTACACCCCTTCAAATTTTAAAAATTCTAAAATTACCCTTACACCCTATTTTCTTTTTTCTCTTCCCATCCTAATTTTTTCTTCACAACCCTTCTCTCCACACTCATTCCCTTTTCCTTCCCAATCGAGAGACTTTCCTTCCTCCCCTATCAGAGGCGGCGGCGATGAAAGGAGAAGGTGTTGCCTCCATAGATAAAATTAAATTTTATTTTTATCTAATAAAAAATAAAGCTAAATTATGGATAAAATTAAATTTATATTTAATTTAATTTGAAATAATAGGAATGGATAAAGGATGTCATGTTAAAAAAAAAGCATTGCCTCCGTGAATCCATCTTAGAAACTTCATGAAAATTATGAGGATAAAATTAAAAAAAAGAGAAGAAAAGAAGCCACTGGGAATCGAATGCATTCTGGGTTGAACATGCTAATGCTAGAACCAAACGCTGGGAACAATCATGGAATATTTGGCCTGATTAAGTTGAACAATATGTTGCTCTTCAGTCTAATCTGATTGGATATGTATTGAAGGGAACGAGGGGTTGAAAAAATTAAAATGATGAAGAAAGATGGGGGTGATTGAGGATGGGGTCTTGATAGAAATTTTAGAAGGTATAAAGATTATTACAAAATTAGGTAAGTTAGATATTTTATTTTTTTTAAGTGCGGGCATAGAGAATAATTTTTGTGGTGTATATAGAAATTCTCTATTTAATGCGTCGAAACGGATGGAAAGCAAGCACGCTAATACTTGCCTAAAACTTATTGGTTTAAAAGATATTTAGCAGAAGGATTAGGGGTATTATGGTAAATGTAGAATCCACAGCACGCCGATCTCATGCACACTGCCCAACACCCTTGTCCCCGTTCGCCTCCGAACTGCTAAGACTGTTGCCTGTTCCACTGCTCAAATCCTATGCTTTTGTGTTTCTTAAAAGCCAAGAGAGAGGGGCTGGCGGAGAGGGTTGCCATTATACTTAATGACAGTGATTTAAGGGGCAAAAGAGGGGGTTTTTATAGGATTTGGACTTTTGTTTGGAGAGAGGTAAGAGCTCAGAGAGGGGATTAAAAATGCAAAAGAGGCTCCTTTCCTTCGATGCAAGATGTGAGACAGCCATGAAAACCACCCATGTGATCTTCCTCTGAGACCTGCCTTCCCAGGGGCGAAAAAACCCACATATATGTAAAGTTCTACACCAAAAAGGAGCCACCTTTCTATCGTTATAAGCTCAGAGAAGAGAAAGAGACGAGAGAGGAGAAAAAATTGGAGGTGAAGGAGAGGGAAAAATCCATGGATAGTTGAAGTTGTACAGCAAAAACGAGTCACATTTCTTTTCATAGATTAGAGATAGAACAGGGAAGAAACAGAGGAAGGAGATGGGGTGTTGTCAATCCAGGCTAGAGAGAGAAGAGGCCGTAGCTCGATGCAAGGCCCGGCGGCGATACATGAAGCATTTAGTGGCAGAGCGGCAGGCGCTCGCCGCCGCCCACTCTCTCTACCTCCGCTCGCTCCGCTCCACCGGCGCCGCGCTTCTTCAGTTCGCCAACGCCGAGACCCACGTCCAACTCTTCCGCCACCACCTCCCTCCGCTCCCGTCCTGCTCCCCTCCCCTCCCCTCCACCGCCGCCGCCTCCTCCACCGCCACCGCCTCCCCACCCCCGCGACCTCCACCGCCTCCAATGAGCCCCGGCTCTGACAACTGGACCTCTTCGGTCACCGCTTCCCCGGTGCTTCCCCCGCCCCCTCCCCCGCCGCCATGCTCGTCAAGCTGGGATTTTTGGGACCCATTCGTCCCCTCCTCCTCTCGGTCGGTCACCGAGGAGGAATGGGAAGAGGCCACCACCACCGTGTCGGAGGTCACTGCCGCGCCCACCGCTGCCCCGGCCCCGTCGGTGATCAGCGGCTTTTCAAAGGATTCCGCCAGTGAGCTCGCCATGGTGGTGGTGCCCCGGAGCAGGAAGGATCTCTCTGAGATCGTCAAGGAGCTCGATGAGTACTTTCTCAAGGCGGCCGAAGCCGGTAGCCGTGTTTCGGTACTGTTGGAAGCGCCAAATTGCGAGCTTTCTTCTAATCAAGGACTGGCAGGCAAGCTCCTTCCTTTCCAAATCTTAAATCTTAATCTATTTCTACAGTAACATTGTTCTCATTTTATTTCTTTGCTATAACGTAGGCAAGATGTGCAGCTATGGCAAGAGTTTGAATCCACTGTTTTGGACCTGGGGGTCCAATTCAAAGGCTGTTGGTTTCACCAGGTCTGGAAGGTGTAGACAGGAGATGGTAAGGGAGGTTGGTAATGGTGGTGGAGTTGGCCTTGGGAGCATGAGCCATTCTTCCACAGTGGAGAAGCTCTATGCTTGGGAGAAGAAGCTCTTTCTTGAAGTCAAGGTACAGGACCTTCCTCGCTCTCCTCCTCCTCCTCTTCCTCCTCTTCATTTTTATTTTATATTTAGTTTTAGTGTTTTGCATAGTTTAGCCGGTGTATATTCCATCTTTTCCTTCTATCCTTCGCTTTCTTTTGAGCTCCACGTGTGGTGCCAGCCTAGATGATTCTTGGACAAAAAGAAGCATTGCTTTATTTACTTGATCAGATCTTAGTACAGTAATATGGTATAATAGAACACACAAGCTTTTGTTATTATTCCATTGGAACGCATAACCTTTTGCTCTGTTCACTTTATTTATTTTGTTGGGTTGGGGCCAAGAATATTTCCCGGAAGCCTTGTAGTTTCGAAGAGAGAAGTAAAAAGACAAAATTGTCACAAAGAATGGTTGTTTTATCTTGTTTTGCTTTGTTCAACAGAGCAGGTTCTGTTCTTTTATTTGTAATCTTCTTTTACTGTTTTTATCTGCCACAGAATTCTCAGAAACTCAAGGAGGAGCATGAGAGAAGGGTGGGCCTGCTAAGAAAGCAAGAGGCAAAGGGTGTGGACTATGTGAAGGTTGAGAAGAACAGGAGAGAGATCGAGAGACTGGAGTCAAAGATGTTGGTGTCCTCTCAGGCTATAGAGACCACCACCTCTGAGATCATCAAGCTGAGAGAGTCTGAGCTTTTTCCCCAGCTCCTTGAGCTGGTCACTGGGTTAGTCTCTCTCTCTCTCTCTCTCTCTCATATGCAAACATACACCAACAAAACTCTTCACATGTTCTCCACTTCTCTACATAATAAAGGTTACCAAAGAATGCGTTCTCTCTCTCTCTCTCTCTCTCTCTCGCGTATATGCAAACATATACCAACAAAACTCTTCACATGTTCTCCACTTCTCTACGTAAAGGTTACAAAAGAATGCGTTGGCTTTATGGTCCTGCCAGTACGGCCCCAGACTTGATTGTGGGGTTGACTGTCAGAGTCAAATTTGGTGTTTCACAAAAGGGCTGCCCAAAAGTAAAAGGAAATGTTGCTAATTCTACACTTGCTGCTGATCCCACCAAGTAGCACCTATCTATTAGCCTGCTGTTATATATGGGAACCATTGGTCCAAGGGGATGGATAAAAGGAAAAGAAAGGAGTGGAAATAGAAATGAGCAGTTCAGAAGAGCACTAGTTTGAAAAAAAGAAGAAGAGCACTAGGCTGATAGTATGATGCATTCATCATTCAACAGCACCAACAACAAAGTTTTAGTTCCAAACTAATTGGAGGTGGTTACATGAATTCTTTTTCTCCATTCCTTTCTAATGCATTCATCATGATCATCACATATGCAAACCAAATTCTATCTGATGCATGGTACCCATCACGTTTCATCCTTGCTTTTATCATTGCCTAGCTTGACTTGCTAGACGTACTCATAAATCGTGATGTAGTTTTCCATCGTGTATGTTGCTACCTATGGCTTGATAATGATAACAATAGGATTATGTACATCTTACATAAAAGTCATTCCCAATCCAAATCTGTATGAGTAGGCAATTAACTTGAACAACTTTGAAGAGCAACATGCTTGTGGGCACAGGCTACATGCTACCTAGGTGGCATAGTTTGATGACTTTGATTGTTGGCATATCTGTCTAAATTTAGAAAACCAATGAGGTTCACGCATCATCACTCATCGGACATCTTAGTTTCAAATGAATGTCATGCACAGTGTGTAGTGCTACCTGGGTGGCACCCAAACTTTCCCCCATGCTATTGTGTAATTTGATAAAACCAGTCTGACTTCTTTGTGCTATGGGTTTTTCTGATATATATAAAACAGGACATCCTTTAAATAGTTTTCCTGAATTGCCAGCTGTATCATCTAATGATGTCTAAAAAGAAACTAATGTAGTTCTATGTTTAATAATTAAGAGCCTGTTTGTTTTTATTGTTGTTTTTTCTCCTTACAAATAAGTGAAATACTGCATGGAGATTGATATTTCTTTTTTGGTACAGAAAGATGATATAAATGAAGAAATATATTCTTTTCAGCATTATAATGATCACAAAGGTGATTAGGCCTCCAGGACATAGCATAGTAAGGCAACAGATAAATGAACAGCATCAATCTCAGAAAATCTGTAGTACTTTTGGCACAGAGTGTATGAGCAGCATAGGCCATGTCTATGCACAGTATATTAAAATGTAATTAATCACTGACTGAATGATCTAGCTGCAGAAAAATAGTGAATGTTATAAACCTATATCTTATACTTTTCAGCCAATTTTCCTTGTTTGTTAGTCGAGAGCAGTTGATTCTTCACTCCTATATCTGATCATATGGCTACAAACATATGCAGGGATTGAAAATTTCTTAGCACCACATAGAATCGGTTAAATCACTCTCTTTAAACAAAGCAGGACTGCAGGTTTATTCCCCATTCACTCTCTCTCTCTTGATCTTCATTTATAAACACACACAAAGGATTTGGCCAAATTAATTTTGTCCTCATCGTGCATGACCATGAAAAGAACAATTGTATGAGCCTATAAATGACAAGATTATATGACATGAACATGATCCACAACAACATTGAATTCCTAACCGGTAGGATGATATGAGCCTAAATATTCATTTAGACATATTTGTGAGCTTAGATTTGCTTAGTATAGCCAACTCATTCAGCTAAATATGGGTTGCAGTTCTTTTAGTTCCTGGTCACTGAATTCCTAGCACATCTTGTTTTGAGAAATGAACACTCATAAATGCATGGTTGGGCATGCGAGAGGGAAACTTTAAACTGATTCATCCCATATATTAAATCGCCCACTGAGAAATGAATCAGTAACATGTAATGGACAACCATATAATGAGCAGGATATAATTCTTTAAACGTGAACGGGACAATGCGATACAACAAAGAATCAGAATACCATAATCTTTAGCACCAGTCACCAATCAATTTTGGTTGCAGCTGCCGAAGCAGCTTAATATTTCAGCTTGTCTTGTATGAAGTTTTGCATCTTATTCCTCTCTAATATAATCTTGTTAAATTACTGCATTGTGGTGCATCTTTTCACTAGCTTATACCATGAACGATGTTTTCTTACGAACTGCAGTTTGATGGGCATGTGGAGGAGCATGTATGAGTGCCATCAGGTACAGACCCACATAGTCCAGCAGCTTGAATACCTCAACAATGCATCAAGTAATAATCCAACCACCGACATACACCGGCAGGCCAGTCTCCAGCTGGAGCTTGAGGTTGATCACTGGTACTCAGCCTTCTGCAGTCTGGTCAAGTCCCATAGAGAGTACATCTATGCCCTCACCGGCTGGCTCCGCCTCTCTCTCTTTCAATGCGACCACAACCTGCTTAGAAAAACCCAGCAGAGCTTGGACATCTATTCGCTGTGTGAAGAATGGCAGCTTGCTCTTGATCGAATTCCTGATAAAGTAGCCTCTGAGGGATCAAAAGCTTCTTAACAGTAATCCATGCAGTTGTTGTTCAGCAGGCAGAGGAACAGAAGCAAAAGAGGAAGTCAGAGCAGGCATTTAAGGAGCTCGAGAAGAGAACAGAAGAACTAAGGGCATTGGAGTCCAAGTATGGCCCATACTCAGTGATAGAGGGTTACGGGGAGATGGCTCGGAGGTCGCTGGTTTGGAGAAGCGGGCAAAGGTGGAGGCTTTAAAGACAAAGGCAGAAGAGGAGAGGAGCAAATATGAAAAGAGTGTTGCAGTAACAAGGGCAATGACTCTGAACAATTTGCAGACAGGATTTCCAAATGTTTTCCAAGCCATGACTGGTTTTGCCAGTGTATGCATGCAGGCATTTGAGTCGGTTTATAACCATCAGAGAAGCTCAGATCGGGTCCTTGATATGAAGAGGTTGCTCACTTGAGGGATCCACAGAAGAAGGTTTGATTCATGTATAATTTGTAAAAAGTTTAAATATAGCGAGGTGGTGGGTGTTCACAGGCTTCTTTTAGCTTTTAATGGATTTAATTGGCAAAGATGTGGTGGGTACAAAGAAGTGCTTCTGGTTCTTGTGATTTGTCGAGAGGCCTCCTGATCTCGAAAAGTTACATTATAATGAGAACTGGGTGTTGAATCTGTTGCTGGATTTAATGCAATTTTGCTTTGGGGCCTTTAGACCCATGTTTGATATGTTCAAAGTTTTTTTTTTTTTCTTGTTATTATTATTCTGGTTTGTCAACTTTCATTGTGAAATTTCATGGATTCACAAAGAAGCAAGCTTACTGGTTATATTAATATATCAACCATATTGTTATTGCTAGAGGGTAAGTCATAGCGGAGTGGTAAGCTCTGTTATAACTTAGATGTCTATGATAGAAACGCTGAAATAGTCTCTCCATATGGAGCTTGGAGATAAAGCTGTGTACATTTAGCTTTTCTCAAACCTTAACAGCATAAGAAGCCTTGTGCATTAGGATGCAATATACTCTTCCTGGCTTAGGAAAAGCAACATAACTATGAATAAAAGTAAATAAAATTATGACTTAGTCATAATTTGAGAATTTCGGAAAACAAACACCTTTCACGATCCATTCTGGAGAATGAACACCAGATATTCATGCGAACTGAGTCCTCAAATTTGCAGATATAAAAACGATTTAGTTGAGTTTGTACCACCATTTTATTTGGAAACCTTAATTGCCTGAGCTATCTGATTTTGCTGATGGCAGAACAATGAGGCATAAAACCAGATTGGAGGTTACCTGAATCCTTTCTCTTTCTTTGCATGGGATAATCAAAGAATCAGATGCAGAGAACTTAATGATCAATATGCAAGACAAAATCATGATAAAACTATAAAAACAATAAGTTATAAATATGGAATCTACATGTAATAACCCATCGCAATAGATGGTCCTATTTTTATTACGATCGTTTCCACTAATTAATAAGCGATAACAATAGCCCCTTAAATGTTAAATGCCTTTTTTGATGGGAGTACGCGGTGGAAGGGATTTGAGGAATCTCTTTAAATAGAGATCTCTTCTAAGGCTTTCAATAACACAATGTTATCGAAAGAAAAATCAAAAACAAGTAGAGGCATTGGGTCCCTGATCAAGAGCATATCCTGAGGGCATATACCATCAGAGTGCGATGGCTCATTGATTGGAAGCACTCAATCAAGGTTCTCCAAAAGGAAGATCAAGATCCATCGAGAGAGGAAGATCAAGATCCATTGAGAGCAAGATCAAGATCCATCGAGAGGAGGAAGATCAAGATTCATCGAGAAGAAGATCAAGATCCATAGAGAGGAGGAAGATCAAGATCCATCGAGAGGAAGATCGAGATCCTGATTCAGATCTTGTAGAGGTAGATCAAAAGCAATGGCTGGAGGTAATAAAAAAGATCCTAACTATTAACTCTATGCAATATTGTGTAGATTGTTAATAGTTTTCTTATAGTTGGTATCAGAGCTTTATATCTCTGCTTTATTTTTTTATTGTGAGCGTTTCCATAATTGGAGACTTGATTATTTTATTGTTCGTAGGCTTTTTGGTCTCTATTTCTCTCACATAGGGATAGTCCAAGGAGAGGCTACTGGTAGTACCCTGGATTATTTGACCCAACAAATGTGTGGTAGGGATATTAGGGACACACCAAAGGGAGGCTATTGGTAGTACCTTGGTGCATTTTATCCAACTACCTACATATCGGGAGAGTTAATAGATCGCCATAAAGTTTGTTTGCGATTTTTTCCTTTTTAATCCTACATTTATGGTTTCGATTTTTGCTTCTCAATTCTTCATTTTGATTTATTGTTTCGGAATTTTGAGCAGCCGAATTTATAGCTTGATATTAGAAAACATTGCCTGTTCGGAAACATATTTTGTTCAAAAGGAAAGAATTCCGTGCATTTTTTGTTTTGTCGCGTCACGGATTTTTCTTGGCCGCTCTCAGGTTCACATCCACAGTGGCCATTTTTTTCTTTGTTGTTCCATTTTTTCTTGGCCATCCTGATTTTCTTCCATCAGGTTTTGGTTTTTGCTCACAAGCGGAGCAGTAACGTAAGAGAAAAAAGTGGCTTTCATAATCACATGCGGTGACCTATTAAGAGAGAAAACGTCTGTTGCAGTTTCGATTTTCTCGCCTATGGGTCCTTCAGTTTTCTCAAGAGATTTAAAATCAAATTGATTGGTTTTATCATTTATTTCTTAAGTTTAAAATTTTTGTATTAAAATACGCCTCTTAAGTCTCTATGCCTACGGTGTTTTGCATAGACTGGCCCGAGGGAATAATGAGCTACGGCTGGACGTGTGTTAATTAACAAAAAAATTTCTTAAGATGATAATTTTAAAATTTATTAAATAGATAATTAAAATGTTGTCTCCTGTTTTACATACTAGATTTATTCTATGCATGAATTTGGTGGTAGTGTGAAAATCACAGTGCAAATCCTTTCAAGGTCTGATTGGTCAATTGGTGTCTAGAAAAGTAAAGAGATTGTGGTTACTTAATTGGTTTCGTTGACTGACCTAAGGAAAGCAATGGGGGACCCCCACTTCTCTTTCACTGGCCTGGCCAATTTGATTAACTCAGATCTTGATTTGAAAATGTTACGTTGATTAAGATCACTACCTAATCATGCTAAATTGGTTAATCTATATGCATGTAATAGAATTCAAATGTCATGTGATCAATATGATTTTGATTAATTAAGGAGTAGCCACAGCATCTTTGATTAATCAAAATTATATATTGAGTTGCAAAGGTCACATAAGGTTAGATGACATTAATTGTGACTAATTATATTAATGTAATGAATCTTATCCCATAGAATTTTTATTGCACTAATATAATTAATTAGGATGCGATAACAAATTATTTTCTTAATTACCCACAGGAATTAAGAAAGGAATATAATTTGTTAGTCACATCATTAAGTTAATGAGCCTATTTGAGTATAATAACTTAGCCCACAGGTAGTTATTGTATGTTATTGATTCATGTTATTGCATGTTTACATTGGTAAGACATGACATCAAGTTATATGTCTCAAATTCAGTTACATGAACATCATTTTTTTTATGCAGCTATTTTGCCTGTTAATATTTCTGATATGAAATGTGATGTTCCCGATTTAAGTGGTGATAATTATAAATTATGGAAGGAGAGAATTCTTCTTCAATTAGGGTGCATGGATATTGACTATGCTATCAGGAAGGATGAACCACATTCAGTTGCATCTACTAGCACTCAGGCTGAGATTGCTGCGTATGAACGATGGGAGCGGTCCAATCGCCTTAGTATGATGTTCATACGTACTAAGATTTCTGCTAGTATACGTGGTTCAATTCATGAGTGCAAAAATGTCAAGGAACTTCTGAAGGCTATTGATGCACAATTTGAGTCTTCAGATAAGGCATTGGCTAGCACCCTAATGACAAAATTGTCATCAATGAAGCTCACTACTATTGGAGGTGTGAGTGAGCACATCATGAAGATGAGGGACATTGTGGCTCAGTTGAAATCCCTAGAGGTTGAGATGTCAAAATCTTTCTTGGTGCACTTTATTTTAAGCTCACTCCCACAGCAGTATAGTCCCTTCAAAATATCTTACAACACACATAAGGACAAATGGTCAATTAATGAACTTCTGACCATGTGTGTTCAAGAGGAAGGGAGGCTGATTTTAGAAATGGGAGAAAGTGCACATTTAGTCACTCAGAGAAAGACTAAAGCTCTCAAAGCCAAGCACAAAGGAAAGGGTAAAGTATCCATCCATACAGAAGATAAGAAGGAGTCTAAGTGCTTCTTTTGCAAGAAGAAAGGGCATATAAAGAAAGATTGTCTCAAATTCAAAGCTTGGCTTGACAAGAAAGGTACTCTAACCTCATTCGTATGTCATGAATCCAATTTAGTTATATGTCATAACACATGGTGGATTGATTTGTTTTACAATCCATGTTTCAAATACCTTGCAGAGTTTTCTAAATCAAAGGAAACCATTGGAAAGTGAACAAAGCATCTATTCAGGAAACAAGATGAGTTCACATGTGGAAGCAATTGGGACGTGCAGACTTATTTTACACTCTGGTTTTGTTTTGGATTTGGAAAAGATATTTTATATTCCAAGTTTCTCTAGAAATTTGATTTTAGTGTCAAGGCTTGTACCAGCAGGATACTCCTTTAATTTTAATAAAAGCTCTGTTGATTTATTTTATAAATCTAAGCTTATTGGGAATGATACATTGTCCGACAATCTTTTCCAAATTAATTAAAAAAATAATACCATCTATAATGTGATGCACGCCCAAACTGGTATGAAAAGATGTGTTATGAACGAGAATTTCTCTATTTTGTGGCATCGGAGATTAGGTCATATCTCCATTGAGAGAATTAAAAGATTAGTAAAAGATGGAGTACTTGATATTCTTGATTTTACTGATTTTGGCACTTGTGTGAACTGTATAAAGGGAAAGCAAACCAACAAGTCCAAGAAAGATGCCAAGAGAAGTTCGAAAATACTGGAGATCATACATACGATATCTGTAGCCCAGATATGGACTCGTATGGTCAGAGATACTTCATCTTATTTATTGATGACTATTCACGATATATGTATCTCTACCTGCTTCATAATAAGAACGAAGCATTAGATGCCTTTAAGGTATTTAAGGCAGAAGTAGAGAAACAATGCGGCAAGCAAATTAAAATCATGAGGTCAGATAGAGGTGGAGAATATTATGGTAGATACACTGAGAATGGACAAGCACCTGGTCTGTTTGCTCGGTTTCTTGAAGAAAATGGAATTGTTGCACAATACACCATGCCAGGGTCTCCTGATCAAAATGGTGTAGCTGAAAGGAGAAACCGAACATTATTGGACATGGTAAGGACAATGATTGTCAGCTCCAACCTACCTAAATCCTTGTGGACTAAAGCTCTTAAAACTGCTGCGTATATATTAAATCAGGTTCCAACCAAGGTTGTTTCCAAAACTCCATTTGAGTTATTTAAAGGTTGGAAACCAAGTTTGCAACATATACGTATTTGGGGATGCCCATCTGAAGTAAGAGTTTATAATCCACAAGAAAAGAAACTAGACACAAGGACTATTAGTGGATATTTTATTGGATATGCTGAGAAGTCCAAGGGTTATAGATTTTATTGTCCATCTCACAGCACTAGGATTGTGGAATCAAGAAATGCAAAATTTCTTGAGAATGACTTGATCAGTGGGAGTGATCAATCTCAGTATTTGGCTTCTTTTGAGAAAGATCATTCAGATATTTCAGCTTCCACTTCAAGTGAAGGATTGGTTGTTATTTATAGCACTCCTCAAACTCAATTAAGTGCTCAACAACCAGTCATTGAGATTTCACAAGCTGATGGTAATCTAGAAGATCATGTTGTTCATCAACAATCAATTGTGCAAGATACTCCTCAAGAGGTCATTGATACAACATTAAGAAGATCAACTAGAATAAAGAAATCAGTAATTCCTGATGATTATATTGTGTATCTACATGAATCTGACTATAACATTGGAGCCGAAAATGATCCTGAAATGTTTTCACAAGCCATGAGTTCTAAGGAATCAAACTTGTGGTACAATGCCATGAAGGACAAGATGGAATCTATGGCATCTAATCGAGTCTGGGATCTTGTTAAGTTGCCTGATGGTGTACAAGCCATTGAATGTAGATGGGTCTTTAAAATAAAGAAAGACTCACAAGGCAACATTGAGAGATATAAAGCAAGACTCATTGCCAAAGGATTCACTCAGAGGAAAGGAATCGACTACACGGAGATATTTTCTCCTGTATCCAAGAAAGATTCTCTCCGAATAATTATGGCAATGCAACATTGAGAGATATAAAGCAAGACTCGTTGCCAAAGGATTCACTCAGAGGGAAGGAATCGACTATACGGAGACATTTTCTCCTGTATCCAAGAAAGATTCTCTCCGAATAATTATGGCATTGGTAGCTCATTTTGATTTTGAGTTACATCAAATGGATGTGAAGACTGCATTCCTTAATGAGATCTAGAGGAAGAGGTTTACATGAAACAGCCTAAAGGATTTTCCTCTGGTGATAGTGAGCATTTGGTTTGCAAGCTTAAGAAATCCATATATGGATTGAAACAAGCCTCACGTCAGTGGTATTTAAAATTTCATGATGTGATCTCTTCCTTTGGTTTTGAAGAAAACATCATGGATCAATGTATATACCAGAAGGTTAGTGGAAGCAAAATTTGTTTCTTGATCCTATATGTGGATGACATTCTACTTGCAACCAATGATAAAGGGTTGCTATATGAGGTGAAACAATTTCTCTCCAAAAATTTTGATATGAAAGATATGAGTGAGGCATCTTATGTCATTGGCATTAAGATCCATAGAGAAAGATCTCAAGGCATTTTAGGATTGTCTCAAGAAACTTATATCAATAAAGTCTTGGAGAGATTTCAGATGAAAAATTGTTCACCAAGTGTTGCACCTATAGTGAAGGGTGACAAGTTCGCTTTGAACCAGTGTCCTAAAAATGAACTTGAACGGGAACAGATGCACAACATTCCATATGCTTCAGCTGTCGGAAGCCTTGCTCAGGTTTGCACAAGACCTGACATTGCATTTGCAGTAGAAATGTTGGGAAGATATCAGAGTAATCCAGGTTTAGACCACTGGAGAGCTGCTAAAAAGGTCATGAGGTATCTTCAAGGGACCAAGGACTACATGCTCATGTATAGACGAACTGATCATTTGGAGATAGAGGGTTGCTCAGATTTGGACTTTGCTGGCTGCGTTGATTCTCGAAAATCAACATCAGGATTTATATTTATGTTAGCTGGTGGAGCCATATCATGGAGGAGTGCAAAGCAGACTTTGACTGCTACCTCTACTATGGAAGCGGAGTTCGTTGCTTGTTTTGAGGCTACATCGCAAGATGTATGATTGAAGAGTTTCATCTCAGGGCTTAAAATTGTTGACTCTATTGCTAGGCCAATTAAACTGTACTGTGACAATTCAGCTGCTGTATTTTTGACTAAAAACCATAAGAGTGGTAGTCGAAGTAAACATATCGACATTAAGTATTTAGCCATAAGAGAACGTGTTAAAGAAAATAAAGTGGTCATAGAACACGTTAGCACTGAATTGATGATAGCTGATCCTTTAACTAAAGGCATGCCAATTAAGAATTTTAAGGATCATGTGATAAGAATGGGAGTTGGTTCTATGATATAATTGTATGGATAACAATTTGTACAAAGAAACTCTTATTTCAATTATTTGTTTATTTCTCATTCAGGTGTACACGTTATTTGACTTTTGAGAAATGACAAACTTTTCTTTTGGATTCTGAATAAACATATGGTTTATTCATTATGTTATGTTGTCACATTTGGAATAGTGGTAAAGAAATTGAATGCATTGTAATACATAGAAGATAATACTCAATTATAGAGGACCTATCGCTATGATTCATGTATTTAGTTTCTTGTTCAGTGTTGATAAAATATACGGACCAAGTGGGAGAATGTAATAACCCATCGCAATAGATGGTCCTATTTTTATTACGATCATTTCCACTAATTAATAAGTAATAACGATAGCCCCTTAAATGTTAACGTCTGTTTTGATGGGAGCAGGCGGTGGAAGGGATTTGAGGAATCTCTTTAAATAGAGATCCCTTCTATGGCTTTCAATAACACAATGTTATCGAAAGAAAAACCAAAAATAAGCGAAGGCATTGGGTCCCTGATCAAGAGCATATCCTGAGGGCATACACCATCAGAGTGCGATGGCTTATTGATTGGAAGCACTCAATCAAGGTTCCCCAAGAGGAAGATCAAAGTTTCCCAAGAAGAAGATCAAGATCCATCGAGAGAGGAAGATCAAGATCCATCGAGAGGAGGAAGATCAAGATCCATCGAGATCCATAGAGAGGAGGAAGATCAAGATCCATCGAGAGAAAGATCGAGATCCTGATTCAGATCTTCTAGAGGTAGATCGAAAGCAATGGCTGAGGTAATAAAAAAGATCCTAACTATTAACTCTATGCAATATTGTGTAGATTGTTAATAGTTTTCTTACACTACAACCATTGCACAGCACTCGAGTCATTAGAGCTGAAATTCTATATTCCTAATTCAGACATGGTGAAGGCCCTCTTGCAGCTGCACGAATGTTCCCAGGCTGCTAATATGAATTAAATGAATGTTCTCAGGCTGCTAATATGAATTAAATGAAGGGATCAGGCTCTGCTCAATGATGCCATGAACATGAAGAAAATAAAACGAGGTACGTATCAAATGGAGTGATATCTGAATTTTTGAATAAAAAATTCAGTGACTTCAAGTACTAACTTTGCTCTGTAAAATGGATTGGGATTCTCTCCAGTCTCTACTTGTATTGTTGTTCCTACCAGTCTTCCAACATTGGCGACCTGCCTTAAGGCATGCAGCATAAGATTTCCAAAGCAATACCCACAACAACTCCATTATAGGATAGCTTGATACCCAATCCCCTAGTTGGGACAGAAGAAGCTGAAGCAATATTACAAAGCAGCAGCTAACAAATCATTCCATCTCTCCTGGCTGTTTTAATTGCATTGGCCTACATCTCAATTCTCAAGACATAAGGAATCAAGCATCAAGCACAGAGAGCACCATATTTATTGTCATCACTTCCATCTGATGCTATTCCAAAATGTTTCCACCTTCCATCACCCAGTCAGGTGGTAAATGCATAATAGCAGCTCCACTCCATGAAATGATTTGATTCACATAGAAAAATTGATCAAGCATGACCTTGTACAAATTTGAATTTATTAATCAACAAAATTTATATCCACGAACATGATAAATCTAAGAAAGACCAGGTAAAAAAGAGATTCACTGGTTCAATATCTACAGGATTTCATTTTCCAAACAGTATATGATGTAACAACGCACACAAGAACAAAGATTCTCTCCTTTTCTGGTATATAGCATGCATGCTAGAAATTCCTCATCAGATAAAATTCATGAATTTCTCCACTGCAACTCAATTTGAATCCGACCATTTTTAGAGTCAATGAGATGATAATTTTCATTGATCCGTTTGTTACTCACGACGTCTGCAAGGCTAATAATGACATATCCCAAATTTTCCTGAGTAATAAAAGATTTATATCAGATGAAGAGTTGGAAAACCAAGCAGCATATGGAACATCATTTTAAAAAAAAAAGAGACAGCATATTAAGAAAAAAAATGTTGCAGGAATTCTACTAATCAGCAATGCCAAAAACATTAGTATTGTAACAATAACTTCAAAAATAAGATGCTATCAGCACATTCACAAATTGATAAGGGAACTAGTACCTCTTCTATATCAGGAACAGCAGCTAATGATAATAATCAATCTTCATGTTATTTCCAACAAAATCATTTTATACTCATATGGAAGGTAGGTTCAATTTCAATGAAGAAAATTGAAAAAGAAAAGGCCTCTTGTATCTCTTCTTATATATACCCCTTGAGTCTTCTGTTGGATGTTCTGTGGAAACTAGTTGGAAACTAGAAAGAAAAAAGAATATATAAATGATCATATATATGCTCTTTTTATTTCAAAGATGTACCAATGAAACACTGGTCTTTACACCACTTGCTAGTACTGGCAGCACACAATATGTTCAGGCGCACAGATTAATAAATATAAAACTTGTCTAGAAGCAGGAAAGTATGCACATACCCTTTTTAGCAGGACCAACCCCTCCAATACAATATACAATCCCCAGTCAGTAAGTAGGTAAAGCAAACTAAACAGTTGTGGACTTGTAGCGCAAGTCCATGTTTCAACTATAATGATGAGACATGCACTAAGGAGGTATTTAAAGTTGAACCATGGACGAGCTGAAAATTATGGGTCATTTTTATAATGCTAAAGAATAAACAAAACATCGCTTTCTTTCATTTCATTAAAATTTACAAAATGATTACTTAATGCTCAAATGATAGGCTGCATGGTCTTACCTTGGAATATAGGCCAATGCTTGGTGGCCTACTTAGCACCTCTACATGTATTTTATCATGCATTGGTGGCTCATTGCAGTCAAACTGAAACTCCTCTTCCCATCGTGGATCTCTATTTTTCTTCATGTGCTGTGTCAATAAATCAAGAGTTATCTCCTTATTAGATAACTAATCATTAAAGAAATGCCAACGAACTAAGCGCTCAAAAATCCACAGCTAAACATGTTAGTGATACCTTAGTCTTCCTCTGCTCTCCTCTAAACATGATTCGCACATATGGGTTTGTATGGCGCTTTCCCTCAAGATCTTGAGCTTCATGAACTATCACAAGAAGCAAACCACCACCAGCTGGTGTACCATCAGGTGCATTTCCAACAACACTTGCATCCTTATTGTTTTCTCCTGGTAGTTCTACTTCCCTAAAGGGCTTGTATGTCACTTCCAGAACAATCTGTCCACGTGATTTCTCATTTGGAACATCATTTTGATCCATATTTTTAAGCAAGTCAAGTGTCAAAGATTTTGGTTCATCTGGGGTAAGCTCCTTTAACTGAATAACGTTCATGCCCATTTTCTCATTTTTCCTGACCTAAAAAAATATATGCGCTTTCAACTCATTAAATGAGGTATAAAGCAGAGACTGCAGCACAATATTTAGAAACGGAGAATCATAAAAGAAAGGAATGTGTTAAGAAACAACGCATGCCTGTTCCCAGTCATAAACACTAAGCTCCAAAGCTTGAGTTACTGGATCTTTGACAACCAACTTGAATTCTTCATTCCATACAGGGTTAAGGTCATTGCGCTTCACTGAAGTTTTCTTTGATGGAAGCTTTTCTTCTGTAAGTCTAAGATTCACATATGGGTCTGATTTACCCAGGAGATCTTTTTTCCTCAGACTATGAGCCCTGAGAACCCTCACATAGAGAATTCCAACAGGCTTCTTTGCAGCCCTGCAACATTTATAAAGGAGTACTTAGTGGCAGTTGCTGGGATAGGTCTCTCTCTCTCTCTCTCTCTCTGCGCGCGCGTGTGTGAGCATGCGTGCATGCAGGTGTGTGAATAGATTTCCCATTAGCTACAAACAGCATATGGTAAATTACTTTGAAGGGTCCATAATTGGAACTTCCCAAGTTCTGGGCCATAGGTACATATTTGCAATCTGATTTTTGATTATCTCCTGCAAATGAAACCATAAAAAATTACAAAAAATGAGAATCAGAGGCTTGAGCTGAATATTATATACCATGGTTTTGTATACAACACAAAATTATGATGCTAAGAGTTCCCAATAATGCTCCTTATAACCCATGCAGACAAAAAAACCCAGCAGAAAAATAAGAGTTTAAGCAAGAAGTTCCTGCCATCAAGGTTTAATTTAAAAATTTATAGCAGCCCTAGTTTTCACATCTTAGTTCACAAATCTTCCCTCATATTCATGAGCCACATCTTCAAACACACAAACAAGAAGAATTTTGACACTAGCAACCTATCATCGCTTGACATAGAGGAGAAACAAAAGTTCAATCCTCAGCACAATATCAACTCTCATGTGACAGCATATAGAACAAGGTAAAGATTATTGAACTGATACTAATACTGGTGCAGACACCATGCTCAGGAAGAGGCTTCAACAACTTCAGCTGGATTCTTTATGATGGAAGATTAAATTAAGTTTTAGTCCTGTATTTATTTTTATTTGAGCAATTTTATTTCAATTGACTGTATTTGTTTGATTGAGTCCTGTTTAAGTTCTTTATTGCAATTGAGTCAAAAGGAGTCCAACCAAAAAAACCCGATCTGGTTCAGCACAAGAAGAATGGGTGCATGGCATGAAGTCACCAACATTGAAGCCATATCGTCACGCCACATCAATAAGGAATATCGCCCAATGAATAGAAAGATTTTGAATCAAGTCAAAGTCTCCACAACCACCTCCTCTTATCATGGGACGCCCCACATTCTCTCTTCGTACGTCTCCTCTTGGAAACCACCTCCACAAATCAAGGAACGTCCATATTGGAAACTACCTCCACAAATCATGGGACCCACATTGACGCCCACATTGAAAATCGCCTCCACAAATCATGGGACGCCCCACATTCTTCTCTTCGCTGGCCAAGATCTTCTTTCTCTAATGATAACATGGTGTAAGTGCTTGGTGGTCTATAAAAAGGGCTCCGGGCTTTTTGTAAGGCGACGATGATTAATGAAGTTTTTTTGAGAAAATCCCTGCTTGTTAGATGGGTCCCTGTGAGAGGGTAGGCGTGAGGCCTGGTCTATTTATATCGTCCACATTTTATCCTCCTTTCCCCACTTTGCTTCAAGCCCATTTTCAACCGATCAAGGATCCCCGGCTTCATGGTTCCAAAGTTGTAGGTTGTTCCCACCATGAATCAAGGTACGAAGCTTACAATATGGTGGAATCCCTTGTCATCCTCCAGTTTCTTCCCTGAGTGCATCAATTTTACTTAAGTTTATTAATTGCTGGGAGAACCCTCTTTAAAATCCTTTCAGATCGCAATTATTAGATTTACTTAGCCCTAATCTAGTGGTTTCTTAACTACAAAGATCCGCTTCTTTATTACTTTGTTTAAATTCTAAATTCAAACTTTGTTTAGTCTTCTAAGTCCCCTCCATAAAATTTTAGTTCTTAAACAATGAGTGAATGCATGTGTTATTTCACTTAATCGTTCATTTAATTTTACTAATTCTATTAGAAATACATCCCACATCGGTTGTCCCACATCAAATACTTGTTATTTTGAGAGGATTAATATCCACTTCCAAAACTCATAATCTGGAGCTTACATAGGTTAGTCCAGAAAATGCCTTACAACTAAATGATTAAGAACAACATAACATATAAATTCTTTAAAAACAAAATAACAAAAGTTATGCAGATTTCTTGAAAATGACAAAGCAATTATAATCCATCACAAACAATCAACTCTTAATGTACAACAATAGAAGTTCTCATGTCCATTTTTTCACTTTATCAGAATATATTACCTTCACAACTTTTACACCTTCACAACTTCTACATATAATTATAATGATTCAAAAAAGTAAAAGGAATAGCAAATGCAGCGCGAAAACATACAAGGGTCAAGGTGTTGGAAATTAAACCTAAACCTTTGGTGAAAACCATCACCTAGAAGCCCAAGAATCATTCATGTTCAATCATCAAGAATCAATAAACGATAAACGAAAGCATACCTGAATCCATATTGTTTGATCGCTCTCCAGAGTCGTGCGGTGGGCCTTCCAGATCAACACGTACTCCTAGAGAGCCCTTTAGATTTTTCTCTAAGTTTTCTTTCTGATAATGGGATTCAAAGAAGAAGGTTGTACAAGCGATCCAGGAACCATAACCGCTATATATAGATAATCGCATCATTATCTTTTGGTATTTCTATTTTAGCCATCATAAAAATAGAAATAACCCCTTAGGTCTCTACACATTAAAGGCCAACACCATATCAGATACATTAAAGCCCAAATCACTAAAACCTTAGCAGATCACTTTTAATTGGACTTAACCATATTTGACAATCCACAATACATAATTATTTCACACATAAGCCCAATATTGGATTAATGATCCAACAATCTCCCACTTGGGCTATATGTGTAACTTTATAATTATGTTTTACAAAAAATAATCAAATGAGCTCAATTTTACTGTCATTACCGAAATGTATTTATAACCAATCCGGTCATCAACCATACCAACATAGGATCAAAGCGGCCTTTGTTACATTTATCGTAACTCGATCCATCAATGGTCATATATGTTGATACAATGAATGATATGGATTATGATGTAAATGTGTAGCATGAAAATTTTATATAATGTGATCTTAATATGCCTATTTCAACTGGTCCTCCTTAAATTTGAGTGAGATCAAAACTTTAATATAACTGTATAGTGTACTGAACTAAATAAAATACTTTATTTCTGATCAGAAAATATCCAAACAATAAGTGTGTACAAACTAAAAATAAAGCATAAAATAGAAGGAATGCAAACTCCCACTGAATCTAAGCATCGTCATGCTCTATAACGCCCATGTGAGTAGTATGCTTATGAAAACCTTGGGCGGCACACCCTTTGTAAGGGGATCTGCAACCATGGAGTTTGTCCCTATATTCTATAAAATCTGACCACTCTGTACTCTTTTCTTTACAATTAGGAACTTGATGTCAATATGCTTTGACTTGATCGAATTCCTATTGTTGTTGGAATACAATATGACTGACTTGTTACAAAATAACTTTAACGGTCTTTCAATTCCTTCAATATGCGTAGCCCAGTAACAAAGTTTTTTAGCCAAATCCCATGATTGGATACCTCATAACATGCAATAATTTCTACTTCCATGGTAGGAGCTATAAGTGTCTGTTTGCATTTCTCCAAGAAATAGCCTCACCACCTAACATATATATATAGCCCGAAGTGGATCTTTTACTACTTGGCATCCCGCAAAGTCGGAGTCAAAATACCCAATGATCTCAAAATAATCTGATCTCCTATATATAAGCATGTAATCTTTTGTTCTTTTCAAATATCTCATAACCCTTTTGGTTGCTTTCTAGCGATCCATTCCTGGGTTGCTTAAATATCTGCCTAACACTCCAATAATGTACGCAATATCCGGGTGCATACAGACTTGAGCATACATTAGACTCCCTACAACCAAAGCATAGGGAATCTTTTGCATCTCTTCAACTTTAATGTTTTCTTTTGGGCACTGGTTAAGACTGAATTTATCATCTTTAGTAACCGAGGTGGTTTGCAATTTTGCATGCCAAATTTCTTAACTACTTTATCGATATAGCCCTTTATGATAATCCAAGGATACCTCTAGAACGATCTCGATGTATCTGGATTCCCAATACAAAGGAGGTGTCACCAAGATCTTTCATTTGAAAATTGCTTTATAGAAATCTCTTGGTTTCGTGCAATGCCTATATCATTTATGGAAAGCAAAATGTCATCCATATACAATCAAAAAATTATACTTACTCCCACTAAACTTATGATACACATAATCATCAATTGCATTCACCTAAAATTAAATTAGAGAATCACTTGATGAAATTTGTGGTACTATTGACAAAAAGCTTGCTTTAACTCATAAATAAATTTTATCAATTTGCAAACCATTTTCTTTGGATCTTCTGACACAGTTTTTTTGGTTACACCATATAAATTGTCTCATCAATGTCTCCATTAAGAAACGCCGTCTTGATATTCATTTGATAGAGTTCCATATTTATTGTCCAACAAGAGCCATGATTGTCCTAAAAGAGTCCTTCGATGAAACTGGAGAAAATGTCCCACAAGACGAGCTTTATACCTCTCAACATTACCCTTCAATCCCGTTGGTCTTTCATACCTTCTAGTAACGAGACAAGTTCCCAAACCTTATTATCTTGCATAGACTTATACTTTTCTTTCATTGCTTCAATCCACTTTTCTGAATTGGAACCTTGTATGGCTTGAAGGAAGTTGACAGGATCATCTTCCATCATGCCATTATTTTTCTCATGTTCCTAAAGAAACACTATATAGTCATCTGGAATAGCATTCCTCCTTTCTCTAGTGGATTGCCGCAAGGGCACTTGTTCTTGATGCACTTGTTCTTGAGGTTGTTGAGTTTGTACCTCTGAGGATTGAACAATAATTTTTTGTTGTTCTGGAATTGCAACTTAATCAATGACAACAACAGAAACCTGATCATTATCAAAAGCAATTATAGGAATAGGAACTAACTGCTCTTCAACAAGAGTAGTAGGATCCAATTCCTCCTCAAAGACAAAATCTCTAACCTTATTTCTCCCTCCAAACTCAATATCCTCAAAGAACGTTGCAGTTCTCATCTCAAAAATTATCTATAATTTGGGATCATAAAATTTGAAGCCCCTGGATCACTCAGAATACCCAACAAAGTAGCTACTTACTGTCCTGGAGTCCAATTTCTTTTCATGTGGCCTATAAGGCCTTGCCTCAGTTGGCATCCCCAAACATGAAAATTCTTTAGACTAGACTTTCATCCTATCCAAAGCTCATAAGGTTTTTGACAGTTTCTTTAATTGGTACTCTGTTCAGAATGTAGGCTGTTGTCTTTAGTGCTTCGCCCCAGAGTTACTCTGCTAAGGTTGAATGACTAATCATATTTCTTACCATATCTTTAAGAGTGTGATTACGCCTTTCAGCTACACCATTCATGCTGGGTGACTGGCATTATTGTGGGACGATCCTGCATTTCTCTAGGTATTTAGCAAAAGGTCCCTGACGTTGTTCACCTGAACCGTTATATCTGTCATAGTATTCACCACCACGGTCAGATCTAACTCCTTTAATACTTTTTTGAGTTAAAGTTCAACTTTAGCTTTAAATAATTTGAACACGTCTAAAACTTGGGACTTTTCATGAATAAAAAATAGGTATGCATATCTAGAATAATTATCTATGAATGATACAAAATATTGTTGACCATTCCAAGAAGGTGTGGGAAATGGTCCACAAATATCTGTATGTATCAACTCTAAGACTTCCATAGTTCTATATGCGCCCAATTTTTTTGTTTAGATCTATTTGCCCTTAATGCAATCAATACATATATTGAAGCTGGTAAAATTAAGGGAATCTAAAATTTCATCTGACATAAGTCGTTCAACTTTATTTCTAAAGATGTGACCTAATCGCTTATGCCATAATATTCATGAATTTTTATTGCAAATTTTACGCTTAGTACCACGTGATTCCACGTTAAGGGTTTCATTATAAGAAACAACAATATCAAGCAAATATAGATTGTTATACATCATAAGAGAACCAGTTCCAATAATATTTGAATTTAAAGAAAGACTGAACCGACTATTTCTAAATGAACAACAATATCCTAATTTATCCAAACTAAAATAGAAACCAAATTTTATCTAAATGACGGTACTACAAGGTCTTTCAAATCCAAATAATAATTAGAACTTAATAACAATCTAAAATGCTCAATTGACTCCATATATACTGACTTGCCATCCCCCGCATAAATGCGTCTTTTTGCATTAGTTGGCCTTCGGTAGCTCAATCAACCCTCCATTGAAACACTGATTTTAGTTGTAGCACCATAATCTAACCACCAAGTATTTCTAGGTACTGAAGCTATATTCACTTCAGAACAGACCGAATTAAGAAATGTACCTTTCTTTTTATGCCATGCATGATACTTGGAACATTTCTTTTTCATATGCCTAGACTTGTTGCAAAAGAAACAACTGTTCTTATCCTGATTTTGTTTCTTTTTTACTGGACCCTTAGAAGCCTCATTCTTTCTTTTCTTGCCTTTATCCTTGCCCTCATACTTCATGGAAATCAAGCTTTTCAAGATTGTGCTTGCTTTCGTCTTATCGCTTTTAGCAAAGCATTTCTCAATTTCAGCAAGAAAATCTTTGGCACCGATAATCCCTTCGGATACTGCACCACTAAAAATCTTAGGTCTATCGCGCTTGATGATCATGAGACTCGTGCGATTAGAGCAATCCCACTTCTCATATATGTTCCTCTCATCAAGGTACTAGATGTTGTAGGAGTGAGGTGCTCAATCTTTAGTGCAAGGTCCAGATCCATGCAGCCAAGAACAGTGAGAATGTTCTCCTTTAGTCCTTGAAGTTGGTACTATTAAGGACCGGCACCGAATTGAGGTTAGCAGAAATAGTAGCAAAATTAGCTGAAAAGAAAATAAAAGCAATATATAAATACCATACTCATATAAATAATTAATACTAAATATCAACAAATTCAAATAATGGTAAATCCCATCGCAAGATACCCAGTGCAACATTAATATCAATCTTTGGACAGTAATATTAACTGCTAATGGTACTTTTGTTGTAATGATAAAACACTAACAATAATGCATGTCAAATCCTAAATCTATCTTTGGATCGATTTATTACTCATATGTAAATCCTTATAATTGTTACGTGTTTACCATCACAAGTATGTATAGTTTGGCCAAGCATTAACCTTCCTTTGGGCCGACTAATATCTGCATAAAATACACATGCACAACATCCAATCATCCTTCATGAACCATCTACATAAGAGAGGTCTTTGGTGATATCTTGTTTCAATTAGTTCATTTTAGAACGATAGATAAATTTATTATGCATAAAAATACCATTAATTTGAATTTGATTGAACTTAAAAAAAACAAACAAGTTATTTTTGATTGTTTTCTATCTCTGCATAAATTGGTTCCAATCATATCAAAAATAAACTTTATCCATTTCAAAGCCATTTTTATAACAAAAAAGATAATTTAGGCCAATTGATAAGGTACTGGTTTATAACCAATGAGATCCTGCTTTGAATCTCCTCACCAACGATTTATGCCTTTTTTTTTAAATGCCAAATTCCTAGCGGAATACAAAGAGCGGCCACTTTATACTTTATCCCCAAGAGCGTTTGGAGTTCCACGGAATAGGGCATTAAATAATTTAAAAAAAAATTTGGTGCATTCTCACGCGAGAGGCCTCTCCTTCCCCACGCCCCATTTTCCAGATTTTCGCGGAAAGATTTCCAGTGAAGGAATTCCTACAACACCCTTTGGATTTCTACTTCCATGCGTTTTTCTGTTATCCCATGATTTTGTGAAAAGGACGTGTTCTTTTTCCTTCTTTCCCCAAACTCCCCATGTAATGAAATTCTCCCAGGATTTCATGGAGTGGAACCCCACGTGACTCCCCATAATTGCATAAGGGAAAGGAGTCTCAACATTGACACCCTAATGAAATCCCACAGAAATCATGATCGGGGAAATCATGCAACCATTAGGAGAAGGGAAAGAATTGGCTTCTGTTGCATTCTTCTCACGCGAATACTAGAATGCCAAAAAATTATCCTTTTATTTAAAATTTAATATAAATTTAATTTTATCCATAATTTAACTTTTATTTGATAAGATAAAGATTTTGCCTCCTAAAACGAAGAGCATTGCGTGAAACTGATTTCACGATGCAGCGAATATCTTTCGCTCTTGACATCGGAATTCATGATCAAACTAGAAGTAAAAATAAAGTTTTGATGCGCTAGGACCTTTGTTTTATTTAAAACCTGGATCTACAGATATTAAAAAATGTCAATGGCATCAAAATAAAATTTATAATAAACTAATGAGTATTTGTCTCACGGTTACTGAATAAAACCAAAGAAGACATATGCACAAATAATATGAATATCAATGGCATATGACCAAAAATTCAAAATTTCTCAATGATTCAACATGAATGGAGCTCTGATACCAATTATTGGAAATGAAACCTAAACCTTTGGTGAAAACCATCACCTAGAAGCCCAAGAATCATTCATGTTCAATCATCAAGAATCAATAAACGATAAACGAAAGCGTACCTGAATCCATATTGCTTGATCGCTCTCCAGGGCCGTGCGGTTGGCCTTTTAAATCAACACGTACTCCTAGAGAGCCCTTTAGATTTTTTTTAGGATTTTTTTATGATGATGGGATTCAGAGAAGAAGGTCGTACGTGCGATCCAAGGACCATAACCGCTATATATATAGATAATCTCATCATTATCTTTTGGTATTTCTATTTTAGCCCATCATAAAAATAAAAACAATCCCTTACGTCTCTACACATTTAACGCCCACACCCTATCAGATACATTAAAGCCCAATCACTGAAACCTTAACAGATCACTTTTAATTGGGTTTAACCATATTTGACATCCGCAATACATAATTATTTCATACAAGCCCAATATTGGATTAATGATCCAACACAAGGGTCATAAGAAAACTACCTGAACAAATCTGTAAAGACCAGGAATCGCCATAAGATCTGCTCCAATAAGTTTTAGTCCAAAGTCAACATGTGGCTGCAGAACAGAAACAGTAGCTAAAAAGCCTTAACATAATTGAACACAAATTGCAACAAGGATATAATGTATAGTAAATATAAAATAATAAGCTGCTCATTCTCACATACCTTCTCCATGAGAGACATATGGATTTTTGCAAAACAAGGAAAGCTAGGAACCAGTGGCTTTAAAGTTATACGTGGCAAAGCAAAGACTTGCAAGTCAATCACCTAAATGCTCAAACAGAGAACAGATTAAAAATCAATAAGCACCAGTAGCATTAGCATCTAATCTTAACTGCAAAACAAATTTAACATGCATTAGATTCTAATTTCTCATGAAACAAAGAGCACGCAGTAACCTGTACAGTCACTTTTAACCCATATGCTTTAACCAGAACACTGACATTAGGGTTTCCAGCCCATTTCAGTGATGGTTCCATTATCAATTCTTTCTCCTCCGTATTGTAAACTTTCATTCCTGGCAAAACATATATGTGGTCACAACAAATACAATAAAAGTTATCTATAAGCACATCAGAATTAAGATGCATGAAATTAAGGGCAGGACTAGAATGATGTAGTGGAGAGATGGCTGATGCATCAAAAGACTTGTGATGGCTATTGAAACTCAGATGCAGACTAACAATGAAGGGAGCAACCATTATAGTGATACAAGTTCCACATAATTTCAGGAAAAGGGAAAACAAACATATGTAACTTAAAAACAAGAAACTTGATAGCAGATCATTATGGAGTTATAGGCAACCATGTCTCCCAAAAAAAACAGAAAGTATTATGAATGCTCAAAAGACAACATAATGAAATATAATGACTTTAGCATAACTACTGGGAACTTAAAGAGCTAGACTGTATTCTGAACAATGATATACAACCTCTCCCACTATGTAAGTGAGAAGAATGCTTTGGAAATTAGTACTCATAATAAAGAAATAGATACTGCTAGGGTGATAACCTAATGTAGAATGCTATACAACCACTCCCACCTTGACCTTGGCTGAACTAAGAAAAGATCTACTGCACTCTTCTCACTCTCTAAAATAGAGAATTTTTCTTCATGAAGCTTTATCAATGTGTTGTTAGTGCAAGAACACAAAACCTAGGTTAAAAAAAAAAAACCTTGAAAACTATGTAGTAGTTATGGAGCCTCTGGTCCTTCAGCTAAAGCTTAAGTTGGATGGCGCGCATCAAATGGGTAATCATGGAGGCATTATCACTAGCAATGTTTCTTCCATCAATTAACTACTATTCATGAAAACAACACCATGTGCAGAGAGCATAACTATGATAGCTTTCCACAGAACATTCCCAGAAATGCAACAGAAATGCTCGAACTATGCACAGGTCCATTTGAGCTTCTAAGTAGCTTAAATAAGGAGACAATAACTTCTAGGAAAACGGAAAATCCCAAGCAAGGGCTAATTTAAACTTAGATCGTCCGAAAGAAAGGCATTTATCATGTCTGTTTAATAAAAAAACCGATCAAGAACCACCTGAACTACATAAAACCATATGTAATAGACATCTCTGCCAGAAATGCAAAACTATTCTGTATTTGCATGGTCACTGCCATACCATAGAAAATCCTTAGCAAAAGACAAGCATATAAATTCTCTTGATAATCAAAGATTAGGCTTGCAAATGGATTCGAATAACTGGGCTAAGCCCAGTCCGATCAATTTTTCAAACATGTGAGCCGGGTCAGGGTATAAGTTATGATCTATTTGAAAAACCAGATTAAGCTTGGGTCATAATTTTTCCTACCTAACACAACTTGAACAAGGACTAATAGAGTCCAAAATGATGCAAACATTAGACAGGCTCAGGTTTTAATTTGACCAAAAACCCATGACTTGGTTATCACTCAACCTGTTGCCATGTTGGTTGGTAGGTTGGATATTAACACTTATCTGTTTGTAGGTTGAAGTCTCGCCAACACCTTTTCCTACTTCCCTCCACTAATTATCCATAATTATCCAGGTTTACCAGCAGTCATTCTATATTCGAGACATGGAATGAACAATATACCTTCTCTTGGACTATCAATTGGGAGCAAACCTAAAGCCAACCCAGCTTGGTCCCAGATACATTGAATTGGGTTTGGTCATGTTCAACCCAAACTGGCCCAAATGAATTGATAAATCTAATATATTTTCCATGAACCAGGCGGCCTGACCCAGAATAGCAATGGGTTGGATCTGGGTCGAAAATCATAAACCCAAAAGGAACTATATTGAGCTCAATTCATGCTTGACTTGCAGGCCATCAAAATTGAACTAGTTATCACAAACTCAGGACTGTGGCTCACAATAAAGCAATGGGCAAGGGAAGTTAACAAAGCTCAATTATATATATGTGCACCTGAACACAATTTGGTTCCGGCCAAAAAAGTAAACCATTATATTGTGCAATTTGCTCAAGGAAAATTTAAGAAGGAAGAAACAGAACCTGCTTACAAAACAAGATATCTTATTTTGTGGCCACAATGAAAGATCAAATAAGCATAAAGCTAATGTTAGACATATATGAAGAAGCAACAACAAGTGCATTTACAGCTCGACTAGTTCACTGCAAACTCTCATTATTTACAATTTTATAATTGTTCAATGCATTTATTGCTAGCATATCTACGTGGTTTCTCAGTTCATATCATTTGTCGATGAAATGGTATTTGTTAATAAACTTATCCATCAAACATAATGCAAATGTCAAATATTATTATGCAAGTGAGTGTCGTAGAACAATAATGATATTGACTGTACTAAGCATGTCAAAATATTAGCCATTGGAAGGAGCACATATGAATAATGTAACTTTCATGAGAATAATAACTATGACAAAACTAGGAATGATAAAGTTGAAATGACATCAAGAACTTTCCTGATACCCTACTACCACAGCCATGTGAGATCTGCCATATGGCAGGGAAATGAGTGTAATGCTAAAGATCTAGGCACTATGGAATCAGTCAACTCCCAAATTCTTCAATGTTGTCATAAAAACTTTTGACATGATTTGCTTATATGTGACACACACCAAAGATGACTTAATGAGGGAAATGTACTGAGCTAGTCAAAGAAACTCCAGGGAGCGAGGCAGATCAAAGAAGACTTTGATGGAAAGTAGTGATCAGAGATTTCAACCACGTTTGAGGACTTGGCTTTGAATATGAATAAATGACAAAGTGTCCATGAGCTAATCCCAGCAAAGCCTACTGTGATAACCTTCCAGTTTACATAAACAGTTAGTAATCAATCCATAATTATGGAATAAATTCTAATAGCTCAACATTCTATCATATGCCATTATACTAGCCCATGGTTCACCAACTTGGTATCAAGAGGCATACTAGTAAAATTGTAACACGGTATCGGTACATCTCGTATGCTTGGTATGGCAGCATATTGGCATTAGTATAGTACCAATGTAGTATGATATAATCAAAATGGTGGCATACTGACTGGTATTGCATGCCATACATTAAACCATAGCTTCTCACGTCTCACTCAAGAAACATATGTGTATTTGTTATATTAACATAAAAATAAGAAGAAAAATTGCTATATTTTAACTTTGAGTCTCACCTCTCTTGCATTTTTTTACCCCTAAAAGTCTTACCACCCTTTTGATTTGTTTAATTTTGAATCACAATAACAAGATAAACCTATGCAAGCATATTTCCTATTCCCTGAAGTATTTCACTAGTCAAGACAAAAAAAAAAACTAGTAATTTGGGTGATGCAAAAGTTATGGTTCAATAAAAAAGAGTAAATAAAATGTGTATTATTCTTTAAGTCTTTAAATGCTCACGTATCAACTAACCTAGCACCAACTGATGTGATGCATGTGATACAGAAGCTATACTCCAATAAAATGGGGGAAATGCATAAGGATGTGCCGGTTACTGTTCAGGTGTACACAATAAATCAGAACTAAACTCAAATGCACCTAGAATTTGTCACATCTAAGGCAGGATTACGGCTTAATAGTGGTAGGTTTGAGACTTAAACAAAAATACAAGGAAATACTAGCATTTATTGCATATTTTGTCAAAAACTTGGGAATGGCTTCTTTCCTTGGGAAACTAAATCAATTTCTTGCTCATCTATATCCAATTAGCCAGTTATATTTGCCCTCAAAAGATAAAGGTATATCTGGAAGGATGGACTTCAATGCAATTTGAATGCACCTTAGGTTCTTATAGAACAATCTTAATCTAAAAAACATAAATACGTCCTTACATTGGGCCCTATTAGAAATAATTAAGTAGATAGCTTGCATAACAAGGATTGTTGGAGGTTATTAAATCATGTCATGATACGTAGGGATGAGTTAAATACATACAGATATTTTCAGAAATATGGTGTCCACCTAAGGGAGAGCATTATCAGTGATGCTATTTATCAGCAATGTAAATTTCAAACATATTCATCTGATAGAGACTTGAAAATTCTAGATTTAAAGTTGTTTGAGAGTTTAACTGGATAAAGAAAGTGGAACCTAAAAGTTTTCTGGCTGAAATTTTAAATTATTGAATGGCATATTCCCATATTTAGGATGTTGCCTAAATTTTCAAAGAAATTCACTATACCACATACTGTAAAGGAACTGGCATTGACATTCTAAAGGCTTAACTCCAATATATATACAGTCCCGTGGATGGTAAAATACTAGAAGATGTTTGGTCCTGTTGGGCATGATAAGATTATTAGAATAGATGAAAGAGTTTGAATTTATATTAGACAACAGGCTATTAGCTACTGTAGTCCAGTCCTACACAATAGATTTGGCACGTTCTTGTATTTCTTGTTCTCATTATTGACATTATTTACCCATTTGCCAAATGATAAAGGATATAAAATACTTTTTCCATTTTTTATAAAATTGGAATCTTCACACATGGAATACTTATCAGCACTTAAAAGCATAGCAAAGATCTTAAGAAAGCTAACCTTGAAAAGTTGGTGGTAAGGAACCTAGCGTAAATGTTTCAAATTCAATAGAGTCAATTTTATACTTTGAAATATTCTCAGCAATTATTGGCTTCGCAATTTCCTTTGCCATTCTGCAGATTGCCTAGAAAGGGAACAGCAATACAGTAATATCGGATAGAAAAAAGAAACAACTAGATATTTTCATGTTCAAAATATTTAATGAGACTTGGAACAGAACACACCTTATCCAGATAAGGCCACATCGATTCTAGAAAATTGTTTAACCAATCAACCTTCAAAGAGAGAGAAAAACATGATAATCAAGAAGCTGGAAAATTAACATTACAGATATAATATTCAAACAACATTAACATACTCGATCATAATCTGGATTTTTCACCCATAAAGGAATCTCAGGAAGCATACGCTCCAGAGATTTTGAATCATGTTCAACAAGTGGACGGATTTTAGGATCCTGTTCATGGAAAAAGAGAATGAGTACAAAATGCCAATAGATACTAATTAAAAAATGGAGAAACAGCATGCCAGGCAATGTAAAGAAACTTCTAAAAATTAATCATCATGCAAGATACAATCCACTGCAAGAAAAAGATACCCGATGCATAATCGAAGGAAGAACCAATCCTAGTAAATAATTATGACTACAAGGATTCTGCTTAGCATGCTAGATAAGATAAAAAGATGTTTCCGTTCCTATCCTCCTATATGTTATAAAAACATACACAAATACATGTGATGAACACATAAACATGCGTGAATGAATATATTGCAAAAATATATGATAGAACATTCAAATAGATAACAGATAGATTGATAGCTAGATAGATGCAAATCTTTGACAGGATTTGAGCTAGGATCCTGTATTAGTGGAAAATATATTGCATGTCTTCTAAATGGGGAATCTATGTTAGACTCATGATCCACAATTATGTTTTTAGAATTTTTTTGGTGATAATGCAGCTTTACTGCTACAAAGGGGTCTACTTCTTTGCATCTTCTGGTTGTACATCCTCCAAGATTTATTTGTACAAGTGACCAAAGTTCAAAGGGCTAACATCCATCTCGTTTCAAGCATCCCTGTGAGTTTTTTCTCAATAACCAACACAAAGAGCTAACACCCATCCTGCTGCAAGCATCCCTGCTGGGTTCATCTTTGATAGCCAATCAATCTGTCAGTGTACTCCCCTCCACATGAACATGCATAATCTAGATGTCATCAAATTGGGCCAACAACTCACTTATCTTTTGTATCAATGGAACTGTTCCAGGCTACCTACAGATGCTGGTAAGGAATCTACAACAGTCATGGCATCTAATTCCAAATATAGTTTAGAACATCCTTCCCATCTTCCTCATCCAATGCTACATCTGATAACCATCAACTCAATGGTAACAATATCATTGGTCGTGGAGGATTCTGACTCTGAATACCTTGGCAGCTCTTGTCTTTCCAACAAATGAACCCAATCCCAGCTGTTGAAGCTGCTCTTGCTAAAGAGACATCAAGTTGGTTCTAATATAGCGAGGAAACAGAAGGCTTCATTAACTATCTTCTGGCATCTGCTACCTTTTGCTAAGATTGCAAAGTGTCTAAAAGGTAACTCCTTGTGAGATTAACAATTTTGTCATACACCCTTAAATATGTCCCTTTGTTCTGGGTGAAAAACTGCACTATTCCTTCCCTTCCCAATGTTCCAACAAGTGAACAGTCAGAAATAAACTTATTGTGGCACCCATTTGCAGCAAATGTCAGAATCTACACCTTCTTGTGGCACCCATCTGAATCTATAGAAATTCCATCATGTTACCTTTGATCTACTACAACCCCAAACCATGTGTTCTCTATCCCCATCCTCCAACTCGCATAAAATACATCAGGGTCCTAAATAATAAATACAATTGCTAAAGGTGAGCTTCGGATGGCAGTCTACTTTTAACACATTTCTAGAAGAAAGACAAGCATTCAGACCATGTTGGCATCACCCATATCTCGTGCCATTACACCAATACACATCATGCATTGCATGCTATTTATGTTTAGCTAAAGTGTTCAGACACATGCAAAATTTTAAAAACCATGCTGAAGATTGAGGATATAGTGTTTTATTCAGGGAAAAAAAACAAATTTTCCTGTTGGTTTTCTTGGTACAGATAGAATTTTCTCAATATATATTTATGATGATGTATATTCCATCATAAGATTGAAGTGAACAATTACTAATATAAAGTGTGCCAGTTGACTAATATTTATTTACAAGGTTAATAGTTTTTTTCTGCATTGTTGTGTAAAATATGTCCATAATGTAATGCCTGATTTATTTAAATCAAATAATTTTTTCAGTATTTGTGCGCACTGCCCTACAAGGATAATTTACCTTAAAATATATTATCGATGACACAAAAAAAAAAAAAAATCTGAAAACATAGATCATGAGCAATAAGAAACAAAATTCTCTTCGTCACATGGATCATGAGCAATGGGAAACACAACTCTCTTTGTTCATTTGGTGCCAAAGTCATCTTTGTGATGGCTTTGAATCCTACAACGAACAGAGAATGGAGGTTCCTTGAATTCTAAAACACAAAGAATAAGCAACCTACTGCATAATATGTAACAGTAAGAGTATTACACCTCTCATTTATTCAAGACAAACACCAGAAAATTGAAAAGCAATGAAACAATAGAATTCTTTGATTGCATTTTCTATCAATCCTTGCAGATTCTTGCCAGTAATTTCACACAGACACCAATTCAACTGTTCGACAAGCTTCACAGACTTCATGAAAACCTGATTCGAAGCCCACCTCAAGGCAACAAATTTTTTTTTTTCAAAAAAGAGGCCAGAAAAGAAATCTAGGTGACCTCAAGATTCCTCCTATATTCTTCATCGCAAATCAATGGTAACTTCCACAAACTCGGGAAATAAAAATATCAAAACACCCACATCAGTCAAAGAATAACTCAACAAGAAAACCTTACCCCAATCGAGAGAGCCGTACCTTAACATCAGTGGGTTGGAAGTAGATGAAGAGATAGTACCCGATCACGATCCCAACCGAAAACCCCACGCTTAATCCGAAGAAACTCATCGCCGCACTCAGGAATCCCATCCCCAATCCCCCTTCCAATTCCTCTTCTACAAAACCCCGAATTCAAACGCTAAAACCAAGTAGTAGTGATCAAAACAAGAAACTAAAAACTAAAAAATCCCGCCTTCTACCTCGTCACAATTTCCAAATCTCCCGTCAAATCAGTGCCAAAACGTGTCAAAGACTGCGCCGAGGAAGAAAACAAAGATACCAATTTCTTACTCTCCGCCGTCTCGCTACCGTACAAATATATCTCTCGCTGTCTCTGAGAGGGGAGAGCATTAATGAGAAAGGTACGGCCCCAGATATGGATATCCATTCTGGAATATCTATCCTTCTTGAATGGCTAATTGGAATAGCGGAATTATTTCTCTGAGAGAAGGGATAGGGAAGAAGAAGAGAATGAAATAGATTATAAAGCTTAAAAAAGGAACCCGAAAGGTGGCAATCTTTCTTCTTTCTTCGTTGCTTGGAATAGGGAATGGACGAGGCATTGGGATCATGGAGGCGGTTTTGGACGGGGATTATCGTATTCCCTTCCCTCCCTTCTCACACTAAACCAGGGGCGGAATAAACAGGGAAGGAAAGGAGTAACGGCAGGGAGGGAGTCGAGATATCCGAAATAAATTGCATTAATTTTTGCTCCGCTTTCCTTTATTGGCTGTCGCCGCGCCGTTGTTGTCTCCGCGTGATGGGCTCACGTGCGTGGTGGTCTCTTTTGATGGTTGATACTAGTGAGTAAGCGGGGCGCAGGAAGAACAGCGATGAGAGAATAGTTGAAGCCTGGAATAGTGGAATAGCCCGGAATAGCGATGAGGTACCTACTTCCCCAACTACTAAAGCACCATTTTCGAATGAACTGCATTGGTTCTTTTAGTAGTGTTTGAAATAGAGGATAAGAAGGGATATCCTTTGGATATCCCTTCTTATTTCCAAAAGTCATAACTATAAGGGATAGCTGGGAATAAAGTTAACCAAAGGGATAATCCATGGTTAACCATGGGATATCCCCTCAATTTATTCCCTAGAAAATGTAGGAATAGCTGGTTATCCCTCCAAATAAGAGTAAAAAAAAGGTTATCCTATGGATTTACCTTTTTGCATTTGATATGATCAATAGGATAGTCAAAGATATCCCTAGGAATAGTCAAGGGATATCCCTAGGGATAGTTAGGTAGTGTTTGAAATAGGGGATAAGAGGGGATATCCTGGATATCCCCTCTTATTCCCAAAAGCCATAACTATAAGGGATAGCAGGGAATAAAGTTAACCAAAGGGATAATCCATGGTTAACCATGGTTAACCATGGGATATCCCCTCAATTTATTCCCTAAGAATGTAGGAATAGCTGGTTATCCCTCCAAATAAGAGTAAAAAAAGGTTATCCCATGGATTTACCTTTTTGCATTTGATATGATCAATGGGATAGCCAAGGGATATCCCTAGGGATAGCCAGGGGATAAATTCTATCCCGTACACTTATCCATGGATAACATTTTTCCTATCAAAACTACTTAGAGAATAAATTCTATTCCGTATACTTATCCATGGATAATATTTTACTATCAAACACTACCTAAGTAATCCCAGGCGTCATGCAGGATAGTTGGATTTTATTTTGGGTGGCCATAATAAATATGGATCCTTGTCTAATATAATATAGCTTAAGCTTCTTGAAGGGCAGAATTGATGTTCTATCTATCAGGGTAGTAGCATCGGAGACACTACCTTAATAACTATGCTTGCATGCTTCAAGAAAAAAATATAATAAAATATAATTTTCATGTCCATGTTCAATGGTGAAAGATTTTCTTTTAGAGATATAAAAAAGAGTGAAGCAACAAAAGAACCTCATAGCAAGATAACAAGGAGGAAAATAATTGGTTTTTGTTGAGTGCTCTCTCACTGGTTTGATGTGTTGCAAAAAAAAATTGTAGCATTAATCTATGGCACCTCAAAAGTCTTTTTTGATTTAATAAATCATTGGTTTTCTTAATTATGAAAAGAAAGAGGAGCTATGGATGTCTTATGAGTGATATACATATTTAACCGAAAAAATATATCTAATTTGTAGTATCATATGTACCTTGCATTTTTTTTTAATAAAAAGCATTAATACAAACTTTTAGATTAAAAAAATTATGTAATTTACAATTTTGGATGTAATAAATCAATAGATTTTCTTTTCTCTTTAGTTTTTTTTCCTTTGCCTTCCTCTCTTTTTCAAGGACCTGATTAATTATGTTTTACTAACTTCTAATTTAATCCTTTCATTGTTTCATTTCTATTTTAAGAGTTCGAACATGTTTAATATTTACAAATCACCTAGGATATATCTAGAATAGTTATAAAAATATAAATATTATAAAAGAATCAAGTATGCATGATTGGTAAACTCTAAAACCGATCCATTGTATACCTTATGATTTTACAAGCATTAGAGCTAAATATATGTTAAAATGACAAAGAAATATTGTGCATATGATTGGTGAAGAGCATAATAGACTCACCATAAAGATTACAAATATTTCATACATTAGATCTTAATTTTAACTAAAATGAACTTAAAAGGGATTGGTTCTAGAATGCATGTATAGAAATTTTGCCATATATGTGGCTTTTAAAAAGTTGTCATCGATCCATTAGAGCATGATATTCATGTAAAAAGTGGTGCTGAGTGATAATCTTATGTATAATAAGTGAGACATTTTTATAGAAACCAACAATGTATTGTTGCATTCTTTTTGTTAATTTTTCTTTCCAAATGAGCAATGCTAGGATAACCAACGTTCTTGCAAGAGGTCGAAGTTCACTTCGATTGGAGTCAGTCCTCAAGAATGAGATGGGTATAGCATAAAAGAATGTGAGAATTATCCTTTCCTAATCTTAAAATATTCCAACCTTATAAGTCTCTTGCTTTTTATAAGCAAAAAGAGGATAACACTCAATGTTTTATATAAATTGAGCACCCATGGTTAACCAATCCCTTCTTTATTCTTATCCCTTATACAACAAATAATGCCATGACATATTGTATCACAATTTATATTTTTTAATTCTTCTAATCTAATTGCATTAGAAAATCTTATAATTCAAAGTCTACAAACTATTACAATTAAAAACAATATCATTATTACATTAGAATATTACAACATTGTAAGGTAAAAAAAGTAAGTTTGCTATGAAAATAACATTCTCATTGTTTCAAAATTTAAAATAAAAAGTCTATATATATACATACTATTACATAAATAGCTAGATTTTGTAGCTACAATTAGTAAATGCCTTTAAGCCATCCATTAAGAGCAACAAGCAGCACCTTGCTCAGCATCCCACATGCCTTTTAGATGATGATATGTTATCTTTTTTATTGTATAAAGAAAGAGGAATTGCCAAAAAGTATGCCATCCATTGTATAAAGTATTAAGATTTCGAAGGTTTTAAATTGGAATAAATTTTAAATCTATCATCTTGTCATCTTTATTAGCAAATCTCCAAGGTTAATTACATTAATAAAGAGGATCAGTGCCATCAAGAAGTTTGAGATGATTTTATGATTGTTGTTCACAAGGAAAAAAAAAGTAGAAGTTAGACAAAATTTTTACAAAGATATATTTTTTAAAAATAAAAGCATTTATGATAGCGGATACTCATAAACATTTATAGGTTCTTGATAATTGTCATCAGCACATCGTTAGCCATTATAGTTATTATTTAAACTTAACATTTATACATACCATAGATCATAATTTATTTCAATTCTTCTAATCTAAGTGCACTTAAAAATATTTATTTTAAATATATGGGCTATTATAATTAAAAGCAATATAATTATTGAATTAGAAGGTTACTATTTTTAATATTCAAAAGCAAGTTTGGTGTGCAAAGCAATATTCTCATTGTTTCAAAGTTTTAAGATTAAAATTTTATATAACATATTTATTTTACTCTACAGATAATTACACATTTAAGGTGCCATTAGTGAATGTTTTCAAGGAATTTATTAAGTATAATGCCTTACTTAATCGTCAATATTGCCCAATTAAGCAAGCCAAGAGGGAGATAAATTGAGTTCTTTTAAAAACTCAGCAAATATGTGTAATTTTAAAACCAAGGATCAAAAATATTATGTGAAGTAAAATGAAGAGCAATTAAGTACAAAAAGTCAATCACACACAACACAAAAGATTTATAGTGGTCAATGCCAACCTTGCACCTACATCCACTCCTCAAGGGCCTCTTGGGAATTCACTCCACTAATCGTTTTCTCAACGATTACAATCCTTAGCTAACTCAGCTAGCTTCTCATTTACACAGTATGAGAAGGCCAAACAAACAACCAATTTTGGATTTGGCATACCCAAGATAAATTTTAACCAAGTGAAACTCAAACAAGCAGAAAATGATGCAAGTATGAGATTATAAAAGCTCCTAAGTGAGCAAATAAGACAATAATGATACTTTACAAATTTATAGAACTCCTTTTAAATGAACTTCTTCTTCTTGAATGTTGTAGCTTGAGCACTTGAGGAAGCTTTTTGAGTTGTTTGGTGGAGCCTTGAATGAGCTTTTAATGACCTTGAATTCCTTGAAGCACAACAACTCTTGAAACAAAGAAGACTAAAATCTCTCTGATTTTTCTTAAGTTTTTTTTTATTTCTATACTTTAAAGTTCTTAAAAGCTCTATTAAATCACTCATTTGAGCTTATATTTATAGCCTTTTGAAGGATTACAATGTTTACTGGTCATTTTTTACCGTTGAGAGTGGTTGCATTAAAAATTGCATAGGTTAAAACACGTCAGAACCGTTAGAAAGCCTATCACTGGGTTAATCGTTTGCTATATCAACTAACTTCACTGTAAGATGCCACAGTAGTCAGCTACCATGCCGACTAATTGGCTCTTGGCTTATGTAATTTTTTTTCATGACCTAGATTTCACTTAGTAGCTGACATAAAAGTCGGCTACTTTATTCTGAAATGGATTCTTCTCATGTTAGTCGGCTACCATGCCGACTAATTGAACCATGCTCTTTGAAACTTCATTCTAGCACTTAAATTCACTTCAATAGCTAGCATGGGAGCTAGCTACTTAATTCCAAATCACCAAAATTCATTCTAGGGATATGAAAACTTCTTATTTTGATGAATCCAAGGGTGCTAGCTCTTGTATCTTAACTCTTCTTCATTTAAGGCTTGAATCATCTTTCTTTGATCTTGTTCTTCTTCAAAACTTTCTTCCTAGAATCAAAAACATTATTAAGAGCTTGAATTTCATGTTCTTCTTCTTGATGACTAATGAATATCTGCATTTCACTATAGCTCCACACCAAACTCATGAGCCACTTGCTTAATTGTTTTGTTATTATTAAAATCAATATGGAGTCAACATTAATAATGTCTTTTGGATGATAATAAGCCATCTTCCATCACGAGAAGAGAATTTGCTAAGAAATATGAGTTAATTGTAATGTATGTTATCCATAAGATTAACATGAGTCATAGAATTGTTGTTGACAAAAGAAAATTTAAGTATTAAACAAACCTCCACCCCAAGCCTCTCAATACATATATATATATATATAATAAAACCATGCATGCCAACCACTCATTGTCATTTCTATCAAATGAGTGTTGTAGTAGCACCTTTAGCCATTATTAAAGCGTTTGGTATAGGATAACTCCCAAAATTATCAATGACCTGAGTGGTGATGGTGAGTTTATTGTGTTTAATTGCATCTTAGTGATCCCTTAGGATAGTAATTACAAATCACCGGCCATTTTAATGATCCTAAATATATGTTTTATGTTTTAGGATGAAATTCAAGGATCAAAATGCTCTAGAAATATGATACCCAATAAAAAACCTTTATCTTGTATTCTATTATAATAAATATCATAATATAGCACAATAAAAATATAGTAATATTATATTATTATTATCATAATATAACGATATTATAATAAATTATTATTATTAATTATAATAAAATAAGGTGTAGACTTTAATACATTTGAATATAACCAAATTTAGAATCCGGTTACATTTTTATTCTTGAATCTACACAAATCCCAAAACCATCTCATATTTTTTATTTTTATTTTTAAAATTCATAAATTGTGAGGATCCAAGAGTGGGAAGATGACCGTATTTAGCATTAATTACATTCTAATGTAGCTAAATTTATCTTATAAAATAATATTAAAATATTTATCATTAAGTATTTTATTATAATAATATAATATAATAATCATATTTTTATATATTATAATATAATGTAAATTATTTTTAATCTATAATTTATATATATACTAAATAATAATAATATAATTTAAATATAATAAAAATATAAAATAATGATAAATATCATGTTAGTTGTGAAATATATTAAGAATAGTTTTAATATTACATGATCGATGATTATGAAATTCTTACGAAATTAGCGTACCAAGGCTAAGCATGGATCCATGTATATTTGAAGTTCTGTTGAATTTTAAAATTTATTACAAATTTTTTTTAATTTTTTTTTTTTTGATGATAATTACTAAATTGAATTGTTGTCCTCTCTTCGTTAAAGGGAGCCAATGTTGATGACGGTAATCTCACCCATTTTGGTCGAGTTATAAACGCCCCTATGCTTAGGTCGGCATTACATGAGGAACTTGTAATAATTGGGTGATTAATTAAAAATTAAGCCTGATAATTCTAATTACACCTGTAACCCCATTCTGAGTCAGCATTATCAAAGCAGGAGGCTTCAAGGTTACAAAACCTTTTTCTGTCAACTTCCAGGTGTCCTCCAACCAAACCGAATCTCAGCAAACGGCCGAGATGATTCCAACGGCTAGAATTTTATCCTGATCCGACGGTCCACGTCGATTAGGCAGGCACCTTTTGTCGGCTCATTACGATAAAGGATTAAAAAAAAAACCGAGATTTAAGTGGAAAAAGCTAATAATAATTCCGAAAAAAGCAAACTATCCGTTGGCTGCGCTCTATAAGAAGAGGCGTGAAGCCCCCGGAACGCTGCACCAAAAGAAAGCTCCGTGAGAGTTTCGTTGAGAAAGAGAGGAGAGAAGAGATAAATTCCATTCCTACGCAATACTTTTTATTTTTTTTATTCCTTGTTTTTCCTCTGATCATAGAAACTTATTTTTTTAATAACATTTTAAATTTCTTTTATTTTCTTCTGATCATAGATAGATTAACTAGATAGGAAGAAGATCTTTGATTTTTTGTTCCCCTAGTCTTCTGTCTTTCTTTTTCTTTTTTTTTTTCAGGAAGTAGGCTTGATAAAGAATTTGGGCTCTCAATCATGTTTATTTGTTAAGATTGTGAGCAGTTTCAATACTAATTTTCTCTAAACATTTCTCAAATCTTTTAGATCCCTTCTGCTTGTGACTCTTCTTAAGATTTTTGTTGTGCATAGATAAGGTAGTTCTCCAAAATAAAAACAGATAAATTTTCTGATTTATAAATAGAGAGAGTGGTCATGGATTATTCTCCTTTGAATCCAACAAGAATTGCCGCTGTTAATGGTAGATTTATGTTCGGTTCTTTTAATTCTTCCTTCCCTTTGAGCCACCATCGCTTTTTGAATGGAACTTTGGGGCCATTAGGATCATCACATCCTCATCCTCCACCTTATCATTCATCTCTTCCACGTTTTGCCCACCCTTCTTCTCTTCATCATCAACCCCCTCTCCTTCCCCTCCCTGACTCAAAATCCACGCCGCCGGTTCTGTCGCCAACCAAGAGGGCTGCCGCCGCCGTCAGATCCAATCAGCAGCAACAGCACCAGAGGAAGCCGAGACCGTCGGCGAAGCCGAAGAATGAGAAAAAAGCCCAGAAATCTAAGGCGGCGGAGGCGTGGGAGGAGGAAGAGCGAGAGGAAAGGGAGGGGGATGCTGTCGAATCGATTTACTCGATCTCGCCTCCGCCGAGCAGCCTTCCATTGCCGAGATTCTCTCTGCCGAGACCGAAGTCTGCTGCCCCAGCGGCATTCTGTGTCGTGGAGGCCATGGAAGGTGGTGGTGTAGACATCGGCGCCACCGACGGCCTCCGCCGCCTGCTCCGCCTTTAACCTTAGTACTAAACGATGCTATGAAAATAATATTGGTAAAATTTCCCTGCTGAATTTTATGGATGTAAACAGCTAGCTAAAATTCTCGATGTAATAATTTGCCGAGTCTTGATTTGAAAATAAATATATATACACTATATGTGGTTGTTTGTAAATAACGGCTAAGACAATGAGTTTTGTTGCTCATTTACGCTATATATATCACCATCCTTCCCTCTTCTTTCTTCCACAAAAAATATGATCAAAATTCGTCACTAGTTAATAAGGAAAATGAAATAAATGAGATGACAAAAAATAAACAACCAAACTTATGACCATGGTGTGACAGCCACATGGATAAAGATGGTCGATATGACAGAAGATAATGGTGATTATTTAATAATGACACCTCCTTGAAATGTAAACCACCACTGCACGCGGTGGAGCAGGATCGCATCTGAAGTTTGCTAGAAACTATTCTAGAACGGACATTGCTTGCTCCTCTTATCGGAAGCCACATCTGAAAGGTACTTGGATACTGTTGTAACTGCTGACCTCTCCACTCTGATAATATCAAGATTTAATTAAATTAAGAAAACTCAATTTCAACATTTAGATGAGATCAGAGCTCAATGTACACAGCTAGGCATGAAAGCTTAGGTCAAACATGAATCATAAATTCAAAAGAACCAAACCATGAGATCTGTAATAATGATGCATTGATGATTCTCACATGGTGAAATCTAACAACGTTAGCCAGACACTGTCTATTATTACAAGTAAGTCTTGCATGTTACCAGAAAGGAATTGCTTTAATCCTCAGGAGGCAGCTCTCTCTCTCTCATTTAAAATACAAATCTCAGCAGCATCATCCCCTCTTTTTGTTTTTATGCATACATTCAAAAGTCCCACCCCACAGTTTAAGTAGGTGATACAGAGCACAGCCTATAAATCAGAGGCTTTAGCCCAAATAATTCAAAGGAAATTTACAATGGATACAGAACACTCACAGCAGGCACCCCCAAAACAATAATACTTAAATAAAGTACTTACAATATGTGGTACAACAATAACATGCCTCAAAATTTGTCCTAAATGCTTCAGCTCTTGCAAAAAGCATGAAGAGTGTCATCAAGGGCCTTCTTGTCGTAACTGCCAGTGAAAACACAGTTGCCCAGAGGGCCTTTAAGAAGGATGAGCCTTAGCAATCCATCAGCCACCTTTTTATCAACCTACAACCCCCACGGAACCAAAGTTTAGAATTAAGAAATGCCAGAAGAATCGTTTTCATCCCAAAAGAATTACCAGAATAAATGGAGAAGAGTATCCATCACCTACCGCCATAGCAGCTTTAAATTTCTCCACTGTCATCATCTCAGGTGGAGCAGTTGGAAGCTGAGCCTGCTGTAGGATGTTAAGGACCCGCCTTACAATTGTATCATCAATCCAGCCTAGACGATGGGACATGTCAACTGCCATCACCTATAAATAAAAACCAAACAACTTAATTTAACACTAACTGCTTTACAATTGTAAGAATCAAAGGGCGGTGTTTGTATCACCATTCCAGCTGCAACAGCTTCCCCATGGAACCACTGTCCATACCCAAAGCCTGTCTCGATAGCCTGAAGAGAGAAATGTCAACATGAGAATGTTATCCATCTTAACAAGTAGAAGTTGGAAGTGGCGTATTGTGGGAAGGAACGAACACTAAAAACAAGCAGGTTAAAAACATGAAGCTGAAACAGAACAAATTTTGTTAGATAGAAAAATAATTCTCTTAATCACATGGCGTTAATGAACCTTCAAAAGAAATGGACAATTGAAGTAGCAGAATTATTAGTTAAAGGGGGAAAAAAATCCCAGATATTTTGGTCGGTAAGAACATATAGGTCTTCAACAACCCTTAAAAACTTCCCAGATACGCATGTTTTTCTTTTTCAGAAAAAGCCATAATTTATAGTTCAATCAGCACCAAGAAGAGCAAGCTTTGAAGTTCAAATTGTAGATCTGGTGAGATGGACTGAAATTAGTAACCAACTACCGCATGCAATGGTTTCCATCAAAGTGATACCTAACATAAGCAGTGCTAGTGTAACAGAAATCTCAACACAATAAAGTAACAAAGCTACTGTGTAACGCTACCATCGCATCCTTTATAGCTGGCACCATAATTGCCCGACTGGAGCAAGAGGAAAGCTATATATCAGCTGTACAACTCAACTCAACTCATCTAAGCCTTTTCCCAACTACTATATATCAGCTGTATACCTATAAAATATGATATTTCTGTTACTGAAGCATCCTCCATTAAAAACTAATATGCCCTACCAATTTTTTGAAGTAAGGATGTGTTTGGCATTGCCAAAAAAGAAGAAAAACTTTAGTAACTTCAAATATTGAAAAAAGACTTCCTTAAAAAAAGTTGTCTTTCTCAAATAAATAAATAAATAAATGCTCGGTAATATCAATTGAGAAGTGTTTCTTCATGACGCATAAGTCAAAAAGGCACTTTTGTGAGAAGGTAGAAAAACTAATTTCTAGATTCTTTTATAAGATTGTTCCATGTGTTCAAATATCATAAGCCCATCCACAAAAAAGTAGTTATACAAATGTGATTATCAAACACCAAATATAACATGAAGTACTTGTTAGTTAAGAAATTAAATGAATCTAATTTTCAAAAATGATTTTTTAAAAACCAGAAGTAACACCAAACAAACCCTAAACCAGTTTGAAGGGTGATTTGTGTCCACCAGGGCATATTGCAAAACCTTAAAAGGCGTTCTAATATCATATTTTCTGCAAGGCACAATATTGCAATCCGTTTTCAGCTCATGTTATGACACTGCTTAGAGTTGTTGCATTGACTTCTTTATTTTGACCGCAACGGACTGCAGATTCAGTTTTGTTTTTAATAGCGAAAGAAAATTTAAAAATAGTGGAGCAGCTTTCATCTATAAACCCACCTAATTGAGGTATGATTTGTAAAATTCATACCACTTTTAAATACATTAACATTAAAATTGATTTTCCTTTTTCTTTCACTAAAATATTCAAATACCATTCTCAAACTTTAGATTACATTAATTTTACTCAATATACTACTTAGCAAGCAATTCCTTCCTAATCTGAAGTTCTTACAGCACTCTGCTGTAAGTCAAATTAAGAAATAAACTAGCTATGTAAGGACTGGCCAGATCACAACTGAATCCTGATCAAATCCACCAAAAAAAAAAAAAAAAAATCTAACTACGAGGTACTAAAGCAAAGATAACTTGGGACCAAGTATTGACCAGTCAAGTCCACATTGACTAGGCTTTTACTTGGACCAGCTTGTTTGTTTCTCGGGACCACATCATAGTTCCTATTCAAAATGATTACTCTCTGTGAACTTTTCCAGATGTTAGTAACTATGTGCCACATGGTAGTAAAAATATGCCACCTAATCAATGGCTCAAACTACAAATTTCTCTGATGAGTAAGCCCTTGCTTCTCCAGTTTAATCAGCTTGACAACTAACATATACTGTAACAACTGGACAGAATTAAGCACAATTTACTGCATTCCAAAACAAAATGCAAATTGAGCACATGAAATTACATATGAAGAGCCAGAAAAAAATATTAGCATGAAGCGAATAAGTAAAACAAGAAAGAGATCATTTAGAGCATTGGTAGCAAACTAAACACTCACATGACCAAATGTGTGACCCAAGTTCAAGGTTGCCCGAAGTCCACTTTCTTTCTCATCCAAAGCAACAACCTCAGCCTTGTTTTCACATGATCGCTTGATAGCATATGCTAAGGCACTTGGGTCTCTGCAACAATCATGCATATATAAGAACCAACAAATAGATAAGGTTCATTGAAATTCTGAAACAGATATAATATATATATATGTAACATAAAATATTTTCAGCCTTTCTAATTTTGTTGATCGACTAATGCTGAAATAGCTTACGTTATGAAAATCAAACTTATCAAAAATTTCAAAATGGCAAGGGCTCCTGGACTGAAAATTGAACCTATCAAAAACTTCTAAATAGCAGGAGCTAGTGGAAAAGACAGATTTCATAGTATCAAGATATATAGAGCAAGAGAGATATGCTAAAATCCATCTTACTTGGTCTACAACTTTTTTTTAAAAAAAAATGAAATAGAAAACATAACTTTGATAACTTTATTGTCACAGGTTTCACAGCAAATGTGATAGACACACAAGATTTGAGTGGCTGTAGGTGATGAAACTGAAAGTCTCAACACTGAGAAAAATAATCATATTTTTGATTGAAGATATGCCAGAATGTGATCAGCCTGTGAAGCTTAGCTTTTGAAAATGCTCATGACTGGCAAAGGAGCAAATATTCACCATGGCTATCTTAGCTTGTTTGCCAATTTATTCCACCTGCTTTTTAGAGATTAAAAGGGAATATGTAGGGAATTGAAACACTTAACAAAGACTTTTACAAGGCAATTGCAATGACCACAAATTCTATCAAAGAACATTCAAGATGGTTTAGCATCCCTAAAGATCTTTAAAGCTTAAGCCATTGGAGTTAAGAGCTTTCCAAAATGCCTTATTAGAGAACCGTCGCTCCTGAATTTTTGTTTAGGATCTGAGAGTGCATGAGATTCAAGTGATGCCCCTGGGTCCAATGGATTTAACTGTTTGAGAAAAGAGTCTGTTGAAGCTTGATGTCTTCTATAGAAAAGTATGAACAATGTTTGTGGATATTTTTAGTCGGTTATGAAATTATGTTCAACAAGTACTGATTCACGCTAGCATGTCCTAGATTATTGCTTGCTTTGGGCCATAAGTCATAACTTCTGATACTGGTGGGAACAAAGTTCTAAAAGGTGACCATGGCATGTGAGTACCTCAGATGCTGGAGATTGGCTATAAAGGTTTGCTTTCTTCGCATTTCTTTCATCAAGAAAGGTCAAAGTAGTCTAGGGATCTATAGTCAAATGTAATTTAAGTGAAGCTAAATTTGGCAAAGCTGCAAAATTATTGCATTTCAAGAACTTGAAGCAGTTCTTTGATATTTCAATTATCCGCCATCACACATTAAAATAATTAGGTAAGAAAGTGAACATGCTAACTATGATAGCAATACAGAAAAGTTGAATAGAAGAAGCATAATCTCCAAGTGATGTTTTCATGATGGCATTATCTTTGCTTTTGTTGTTTGTACTTTATCCTTTGACTGCAACATTGTAACCCCATTTCTTGATTTGACTGTAACATTGTAACTCCATTTCTTGACTAAGTCTCTTTACCAAATATAAATAGATAAGAGGTATGAAGGAAAATGTAATGTTGGAGATAAGTCAGCACCCATTGGAAAACTCCTTTCTAGTTTGCAAGCATCACTACTTATTTGCAATAAAGATAATATATTTATAATCATACCTTGCTAACAGTGCCTGCATGTTCTTTTCTTGCCACTCAAAGAACTCTGCATCTCTAATGAGCCCATACTTCACAACTTCTGCTATACCCGAAGCCAGCTCCCGATCAGGCAATGTGTTTAGAGTGTCAGTGTCTATAAGTACAGACTGTGGTTGGTAGAAGGCGCCAATCAAGTTTTTCCCCAATGGATGGTTTATTCCAGTTTTCCCCCCAACCGATGAATCGACCTATATTGCCCAAGAATTAATTTTCCTTGATAGTTTCCACTTAAAAGTAAAATAATTACTTCAGCATAAAGACTAAACCCCAGAGTACCTGAGCCATTAGAGTAGTTGGAATTTGAATGAAATTAACACCACGAAGAAACGCAGCGGCAGCAAAACCACACATATCGCCGATGACTCCACCACCCAGTGCCACAAAGGTACAACGCCGATCCAGCCTAGACTCTATGGCCTTATCAAAGACCTTCATCAATGTTTCCTGGAGAAACCACACGAAGAACTTGTTTACCACACTTATATCGCAATCAAAACGATCAAAAGACATAAGGAGTGGATTTTCCAATTGACCAACCATGTTCTTGTATGCTTCCCCATCAGGTAAGATCACACTCTCAACCGAAACATTCGAATTCCCATAAGTCAATGCTTTGGTAACTTTGTCAAGGTACAGTGGCGCAATCGTAGTGTTGGTTACCACCAGAACCCTCTTTCCATGAACATGCCTAAATTCATGGGAGAAAATTCCGAAATCATCGAAAAAAGAACAACGATCCAACCATCCAAGAAAGAAAAACAGACAAAAGATCGGATTTTTAAGCGAGATGAGTACCTCTGGAGAAGATCGGGTTCGTCGAGCAGGCCGGAGCCGATGTAGATAGGGTAGCTCCGGTTCCCAAGATCGACCTCCACGATCGTGGAAACCCGCGAATCAGCCTTCGGCGACGTCTCCTCCTTCACCGGAGCGGCGCTCGCGGAGATCCTCGAGTGATTCCGAGCGGACCGCAGTGAGATCGACGACGAAGCGAAAGAGGGGAAGTCGATGCCGCGGAGGCGGAGAAAGAAGACGGGACGGTGGCCGGAGACCGAGCCGGAGAGGCGTGGGGCGGAGGGGAGCTTGGGGGAGGAACGGAGAGAGGAGTGGATCGAAGGGGTGGATATCGCCATGGGTCGGACGTAGGGTTAGTGTTTGGAGGCCAGGAGGGGCTGGGCGTAGGATGTCGCTGGCCTCCGTCGTCGTCGCCGTCGGCCCACATCGCCCCGCTTTTTAGCTGGGCGGGCTTGGTAGGTGGGGAACCTGGAGGCGGGCAGGTGAGCCGCAGGCTAACGGGACAAGATTCCGCACGTGCGGTGAATGGCTATCTTGCATGTGCGTGGAAAATATATATATAAATATAAAGAGAGAAACATTCCTACCTACTTCTTTTCTTTAATTTAATTTTAAGTTAATTCCGTATGAAATTTAGTGATTGACTTGAACCCTCTGTTTGGATGGAGAAAAAACTAGGGAGAAAAAAAAACTAGAAGGAAAAATAGGAGAGAAAATGAAATTTATCTTGTTTGGATGGAGAGAAAAGTCGGAAGGAAAGAAAACTAGAAGAAAAACAGAAGGAAAAAAGTGGGGCCCCACATAAAAGTTTTCTCTCCGAAACCGAAGAGATTTCGGAGAGAAAACTCAAACGTACTCTTTCTTTTTTTTTTTCATTCCAATATTGATCCTTCCAAAAAAACAATCGATGCATTTTTTAATCATCTATAACAAGGATATTATTGTTATTATAAATTATCAACTTTTCTCTCCTCTCTGTTTTCCTCTCACTTATCTCTTTAATTTTCTTTCCTTCCACTTTTCTTTCCTCCCAGTTTTCTTTCCTTCCACTTTTCTCTCCATCCAAACAGAGCAGAAATATTCGGTGAAGTAATCTTATCCTATTTTAATCTTAATTTATATTAAATTTAATCTGTATAAATTTATCTTCACTCATAATTATTGAAATCATTTCTTAGGTCTTTATAGGTGTTCATCAACATATATTTGATTGCAATATCAAGGTGAAAGTTTTCAAATTTATTGTTGAAAGAAAGAAAGCAAAAAAAAGCAAATCACAATCCTAAAAATTCCAATAATATTAAAAAAATTGCTAAAAAAATGATATGCCCTCTCATATTTATTGTGGAGGCTCAATGCTAGTAATAATATAATATATTAAAATAAAAATTGTAAGGGATGGGCAAAAAAGGGCTCAAGATCAAGGTGTTAAACTGATCAATGTAAGGGACTTTCATGCATAGTAATATTGTAATAGTATATATATAGTTAATATGTTATCTCTGTTTTGTAAAATTTATTTTACATAAAATTATATTTTTATTCAAACTTTTTTCTAATATTGTATGAATTCTATTAGCAACAATTAACCAACTAACTCTGTTAATTTGCTATTGTTGAATTTTATTTATTGGTCTGTTTTGATGAGTTAGTGGCGATTCTTTAATCTTTATATAAGAGGCTAATATTTTTATCCAATATCCTTAGCCATTGCCAAAATATTTTTATTCCTGATACGGCTGATCGTCTCCTCTGGGTGGTATTATTTTTTGCACGATTTCCAGAGATAATGATGTAACAGCAAAACCCAGAAAAGGAACTTTGGCTTCGGCCTCCAGCAACGGCCTTAGCTCCGGCCTTTGGCTCCGGCCTCTAGCGACGGCCTTTGGCTCCAGCCTTTGACTCCGGCCTCCAGCGACGGCCTCCAGCGACGGCCTTTGGCTCCCGCCTTTGGCTTCGACCTCCAGCGACGGCCTCCAGCGACGACCTTTGGCTCTGGCCTTCAGCGACAGCCTTTGGCTCCGGCCTTTGGCTCCGGCCTCCAGCTCCGGCCTTTGGTTTCGGCCTCCAGCGACGGCCTCCAGCTCCAGCCTTTGGCTCCGGCCTCCAGCAACGGCTCCAGTCCTAATATGGTATCTTTCTCGCAGGCACAATGACCCGCCTCAGGCAACAGATCCCGAGATTCGAGGTCTATTGCCGTGTACCTCGCTCACTGAAATCACGGGCAACTGCTACCACGCTCGGCAGTTACCGCTACAAGTGGCCCTCATCCAGCAACGGCTTAACCACTCGCAGTTCAAAGAAACTTATCCCAACGAGGAAGATTCGACGGTTCCAACGGAACGAGGTAAACGGGACCCCCCCAGATAGGTATAAGAGGAGGACCCGAGCTCAGTGCAAGGGGATCTCTTTCTCTCTCCCGATCTATCGCTCTCTATCTCTAAACTATTATCTGACTACTACAGAACTGAGCGATAAGTTTGTTAACTTGAGCGTCGGAGGGTCCTTGCCGGGGTCACCGGCTGGGGACTTCTTGCAGGGTTCCGAAGAAGGGAGACGACCCCTCCATCGTGCTTGGAAGCTCACGACGAATCTCGGCATGCCCGTCGCTCATCACGGTTGATTTGTCTGCATCAGATTGGCGCGCCAGGAAGGGGCGTTCCACGGGAGGAAGGCGAAGGTTCTCCCTGTGACCCTACCAATTCTGTGAGGGAGACGATGGTGACTACACAAGCACAGGAGGCTTTCTCCAGTCAAGCCGTGGAGCGCATTCCACGGGCTGAGCTATCGGAGGCCAACCTCCGTGTTCCACCCCCTGCACAGATAAGCCAGCCTGACCGGCTTGAGGTTCTGGCTCACCAGGTCTAGGACCTGATGACAATGGTACGGGGACTGCAAGAACATTGTTTGGCTGCTGCACCTCAACCCCCTGCGCTCGATGAAGGGGTGCGGGGGACAGTCCAGTCTCACCAAGGCGGGACCCCTCCCGAGGTCTCTCGCCGCTCACCCCCTGAACCTCGTCGCCGAGAGGCCTCGAAGCGACGGCGGTCCCTCTCTCGCCACTCCGATCGTTCCCACCATCGGCCGAAGGAGAGAGAGTTCAGACGGTGTGTTCCTCACGTTGGCAATCTTCTTCGGCTTCTTCTTCCGATTCATCTCAAGACGGCACCCTCAGGAAGAGTACCCGTCGGGCCGAGCAACGGCTCGATGAGTATCATCGACGGTTGGAGGAGCTTAGCCGCCGGATCGCTAACCCTCATGGGACGGACTATGAGCATCGCCCCCCACTTTTTCGGCGCATCATGGAGGAACCGGTCCTGCCCCACTTCCGTCTCCCCCAACTGGATCTGTACGATGGCACGATGGACCCATTGGACCACCTCGAGAGCTACAAGGTCCTCATGCAGGTCCAGGGAGCGACGGACTCCCTTTTATGTGTTGCCTTTCCGGCCACCCTTCGCAAGGCGGCACGTGCATGGTACTTCCGCCTGCCTCCACGCAGCATCAATTCGTTTCAGCAACTCGAGCGATCTTTCCTGGCCCACTTTGATGCCTGCTGAAAGATCCCACGAGTGGCTGATAGCCTATTTGCTGTCCAGCAGAGGAGTGGCGAGACCTTGAAGGACTTTGTCGCTCGGTTTAAGGAAGCAGCGTTGGAGGTATACAACCTGAAAGACTCCGTAGCCACTTTGGCATTAAAACGAGGACTTCGTCCATCCAGGTTTGCCTATTCCCTGGACAAGAAGCCTCCGAGTTCTTATGCCGAGCTTCTGAGTCGAGCACAGAAATACATCCGCGCCGACGAGGCGAATTCTTCCAGGAGGGAAGCTGACAAGAACACCAGTAAGAAACCACCGCCTACTGATCATGCCGGAGCACGACCCCGGAAGCCTGAGCCTCCTCACCGCTCATATCGCCGACCATAGACACTTATTTCTAAGGTGCAATTCACTCCCCTCATGGCTCCTATATCTCACATCCTACTGGAGATCGAGGAGGAACCTTATTTCAAGCGTCCGGCTCCCTTGAAATCCGGGACCCCCCGCAACAAGGAGTTTTACTGTTGGTACCACCGAGACTATGGTCACGACACCGAGGACTGCTGTCATCTGAAGAAGGCCATTGAGGAGCTGGTTCAGCAGGGTCACCTGGGCAAATTCGTTCGAAGGGGAAACCTTCCCACTCTGCGTCCATCGGTGCCTCCGATACTTCCGGCCGGCGTGGACAATGCTCTAACGGAGAAGACCATAGCTATGATTTCCTGGGGGACAGGTGGCGGTTCAAAGAGGCAGCGAGAGGGAATAGATTCTGTAATTCCTTTCTTTGGGAAGGATTTAGATGGAGTAGTTAATAAGCATGACGACAGCGTCGTTGTGTCCATGACTATAGCCAAACATCCTATAAAAAGAATTTTAGTTGATAGTGGGAGTTCGGTGGATGTTTTGAGCTACGAGGCTTTTGTTCGGATGAATCTGTCGAAGTCTTCCCTCCGACCCGTCGCCGCGCCTCTAATGGGCTTCACTGGAGATTCGGTGAGCGTTGAGGGGGAGATCGCCCTCCCAGTCACGGCTGGAACCCCTCCATGTCAAAGCACCATGGTTATAAATTTCTTGGTGGTCCGGATCCCGCTGGCTTATAACGCTATATTGGGGAGATCAGGATTGAATTTGCTAGATGTCGTGATATCCACTAAGAGATTATTGGTAAGGTTCCCCACCGATGAAGGAGTCGGAGAGATGAAAGGGGAGCAAAGTTCGCCACCGCTTTGCTATCATTTGTCTCCCAGCCCACTAGAAGCGGCGTCGGCAATGGCCTCTGAGCCGCTTGATCCCTGGGAGCTGGGAAGGAGGGGAGAGCCAGCCGAACACCTCCTGACCCTCCCCTTGGGGGATGACCCGGCAAGGACTGTCCAGGTGGGGGCGTTGCTTCCAGAAGAGGCACGTGATCGACTTCTCACTTTCCTGCATGCCAACACCGACGTGTTTGCATGGTCGTCCTCAGACATGCTGGGCGTCCCCGAAGAAGTGATCACCCATCGGCTCAACCTTAGGCCAGAGTGTCGGCCGGTCCGACAGAAAAAAAGAAACTTCGCCCCAGATAGACAGAAAGCTATCGACGAGGAGGTTCGCAAGTTAATGGCTGTAGGCCATATTCGGGAGGTTCATTGACAGAAAGCTATCGACGAGGAGGTTCGCAAGTTAATGGCTGTAGGTCATATTCGGGAGGTTCATTACCCCGAATGGTTGGCCAACGTGGTGCTGGTCCGTAAGACCAATGGGAGCTGGAGAATGTGCGTGGATTTTACCGATCTCAACAAAGCATGCCCTAAGGACAGCTTTCCCCTGCCCCGGATCGATCAACTGGTGGATGCTACATCCGGGCATAAGGTCCTTAGCTTCATGGATGTTTTCTCTGGATACAACTAGATCAGGATGAATCTGGCGGATGAAGAAGCTACCTCCTTCATAACTGAGAAGGGGTTGTACTGCTATAGGGCAATGCCTTTTGGGCTAAAGAATGAGGGAGCCACCTAACAAAGGCTGATGAACAAAGTCTTCGAAGGCCAGATAGGATGTAACATGGAAGTATACGTGGATGACATGTTGACAAAGAGCATCCATGCCACCGACCATATCGCGGACTTAACGGAGACTTTTGACAACCTTCGTCGGTACCAGATGAAGCTGAACCCACGAAAGTGTGCATTTGCGGTGACAGCCGGAAAGTTCTTGGGTTTCATGGTAACCCGGCGAGGGATCGAGGCAAACCCGGACAAAGTTCAAGCCATTTTGGACATGAGGCCTCCCGCCAACAAGAAGGAAATACAGCGCCTGACGGGAAGGGTGGCCGTCTTAAGTCGCTTCCTGTCCAAGTCCGCTAAAAGGAGTCTACCTTTCTTCAAGGCGCTCCGCAAGGTCAATGAATTCGAATGGATGAAAGAATGTCAAGAGGCGTTCGAGGGGTTAAAGGAATTCTTATCTACCCCGCCGCTGCTAGCCAAGCCAACAGGTGGAGAAGAACTCCTTTTATACCTCGCGGCCTCTCCTGAAGCCGTTAGTTCTGTGCTGGTCCGCATGGACACCAATGGCACGCAAAGGCCAGTATACTATACAAGCAAGGTGCTCCATGATGCAGAGACCAGGTACTCGAAGATGGAGAAGATTATCTTTGTGTTGATCGTGTCTGCCCAGCATCTGCGGCCATACTTCCAAGCCCACCTGATCGCGGTGATCATAGACCAACCTCTGAAGACAGTTCTCGCTCGCCCGGATACTTCAGGCCGACTGGCAAGGTGGGCTCTTAAGTTGGGGGAGTTCGATCTGTCTTTTTGCCCCCGGTCGGCCATGAAGTCTCAAGTCTTGATGGATTTTTTGGTCGAATGCACTTGGGGAGAGGAGCAACCTGAAGAACCTTCTACAAACCCTCAGCCTCTCGGAACCAGTGATGATGAATGGGTCCTTCATGTAGATAGGGCATCGAATTCTCAAGGGAGCGGAGCAGGCCTCATCTTGGCCAACTCGGATGGAGTTGTAACTGAGTGTGCACTCCGCTTCCTCTTTCCAGCCACTAATAATCAGGCAGAATATGAAGCTCTGCTGTCCGGGATGAGATTAGCTCAAGAGCTTGGGGTAAAACGCCTTAGGGCGTTCACCGACTCCCAACTGGTCGCTGGCCAAATCGTAGGGGAATATGAAGCAAGGGATCCCATCATGTCCCGCTACTTAAGTATGGTGCAATCGCTAGCTTCTCCCTTGGCTTACTTTAGCGTCAGCTACATCCCTCGACAGGAGAATGCTAGAGCCGATGCCTTATCCCATCTTGCCACCTCAGCTGATGGGATGCTGGGAAGAGCTTATGTAGAGCGCTTAGAAGCCCCGAGTATTAACGCATCAAAAGAAACTCTACCAGTTGAGCAGGGCCTTCCTGGATGGACGCCTATGTCCAGTACTTTACCGAGGGTACCCTCCCAGAAGACCCTGCCGAAGCCAGGAAACTTAAAAGATGGGCCCCGAAGTTTTTCATAATGGAGGGAAAGCTCTATCGGAGGTCGTTCTCATACCCAGTTCTCAGGTGTGTCGGTCCCACCGAAGCTAATTATATTCTGCGAGAGATACATGAAGGTATATGTGGAAGCCATCTGGGGGGCAGAGCTCTTGCATACAAAGCCCTACGGCAGGGATATTACTGGCTGACAATGAAGAAGGATGCATCCGAACTTGTTAAGAGGTGTGACAGCTGCCAGCGCCATGCCAACATTCAACATCAACCGGCGTCCCAGCTGACCCCCCTGGCCGCACCCTGGCCCTTCGCACAGTGGGGCATGGACATCCTGGGACCGTTCCCTCCAGCCTCCGGACAACGCAAGTTCCTAGTGGTGGCAGTCGATCATTTCACCAAGTGGATCGAGGCGGAGGCTCTCGCTAAGATCATGGAGGGCAAAGTAAGGACTTTCTTCTGGAAGTCTGTGGTGTGCCGGTTTGGGCTACCGCACACCCTCGTTACTGACAATGGCCGACAGTTTGACAACACGGCCTTCCGGGAATTCTGCGATGGCCTGGGCATCCATCATCGATTTACCTCCGTGGGGCACCTCCAAACCAACGGCGCAGCCGAGGTGACCAATCGCATCATCCTCCAAGGGCTCAGGGCTCGGCTAGATGGCTGCAAAGGGTGTTGGGTGAAGGAACTCCCCAGTGTACTGTGGGCCTACCACACGACGCCGCGAGCCCCAACTGGGGAAACTCCTTTCAGCCTGGTCTTTGGGACCGAAACAGTCATTCCGGTGGAGATAGGAGTCCCTAGTCCCCGGACAGAATTATACCATGAAGAAAGCAACTCAAACCAGCTGCGAGCCGATCTAGATTTAGTGAAAGAATTGCGAGACCAAGCACAGCTTCGCATGGCGGCTTTCCGTCAGCGAGCGGCCAAATACTATAATGCTCGAGTGCGGTCCAAGACGTTCCGCTCCGGAGATCTCGTTCTGCGAAGAGTTGAAGTATCAAAGCCAACAGAGGGGGGTAAGCTGGCACCGAAATGGGAAGGACCATACCGTGTCAAGGAGGTACTTCACCACGGGGCATACAAGGTTGAAGAGCTAGACGGGAAACCGCTTCCTCGCACCTGGAATGCCGATAATTTACGCCGATATTATCAGTAAGGTGCTATCTTCATTAATTTGAATCTACTTGACAATTGGTGTTCAAAATGTTAGCATTATTTTTGAGTAAGTATGCTCGCCAACAAAGACCGGCCCCATGTCGGCAATTAAAGACCGGCTCCGCATCGGCACTTAAGACCGGCTCCACGTCGGCACCAAAGACCGGCTCAGCGTCGGTACCAAAGATTGGCCCCGCGTCGGCACCAAAGACAGGCTTTGCGTCGGCACTAAAGATCGGCTCTGCATCGGCACCAAAGACCATCTCCGCGTTGGCAACTAAAAGATCGGCTCCGCATCGGCAATTAAAGACCGGCTCCGCATTGGCACCAAAGACCGGCTCTGCGTCGGCACTTAAGACCGGTCCCGCGTTGGCACTAAAGACTGGCTCCGCGTCGGCAACTAAAAGACCGGCTCCGCATCAGCAATTAAAGACCAGCTCTCCGCGTCGGCACCAAAGACCGGCTCTGCATCGGCACCAAAGACCGGCTCCGCATCGGCAACTAAAAGACCGGCTCTGCGTTGGCAATTAAAGACAGGCTCTCTGCGTCGACACTAAAGACCGGCTCTCCGCGTCGGCACCAAAGATCGGCTCCGCGTCGGCACCAAAGACCGGCTCCGCGTCGGCACCAAAGACCGGCTCCGTGTCGGCAACTTAAAGACCGGCTCCGCGTCGGCAATTAAAGACAGGCTCTCCGCGTCGGCACCAAAGACCGGCTCCGCGTCGGCAACTAAAAGACCGGCTTCGCGTCGGCAGCTAAAAGACCGGCTCCGCGTCGGCAATTAAAGACAGGCTCTCCACGTCAGCACTAAAGACCAGCTCTCCGCATCGGCAATTAAGACCGACACCCCGCGTCGGCACCAAAAACCGGCTCCCTGCGTCAGTAATTAGAGACAATGTTTCGGCGCACAATCCCATTTCGCGTGACATATCTAATGAGGCACCACTGGTTGGTGATTCGCGACAACTCATACAGCTAAAGCTGATTATAACCAAAGGCACGCGATGAGGGTTAAAACATTCATTGATGGCTAAAAGTTTGCAAAATTACCGACCTGAGTCGGGCTTAGAGAAATAAAAAAAAAAAACTACTAAGGGTCATTTGGGGCCGGGTCATCGTCTTCAGGGACGTCATCTGGCTTCAGCCCTTCAATATCCTCCAGGTCGTAGAATTCTTGGATTTTTTCCTTGCAGTCTTGGAAGCCGGCATTGTAAGCAAACGCCGCCGATTCGGCTAGCTCTTTATCAAAGCTTTAAACTTCCTAAAATCCTCTACGGCCTCTGCAGCTCTTTTCTCCGCCTCGAGGGCTTTCCGCTCGGACTCGACGGCCTCCCTCTTGGCCTTAGTCACCGCCGCCTCCAAGTCGGCAATTTTGGCGTTGGACTGGCGGGCGACCTCTTTGGCTGCGTCTATTTCAATGGAGGCAGAATCCAATCGAGTCTTCAGGACGCACATTTCTGATTCCACCACCTCCAGCCTCTCCTCGGCCATCCTTTGCTTCTCCTCGGCCGTCTGAGCGTTATCCAGCTCATTGGCTGCACGACGCTGGGCAACTTCCAGCGCGTACTCGGCCTTCTCTGCTCTCAGTCGGGTGGCTTCGACTTCGCCCTTTAGGGTGGCCCGGGTATCTTCCAAAGCCATCTCTGCCTTCTCTGCCCTGGCCTGGAGTGATAGCATCTCCTCCCGCGACTGGTCGAGAGCAGCATCACTCAGGGTCCAGAGTTCCCTCATGGCGATCAGAGAGTTCAGTGCCTGAATGGAATGTTAATGTTAAAAAGCAAAATAAAATAAGCAAAACAAAGAGGAAAATGATAATGGGGCAAAGGCTCACCCAGAGATGTGCCACAGACGCCTCGCGGAAGAAGGTGGCTCTCCCTTGATGCCGGAGAAACTCCTGCACCTCTACTATAGATGCTTCATCTAAGGCCCGTTCGGCCCAGCGGCTGTGGTTCGCCAACAGTGATTGAAAGGAAGGGTCGACGCCCCTCCTTTCCCTTGGCACGGGGGCCACGGAGGAGGACTCCGCCTCCGACTCTGCTGCCTCCGACCCCTTGGTTGGTGGAGGCGCTTCGGTTGTTGCCCCTATGGGGGGCAGGATAGCTGCAGGAGTTGGCCCTATTGTTGCGGGGACCTGCTCTATCTCCACGGCTTCGGACGGGGGTGACAGCGCTTTTACGACTTGCTTTGGAGAAGGATCGAGCAAGATGACAGGAGGAGCTGGAACTGAAGTGATCTTTCTCTTATTTGACTCCGCCTGACTTCCTCGCCGGCCTAGGCCCTTACCGTGTCTTTCTTGGCGGGCTCGTCGGCTTGGGCTCTGGCTGCCTCGCACACGTGCGGGGATTCTACAATTTTGGCCCTTTTAGCATCGGCCTTCCCAGCGTCGGCCCTTCTAGTGTCGGCCTTCTTCAAAACCTTAGCACGTAGGGGCTTTACAACCCTAGCCCCTCCAGCGTCAGCCCTCCCCGCGTCGGCCCTCCTTGGGATTTTGGCAACGACCCTCCTTTCAGCAAGGGAATCATTCCCCGTTGCCTTCCTCTTCTTAGTGGCCGCCTACCTGAGCTCGCGAAGCGATGGTGCCATCCCTATAAAGGTGGGAGATGAATTTAAAAAAAAAAAGAGAAAAGAAAAAGAGAAGAGAAAAAGAGGAAGAGAAAAAAGAAAAGAAGGAAAATGTTGGTAATCAAGTGCTCACCACCAGAAGGGATTAGGCCAGCGAGACGAAGGTTTTCATCAACCAAAAGCTTATTGCATCGTGGGACATCGGCAGTCAGAAGCTGCCCAAATGCCATTCGATCTCTGGGGAGGATCGAAGAATCCCTATTGGCATCAATGTTGGGTGTCCCCTAGCTTCCGCGCACCCCATCGATATCAGCAAAAAAGAACTTATCCTTCCACCCTTTGATGGAGGTGGGAAGGTACAACTTGAGGATCCTATTGGACCTAGGAGTAAAGGACCACCAACCTGATTGCTTGCGGAGGGTATAAAAATTGCGGAATAAGGAGATGCTGGCCTCTATGCCTTGCAGGTGACAGAGAACCAGAAAACCGACGATGGTTCGGATCGAGTTAGGAACTAACTGGGAAGGCGTTAGAGAATATCGGTCCAAAAGATTGAGGATGAAAGGGTGGATGTGTAGTCTAAGTTCGGCCTTAAAGAAGGCTCTATACAAGGAAACTCTTCTGGGACGGGAAGAGGTTACCCTGTCATCAGGAGCAGGGTAGAACAGACGAAGGTTTGGTGGAAAGCTATACCTAGCTTTCAGATTTACTATGTCTTGAGCAGACATAGTGGAAGCAGTCCCTTCGGGGGACTCCTTGACAGCGCTGGAAGGACCAGCAGCCATCGGACGGCTCCGGGCGAAAGTCCGCCCGCCGATTAGACGACTCCCGGCTACGGGGTGTCTGATCGGCCACCGTTCTGGCAAGGAATGATTGGAGGGGGTAGACCACTGGCTTGGTAAGGAAGCGGAAGGAGTGGGGGAATGCTCCTCGGAATCGAAAATAAAACAAGAAGGCGAGGAAGCCATGGAGACTAACCTGGAAAGCTTGAGCTAGGATCGAAGGAGCACGAAAAGAGAATAAAACACGGGAGGCGGATGGACGCTTGCAGACTCGAGAGAAAGCAGTAGCGTAAGAGAAGGGAGGATGGGAGGATAAGGACGATTTTTTCCTCTTATAGTCCCATTTCAAATCATCCCATGGCCGTCCATTCTGGCCATGTGTCCACCTTCAAATGGAAAGCGCTTCGGCGACCTACCGGCATGAAAAACACGAAAAGCTCCACCAATAGAGAAATGGCGGTGGCTTTACCGCAATGATGACGCTCGCCTTTTACGACTCACTACTCGTGGGAAATCCTCTCCAATCCCAATAGCCCGGACAGACAAAATGATGGCGCAAAAATTGGCTGCTCAGAGGATATTAACACCCTTTCGCTGGTGATTGTGCGCTCACCCATCTCAGGGGCGGGGGGCATCTGATACGGCTGACCGTCTCCTCTGGGTGGTATTATCTTTTGCATGATTTCTGGAGATAATGATGTGACAGCAAAACCCAGAAAAGGAACTTTGGCTCCGGCCTCCAGCGACGGCCTTTGGCTTCGGCCTTTGGCTCTGGCCTCCAGCGACGGCCTTCAACGATGGCCTTTGGCTCCGGCCTCCAGCGACGGCCTTTGGCTCCGGCCTCCAGCAATGGCTCCGGTCCTAACTTGGTGTCTTTCTTGCAGGCACAATGACCCGCCTCAGGCAACAGATCCCGAGATTCAAGGTCTATTGTCGTATACCTCGCTCACTGAAATCACGGGCAAGTGCTACCACGCTCAGCAGTTACCGCTACAAGCGGCCCTCATCCAGCAACGGCTTAACCACTCGCCGTTCGAAGAAACTTATCCCAACGAGGAAGATTCGACGGTTCCAACGGAACGAGGTAAACGGGACCCCCCAGACAGGTATAAGAGGAGGACCGAGCTCAGTGCAAAGGGATCTCTTTCTCTCTCCCAATCTATCGCTCTCTATCTCTCAACTATTATTTGACTACTACAGAACTGAGCGATAAGTTTGTTAACTTGAGCATCGAAGGGTCCTTGCCGGGGTCACCGGCCTGAAACTTTTTACAGGGTTCTAAAGAAGAAAGAAGACCCCTCCATCGTGCTTGAAAGCTCACGATGAATCTCGACATGCCCATCGCTGTTGATTTGTCCGCATCAATTCTATCTCCCCAGCTTACTCCATCACCTCGGACAAGCATGGTCAAAAGCGAATCCAGCGAACGACCAAACCATGCAACACGTCCGAAGTTAGCGGTGAGAGAAAGCGAGGGAAAGAAGGAGCGCATCTCTCACACCACCACAACCAACCATCCCCACCTCTCAAGAGGCAACGGCTATTTTTATAAGCCCATTCTCTCATATCCACTCTCCAAGCTCTTCCACCTCCGCATTTCCCCTCCAAAATCTGTCTCAAAAATGGCGAGGTCGCCGGAAAGCGTCGTCCGGTTCCTCAGCATTCTATGCCTCCTATTCGCCCTCTCCTCCGTCGCCGCCGCCGCCACCCCGCCCCGCCGGCCTCGCAAGGCCAGCGTCTCTGGAGTGAGCTACGATGGCCGATCGATCTTGATTAATGGAAGGAGAGAGCTTTTCTTCTCCGGCTCCATCCATTACCCACGTAGCACCCCAGAGGTAGTCGTTAGTCCCCGTGCTGTCCTATTGCAACGTGTTGCATGGCTGCCATGCTCGACGTGGTAATGGAATGTTTGTGCTTGGCTTATCAGATGTGGCCGGATCTCATCCAGAAGGCCAAGCGTGGGGGACTCAACGTGATCCAAACTTACGTGTTTTGGAACATCCACGAGCCCGTGCAGGGCCATGTAAGATTTGCTACCAGAAGCATTAACATTGTTGGATTGATAGGCAAAGGCCATGAAAGTCGACAGCTTTGATAATTTTTATCGTCTGAATGAATTGGTGATGGGGTGTTGCAGTTCAATTTCACAGGGAGATTTGACTTGGTGAAATTCGTCAAGTTGGTCCACAAGCACAAAATGTTTGTGACCCTCAGACTTGGGCCCTTCATTCAAGCAGAATGGAATCATGGGTGAGTGTTGGTTAGATTGTGATGGCTTTAGTAATCTATAATTGGTGCAGCTGATTTTGATCTTCTTCTGTGCTAATGTGCTTCTCTGATGCACTTCAGTGGGTTCCCATACTGGTTGAAAGAGGTCCCCAACATTATATTTAGAACAGACAATGAACCCTTCAAGGTGATTGGCAAGCTAATTTATCTCCGACTGACTTCACTGAGTTGGAATGCTTTAGGAATTCATATAGACTAGGCTTGTCAAACTAAATTAACTCAACCCTGTTTTTGTCCTTTCCCTGATATATATATAGAACAGAGTTTTAGAAATAGCAAAAACTCTACCTTGTTATTTATGATGATTCCAGTGCCTACGATCTCTCATTACAAATTTTTTTACATGCAGTACCATATGCAGAGCTTTGTAACAAAAATCATGGAAATGATGAAGAGTGAGAAGCTATTTTCCCTCAAGGAGGTCCCATTATTCTAGCACAGGTTCAGTAAACCAAAGGGTTGCTCTCCATTAAATTTCTTTATTTTTCTTTTTTCTTTTCCTTTTTCTGAATGTGCTAATTGCATCACTCTTGAGTCTTCTCTGAAATATTGTGGTGGCTTTGATTGCAATAGATTGAGAATGAATACAACATGGTGGAAGCTGCATACAGAGAAGGTGGGCTGAGTTATGTTCAGTGGGCAGCCAGTTTGGCACTTGGGTTCAATGCTGGAATACCATGGGTGATGTGCAAGCAAAAGAATGCCCCTGGTCCAGTGGTAAGCTTCTTGATCAAATTCTCATATGAAAAAAAAAAAAAAAAAAAAACTTAATGGATTCTTGCCATAGGAACCAGGATTATGGAACCATGGACATTGGAAGAGAGTTTATGATCCTAAACATTGGTTAGCACTTTTGGATGATCATTTGTGTCATATGTTCATGGGATTTAATGACAGCTATGCTGCTTCTGTAGATCAACTCATGCAATGAAAGGAACTGTGGAGACACTTTCACAGGCCCCAACAGTCCAACCAGGCCTAGCATCTGGACAGAGAACTGGACTGCTCAGTAAGTATATGATGCTTGCCTTAAACTCTTTCATGTTTAGGACTAGTGACTATTTTAACTCGAAAAAATTGGAGGTGTTATACAGAACATTTTAAATCTGCATTCTCTCTAACAAATTAACATAAATCCATCAAAAGAAGTTTACAGAATATTGCATATGGGCTAGTATGTTACTTATGTAATTAAAAAAAGTATATGATATTGAAGGGAACATGAAAGATTTTACCCTTCCCAAAAAGAAGAAACATGAAAATTTTATCACATTCGACGCAATATACTTACACTGTAAGTCATCAATCTGATTTCAGGGCTTTAAAGTAAACTAATTCCTTTCTTTCTGTTTCTCTGCTTTGTGATCTAAAATGTGATTACATTGTACTGAATGCATCATATGGTGATTGCAGGTACAGAGTATTTGGTGGCCCACCATCTCAAAGATCGGCTGAGGATATTGCATACTCAGTTGCACGCTTCTTCTCAAAGAATGGCACACTAGTAAACTACTACATGGTGTAGTTTGTCTTCTATAACTCAAGTTATATTTATGATGAGGAACAAAACCAAATTATCTTCTAAAATAATGTGCATTTGGTTCTACTCAGTACCATGGGGGAACCAATTTTGGAAGAGAAGGTGCTTCATATGTGATGACTCGATACTATGATGAAGCCCCTCTTGATGAATATGGTTAGCTTAATCTAGCCTTGATCCTTAGTTGTTATTTCCTACATTTCATGAAGTTTCTTCCTAATTCTAAACATATTTGAGTTACATTATACTCAACTCTTTCTGATGAGATGCTTTTATTCAGGTTTGCTCAAGGAGCCAAAGTATGGACACCTAAGGGACCTGCATCAAGCACTGAAACTGAGCAGGAAAGGTTTGCTTTGGGGGTCCCCCTCTGTCAAGCCTTGGGTGAGGGGTTTGAGGTAAGAATTAACAACTTCATTTGGATTGAGCTAAAATCTTTATCCATTAGCATGCAGTGGGGACTAAATATCTTTTAGGAGGAGGTAGCAATGGTGATGGGAGTGTTCAGCACTTAACTAATTTGGTGTCGTTATGTGTCATAATATGGTCCCAAATTTCAACCTAAGGTTTCTGTAAAGAAATGTAGAATGTTAGTGTGTTTATATGTGGTCTTTATATGTGCAGGCAAGGTTATATGAGTCTCCTGAGAGCAATGTCTGTGTTGCTTTTTTAACCAACACTAACCCAGGAGTAGATGGGACAGTGAACTTTAGAGGTGTAAATTATTTCCTGCCTCACCGTTCCATCAGTATCCTTCCAGATTGTAAGACTGATCTTCAACACTCAGAGGGTAATAGAACACACCAACTCTGCCTTGATTTTTTTTTTTAAAAAAAAATCTTCAAGAAAAAAATAGCAGAAAAATTGTCAAAGTGCAGGCCTAAATTTGTGTAGTAAATGTCAATGCTCATACTTCATGTCAACATGCTAACTTGCTAAGCATTAGCTATTTGTGAACTAATATAGATTTGATTCCATCTTTTCCTTGAAGAAAAGACGTTGCATGTGAGAAGTGGCAACTTCTGTGGATGTCAAACAGGTGAATGCTCAGCACAATGCCAGGACATTCCATACAGCAGAAGAAACCCGGAATGATGAATGGCTTATGTTCCAAGAACCTATGCCAAAATTCACTGATACTAGTATTATTGCACCAAAGCCTTTGGAATTGTATAACATGACCAAAGACACTACAGACTATATGTGGTATACTACCAGGTGAGAAAATCCTTTGTCAACACGAAACCAACCTCATTCCCTTGGAAAAGTGGACTTTATTCCTCTTCAGATCCTCAAAAATTCTATCCAAATGAATCATTGCCTTGATACAGATGTATTGTTTCTAAGCCTTCATATGGATCCCTGGAATCTTTAGATTACTTTGTAATTTGGATAGTATGTGATGACGCCCAATCACCGATCCTGAACGTCGGGAACGGAGTGCTTCTCGAATCTTCGCTTCACCAGGTTGCCTGCAAAGAAGTCCTAAGACCGGAGAGGATTCTCTGGTGGGACCCTCCGACGCCCAAGTTAGCAATTGAGGTTTCAGCTGAAGAGGGGCTCGAGTGAGCCCTTTTTGGTATGGAAAAGGAGATCTCATAGAGGAGGGATTCCTTTCTGAGTGCTAAGACAGCGATTCTGGGGATTATCGCACATACCTGTTTAGATAGTGGATTCACCTTTTTATAGGGGTTGACCTGATCACGTGGGATTCCGTGAGGAAGGAATGTCTGCGGGTTCTTGGAAGTTGTGTGGATATGGGCTGGTTGGTGGGTAATGTCCCATCGGAGAGGGAGAAAACGATTGTTGGTGGGTTAAGTCCCATCAATCAGTGGGGCTGCTGAGTTGTTGGGTCTAGTCCCATCAACAACGTGGCTAGTGGGTAGGTGGATCTGGCGTTGTCAGGCGGCGCGAGTCAGAGAGGTGGTTTCTTGAACTGCTGGGGCCGATCTGGAGAGAACTGGGACATCTCGACCTTCCCGAGGGAGCCGAGGCTGAGCCTAGTTGACCAGGGGCGGCCGAGGCCAACCTCCCCTGCCAGAAAGTACCGGGGCGGGGCTGGCCAAGGATGGCTTGGGCCAACTCGGAAGGCTTGGAGATGCCGAGGCCGAGAGGGGCCAGCCAGGGATGGCCTGGCCCGACTCGGCGGGCCCGGAGATGCCGGGGCCGAGAGGGGCTGACCAGGAATGGTCGGGGCCGACTCGGCGGGCTCGGAGATGCCGGGGCCGAGAGGGGACGGCCAGGAATGGTCGGGGCCAACTCGGCAGGCCTGGAGATGCCTGGGCCAAGAGGGGCCGGCCAGGGATGGCTGGGGCCAACTCGGCGGGCTCGGAGACGCTGGGGCCGAGAGGGGCCGAGTCGGGCCTGAAGACGCCGGGGCCAAGAGGGGCCGGCCAGGGATGGCCGGGGCCGACTCAGCAGGCTCGGAGACGCCGGAGCCGAGAGGGGCCGGCCAGGGATGGCCGGGGCCGACTCGACGGGCCTGGAGATGCCGGGACCGAGAGGGGCCGGCCAGGGATGGTCGGAGCCGACTCGGTGGTTTCGGAGATGCCGGGGCCGAGAGGGGCCGGCCAGGGATGGCCTGGGCCGACTCGGCGGGCTCGAAGACGCCGGGGCCGAGAGGGGCCGGCCAGGAATGGCCTGGGCCGACTCGACGGGCCTGGAGACGCCGGGACCGAGAGGAGCCGACCAGGGATGGCCTGAGCCGACTCGGTGGGCTTGAAGACGCCGGGGCCGAGAGGGGCTGGCCAGGGATGGCTTGAGCTGACTCGGCGGGCCCGGAGACGCCGGGGCCAAGAGGGGCCGGCCAGGAATGGCCGGGGCCGACTCGGTAGGCCCGGAGACGCCGGGGCCGAGAGCGGCCGGCCAGGAATGGCCTGGGCCGACTCGGCGGGCCTGGAGGCGCCGGGGCCGAGAGGGGCCGGCCAGGAATGGCCGGAGCTGACTCGGCGGGCCTGGAGACCCGGGGCCGAGAGGGGCCGGCCAGGGATGGCCGGGGCCGACTCGACGGGCTCGAAGAAGCCGGGGCCTAGAGGGGCCGGCCAGGAACGGCCGGGATGCAAAAATGCTCTGGTTTTATCGAGATTGCCCCTGCGGCTGCACGTGGCTACACCAGCCACATCAGATGCCCCCCCCGGCCTCTGAGCGCTAAGGACCATGCGCCTGCTGCCCTTTGGGCGAAAGGGACGTGAAAATTTAAAAGGAATGATTGCTTATTTTGGTGCGCTTTAAATGGGCTGATGAGTTGGCGCTTGGTTTCGAGGCGGTGTCTCTTCGAAGACCTCTCGTAATCATGCATTAGGTGGGGTTGACGTTGGCGCCGGACGCTCCGGAGAAAAAGCTCATCGAGTAGTGGAGAAAAGGCAAGGACATCATTGCTGCCCCATTTTCTATGCCCCACTATTGGCCAGGGATCACGTCTCTTGGGGAACGAGGCAGCACGTCTTGAGCCCAGGCAAGATTTTTGGCTGGCAACCTGCAGCGCAATGGACGCACGCCAGGTGGCAGGATCTTGGGTGGCGGTAGCCGGAGATAGGGGCTATAAAAGCCTTCCAAGGGCCTATGGAAACCTTTACGCTGCCATTGCTTTCTCTACTTCCTTCTTCTTTGAGTTCTTCTTCTGCGACATGAGCCTTTTCAACTCCCAGGTTAGTCTTATCCCCTTCTTTTCCTATGGACCGTAGCGCCATTAGGGAGGGCAAGAGACCTGTAGAGGAGTCTTCCTAGTCTGATAGCAAAAACCAGGCTCCTGCGATTAGTAGACAAATGCCTCGACCATCGGACGACATCGTTATCCGCGACCCATCAAGTGCATTAGGACCTTCGCCTACCTCTGGTTCTCCCATTAGGGCAGTCCCCCTGTCCTCTCGCCGTTCGGCCCTTCCTCCGGCGGTGAGCTCTGATCCAGCGGGTCCGTCGAGGGTAGCCTCAACCATGACCCCTAAGAAGGTAGAGGCCATTAGGGCTAAGTTTTTGGTCCCTGATTTCATTGGCCTATCCGCACCGAGGCCCGAAGATAGGATGATTTCTGACCATCCAAGTCGGGTCGCTCTAGATGAGGAGTTCTTCCAGTGCGGGCTGCGCCTTCCCTTTCACCCTTTCTTTCTTAACCTTTTAGAGAGGTATAGATTAGTGCTGGTACAGTTGACTCCGAATTTGATTCGGATCATTTGCGCCTTCGTTATCCTTTGCCACTTTGAGGGGGCCCGTCCATAGTTGTCCCTATTCCGAGCCTTTTACAAACTTCGCCGTCAAGGCGAGGGGGCCTGGTGGGCCTTTACCGCCAGGCCGGGTAGAGCCTTCCCCCTAGGCCTCCCATCCAAAATTAGAGGGTGGAAGTCTAGGTTCCTTTTTGCTCATGTTGAGGGGGTAAGATCTGTTTGGAGGGAGCCCGATACTGGCTCCAACGATGACTCCTCCGTAAGGGAGAGAGATAAGGATATGTTTACCCTGTTATCCAATTATCAGATCCCCGGCTATAAGGAACTCCTGTCCGAGGAGAACCTGATAGAGGCCGAGTTGGTCCCGGCGACTGGTGAGACTGAATCGCTTTGTCCCTTTTTTTGCTTACTGCATGTCGCCGCTAATGCCGATTATCTTTTCTTGTGCAGCCATGAAGCTCTCCATCAACGAGTTCGAGGCTCTCGCAAGGTAGAAGAGGTTGGCGACCGGAGAGTCGTCTAGGCCGTCGAAGAAGCTCCGGAGAAGGGAGCCGGCCAGGCCGGCCATAGCCCCCATAGCCCCAGCGCCCATGGAGAAACCGGCCGAGAGGAAGCCGATGGTGAGAGTGGCCCAAAGGCCAGCCGGGGCCAAAGTTGAAGAGGGGGAGATCCCGGCCACCACCGAAACACCGGTGGTGGTTTTGGATGAAGAAGCCCCCGCCGCCATCGACGTGCCCGAGGCGGGGCGGGTCACCGTTGCTATTGGCCCCCCGGCTGCTGCAGAGCCAGGGAGGGAGAGCGCTCCCCATTCGCCGGCGAGGGGGAGCGGATCGCCAAGGAGGCCCGAGACGGGCGGAGGCGACCGAGGAGCAGGGGGATGAGCCGAGGAGCTCATCCCACCAATCGGCTTGGCACCCAACCCATCCTCAGGCGAAGGGTCCGCAGGAGGGACAGACGCGCCTGGTCTCTACCATCGGTAGAATGGCGGATGCCGCCCAAGCCTCTCGTCTCTTATCGGGAGTCCGGGCCGCCGATTTTGAAGAGGAGATGCGGGGGATGAGCCACTCCGCACTCATGGACATGATTTTGGTCTCCATCGTCCAGGTAACCTTTCGGATCTTATTTCTAATGCTTCTCTCTTTGTAGCTAACGCGTTTCTCCTATCACAGATGGCCAACGGCGCCCTTGGGCTTCGCTAGGTGCTGGCCTAGTCTTCTGGCACACTGGTGAAGGCTCTGGCACAGGCCGACAAATATCGGAAGGAGAGCATGGCGCACGCCGACAGCCTTGCTCGACTTCGCCAGGAGACCACGGCCCACGAGGAGGGCTATGCCAGCCGCCTTCAGGAAATGGAGAGCCGGGCCGCTGCATCCGAGGCCAAAATGGAATTGGCTTTGGAAAGGTCGAAGGCTGCCGCGGTGTAGATCGAGGAGCTTACGAGGCGGCTCCAAAGCGCCGGGGAGGAGGCCCGAGCCGCTGGGAGGAGGCCCGAGCCGCCGGGGAGAAGGCCGCTGCCGCGGAGAAAGCGGCAGTGGAAGCTGTTTTGGAGAAGGCCGGTGCGGTGGCCTGTGCTGACGAGACCAGTGCCCGTGCCGCAGAAGCTGAGGCCAAGGCTTGGGAGGCTGAAAACAAGGCACAGCGGGCCAAGGCTGAGGCCGGGCAGGCTGTCTCCAAGTTCAAGGCTTCGCCGGAGTTCAGGCAGGAGGTCCTCGAAGCCAGCCTTGACGCTTATCTTTAAGGCTTCGAGATGGGAAAAGTCCGAGTAGCCGCGGCTCTCGAGGTCGACATTGCCGATCTTGAAGACATCCGGGCTGGCGGTCCCGATGAGGAGCCGACTGGGGAGAAGGACGAGGGGAAGCCTGGCCCCGTCGAGCCTTGAATCGTATTTTCTTTTTTCTTTATCTTGTGTAACTGACCTTGGGCCTAATTTTGTACTTATCTTTGGCTATTAATGAAGAAACTTTTGTCCAAGCTTCTTACTTTTGTGCCTCTCTTCCATAATTAATGAAAAAGTCCTTTACTCAAAATATCTTTGTGTCTTGATCGGTTTTGCTTCTTTTGCTTTGAGAGAAACGCTTTACTGTGCCAAATCAGACATGCCGGCGACATTGTAGCTGAATACTGTATCTTCCAAACTGTTCTTTTGAACCTTGAGCGTTGCGCGTGTCGGCCGTGCCGAGACCGAACTGCAATTTCGGACATGGCCAACACTTGAACACATCGCCAAGATGTAAACTGGCTACATGAATGCCCAGTGCTGTTGTAGGCTGTTTGAAAGAAGGCTCGCCTGTGTATGAATCTTTCTGAAGGCTTGGAAAAATCGGCAGATGACTTGCTACCGAGATTAATTTTGGAGGTGTCGAGGCCGACCAGAAATGGTCAGAACCGATTTAGCCGTTGTAAGGGCATCAAGGGCAAGTGAAGTTGACCAGAGGAAGTCTATGTCGACTTGCTCAGTGCTGAAAATGCCTGAACCGGTTAGGGCCGATTAGGAAAGGCCATGGCCGTGCCGCATCGAGCAGTTAGGAGAGATACCACCGTGCCGGGGCTGAGGGGGGTGGCACCGATGGTTGCCTTGAACTGCTTCAGTGGTATGTAAGCCGCCTGAAGGGCGACTCAACTGGGTAAGGGGTTGTTAGGGTCTTAACCGACTCAGGGGCACCGCCGTGCTGGGGCCGAGTGGTGTCCCGTTAGTCGTGATACCAGCGAGCTCCTTTTGAACCACTTTAGGGTTTGTGCCACCTGAAGGGCAACTCAGTCAGGTACGGAGCTGTTAGGGTCTTAACCGACTCGGGGGCACTGCCGTGCCGGAGCCGAGTGGTGTACCGTTAGCCGCGATGCTAGCGAGCTCCTTTTGAACCACTTCAGGGGTTTGTGTGCCACCTGAAGGGCGACTCAGCCGGGTACGGAGCTGTTAGGGTCTTAACCGACTCGGGGGCACCATCGTGCTGGGGCCGAGTGGTGTCCCGTTAGCCGCAATGCCAGTGAGCTCCTTTTGAACCACTTCAGGGGTTTGTGTGCCACCTGAAGGGCGACTCAGCCGGGTATGGAGCTGTTAGGGTCTTAACCGACTCGGGGGCACCGCCGTGCCGGCACCGAGTGGTGTCCCATTAGCCGCAATACCGGTGAGCTCCTTTTAAGAGACTTGGCCCTCGGACGCAAGGGAGACAAGCTGCTGTGTCAGAAAGGGCCTCCTTTATTACTTCGTGCTCCAGGGGAATACATCATTGATAATATTGGCGGAGGTTATCCGCATTCTAGGTACATGGAATGGGTTTCCCGTCGAGTTCCTCTAATTTGTATGCCCCCCTGTGAAGTGTTTCGGTGACGCGGTAAGGACCCTCCCAGTTGGGGGATAGCTTGCCCCCCTCCGTAGGCTTTGAAACCTCAGCTTTTCTCAAAACCAAGCCTTCGTGGTGGAAATCCTTGGGACGAACTTGAGCGTTGTAGTACTTGGCCGCTCGCTGACGGAAGGTCACCATGCGCAGCCTCGCCCGATCGTGCGTCTCATCTATGAAGTCCAGGTTAGCCCGTATAAGTGCAGAGTTGTTTTCCTCATTGAAGGACTCCACACGTGGGCTGAGCAGACCGATCTCAATAGGGATGACGGCTTCAGATCCGAAGGCAAGACTGAAAGGAGTCTCGCCCGTCGGGGCTCTAGGGGTCATGTGGTAGGCCCAGATCACACTGGGGAGCTCCTCCACCCATTGACCTTTGGACCCGTCTAG
>UESW01002032.1:96495-126417 GCA_900491605.1 Calamus simplicifolius | reverse complement strand
GGCTAGTTGAGGATGGGTGCGGGTGGCCAAATCAAATCTAAAGTGTTGCCCTAAAATCGGGTTTGATAAAACAACAAACCTAAATCAAGTCTATTTTAGAGTGTTGCTTCAAGATCGGGCCCAAATTAAGTATAATATGAAGCATTGCTTCGAGATCAAGTTAGATCAAACTATGATCGAACCTGAATCAGGTTAAATTAGGAGCATTGTTCCAAGATCAAGTTAGATCAAACCCGAATCGAGTTCAATTTAGAGTGTCACTCCATGATTAGTTTAGATCAAGTAAGATCAAACCCGAATCAATTTCAATCTAAAACATTATAATATGATTAGCCTAGATCAAACTTTGAACTCTTTTCAATCAACTCCAATCATGAATGTTGCTTCAGGATTGGGTTGATGAAACTTAAATCAAACCCGAATCAAGTTCAATCTAGAGCATTGCTTTTAAATCAAACTAAAATCAAGTTCAATCGAAGCATTACTCCATGATCGGACTAGATCTAACCTACATCAAGCTAAATGAAGTTAAATCTGGAGCGTTGCTACAAGATCGGGCCAAATCAAGGCTAAATCAATTTGAATTTGGAATGTTGCTCTAAGTTCGGATTGGATCAAACTTAGATCAAACCTGAGTCAAGTCCAATTGGAAGTGATGCTCCAAGATCGGGTCGAGCCAAACTTAGATCAAATTCCAAAATAAGTCCAATCCAAAGCATTGCAACAAGATCAGGTTAGATCAAATTAGATCCACATGAATCAAGTCTAATTCGCAGCATTGCTCTAAGAAAATGTTGGATTTAATATAAGATCAAACCCAAATCAAGTCAAATCGAGAGCGTTGCTCGAGGATCGAGTTGGATCAAACTTATATCAAACCCGAATCAAGTCCGATCTGGATTCTATTGTTAGATCGAATTCAATCAAACTTCGATCAAACCCCAATCAAGTTCAATTTAAAGCATTACTCTAAGATAAGGGTGGATTAAACTTAAATCGAACCTGGAACAAATCAAATATGTAACATTGCTCTAAGATCGTCGGGTTCGACTAGACTTTGATCAAATCGGAATTAAGTTCAATATGGAGCCTTGATCTTAGACTGAGCTTGATCAAAGCAAGATCAAACCCAAATCAAGTCCAATGTAGAGAGCATTCCTCAAAGATCGTATTGGATCAAACTTATATCAATCTCGAATTAAGTGAAATATGCTGCATTCCTCCAAGATTGATTTGGTTCAGACTCATATCAAATATGAATCAAATGCAATTTAATGCATTGTTCCAAGATAGGGTCGGATCAAACTTAGGTCAAACCCAAATAAAGTTTTATATGTAGCATTTCTCTAAGGTCGGGTTGGATCAATCTTAGCTCTAAGATGAATCAAGTTCAATATGGAGTGATGCTGCATGATCAGGTTAGATCAAACATTAATCAAGTCCAATTTTGAGTGTTGCTCCAAGATTAGGTAGGCTCGATGAAATAAAGATAATGCCCAAATCAAGTTTAATTGAGAGCATTGCACTAAGATTGGGTTTGATCAAACTTAGATTAAAACCGAATCAGATCAAATCTAAAGCGTTGCCCTAAAATCGGGTTTGATAAAACAACAAACCTAAACAAGTCTATTTAGAGTGTTAGCTTGCCCAACGGATAATCCTTTATTCCTGAGATACATAAAATTATTATGGAATTAATTGATGTATTTAAAATTGAATTGAGATTTAAAATTTACTCAAAGACGAAGAGTTAATCGTTAACTAATGAAGGTCAAATTATATAATGTCTAAAGATTCTTCATTACCGAGAAATTTTTGCCTTTATTTCTGGTGGTAATCGCCTGGTCATCCAAAATACGTTCAACTCTATCTCTTTGGTCTGGTGGAATTGCTGATGGACACTCAGATAGGGTTTCACTCTCAAAGGCAGGATAAGGCCCAAAAGGCTCACTAGGAATTAATGCCGGTTCTTTATATTCTTTCAGATCTAAAATATTAAATGTGGAACTAATGCCATAATCTGGTGGTAACTCTAAAACGATGCATTAGGTCCTACTTTCTTTATTACTTTGAAAGGTCCAGTTCCCGGGCGTGTAGTTTCTTCATAGTTCCCGATGGGAACCTTTCAGGTCTAAGTTTAATCATTACAGAGTCCCCTTCATTAAATTCCTTCATTCTTTTACGTGAGTTAGCCATATGTCTATATACTTTATTGCTCATTTGAATCTTTTTACTAATTTCTTTATGCAACTCCTTAATATGTTGTGCATATGACTCATTGGACTCAGATACTCGTGCATGTGATGATAATGGAATGAGGTCGATAGGTCTTTTAGGTTTATAACCATGGACAATCTCAAAGGGCTTTTCCCAGTAGACCTATTGACTGAACTGTTGTATGCAAACTCAGCACGAGGTAATAATAAATCTTAGTTTCCCAGATGTTCTCCTACAAGACACCTCAGTAGGTTGCCTAGACTCCTATTTATGACTTTAGTCTGGCCATCAGTCTGGGGGTAGTAGGCAGTGGAGAATTTTAACTTGGTATCTAACAAATGCCATAGGGTTTTCAAAAGTAGCTGGTGAATTTGACATCCCTATCAGACACTATGGTTTTAGGCAGACCATGTAGCTTTACCACTCCATCTAAAAAAAGTTTGGCGACTCTAGAAGCATCAACGGTTTGGGAACAAGGGATGAAGTGAGCCATTTTTGAGAACCTATCGACCACAACAAAGATCGAATCATGTTTCCGCTGGGTCTTAGGTAGGCCTAATACGAAATCCATGCTAAGGTCCTGCCAGGGACAATCGGGTACAGGTAAGGGTGTATAGAGTCCAGTATTTTGCTTCTGCCCAACTCGGTTTTGATAACACTAGCATTTATCTCAATTCAATTCACTTTAAGAGTTTTTCCTCTTGTATGTTTAATACTCACTGATTGATCCATCGCAATTTTGTCACAAAATCGTTTGTTAGTATAAACTTACTTATCCGACTAGAACTACAAGTCTAGGAGGTAAGCATTACGGTTTTGTAATTATCATTGATTTCTCTCAATTTACTTGGGTTTTATTTTTATCTAGAAAAGATAAAGCATTTTCTGCATTTCAAAATTTATTTAAAAAGATTACAAATGAAAAGGAAGTTTCGTTTTATCAATTCGAAGTGATCATGGAAAAGAATTTGAAAATCATCTCTTTGAAAGTTTTTGTAATGAGCATGGTATTAATCATAATTTTTCTGCACTTAGGACACCTCAATAAAATGGGATAGTAGAAAGAAAAAAATCAAACTTTGGAAGAAATGCCTGTACCATATTGTGTGAGAGCAATCTTCTAAAGTACTTTTGAGCAGAAGCAATTAACACCTCATGTTATATTTTAAATCGAGCTTTGATTAGATTTATCTTGAAAAAGACCCCTTTTGAGCTTTACAAAATTCAAAAACCCAACATTGCATATTTTTGTTTTTGGATGTCGATGTTTTATCTTAAATAGTGAAAAATTAAATCTTGACAAGTTTGACGAAATTTGATGAAGATATTTTTCTTGGTTACTCTTCTTCTAGTAGAGCTTATAGAGTTTTCCATAAAAATACTTCACTGGTTGAAGAATCAATTCATGTCACTTTTGATGAAACTAATGATCTTCCAACAAGGGAGAGAAAGGCTATTGATGATGTAGGAGAAATTGAAAATCAAGTGAAGGAACTTACCTTGGAAAAAAAAAAAAAAGAATCCAACTGTTCAATCAAATCAAGAAGAGGTAAATTACGAAGAACCTCAAGGTAATCATGACCTAAAAAAGGTTGAAGGTATGTACACAATCACCCTAAGGAATTTATTATTGGTGATATCTCGCATGGTATTAGAACTAGATCTTCATTTAAAGATACTTATAATAACTTAGCTTTTGTGTCTCATATTGAACCTAAATCTTTTGATGATGCTAAGGATGATATAGAATAGATAAATGCTATGCATAATGAATCAAACCAATTTGAAAGAAATAATGTATGGATACTAGTTGATATATCTCATGATCATCCAATTATTGAAACTAAATGGGTATTTAGAAACAAGTTGGATGAGCATGGTAATATAGTTAGAAACAAAGCAAGACTAGTAGCTAAAGGTTATTGTCAGGAGGGAATTGATTTTGATGAAATGCTCCTGTTGCTAGACTAGAAGCTATTAGATTGTTACTTACTTTTGATGGGTTAAAAACAATTACTATTTTATAACAGTGTTCATTATTATAAAATAGTAAGTTCTTAAAATAGTTATTATTTTTGAGTGAGGGCTCATGTGTACTATAAAATTATTAACGCCTACCAAGGCCCCATCCTAACGCCCAGTTAACCCAATTTCAAGTTGATCGAGCTTTCCGATTCGTTGCATCCGATCCGACCCACCCAGAGCGACTCGGCGCAGAGGGAAATTAAAGCGAGCAGTTCGTCTCCATCTCTCCGCACTCCAGCTAGGGCAGCAATCGCCTGCGCCACGGTGGCGGTGACAGTCGAACGGCTGCTAGGATCCGAGAGCCCTCAAGGAAGTACGCCTCTCCCTCTCCCTCCCTCTCGTGAAATGCTCCGTTGATCGGAGGTTATACTCTATTAATAGAAGGGTTGGGATTTTTTTTTGTTGACGAAGCTTATCCCCTCGCTGACTGCTGACTGGCGGGGGAGCGGTCCGATGTTGGGTGGCTACAGACTATTGTTGCTGGAGCCCGTGGACCATGGCGGTGAGATTTTGGACCTGATGGGAACGGGTCGCCAGCCGCTCCGCTGTTTGATCAGCGGCCTCCGATGGCGGACAGGTAACTGGAGGGTTGGTAGCAGGGGGATTGGCCTCCTGCTGCCTAGTTGGCGGGGGAAGCCCCGCTGGACAGCTGACGGAGGCGTCTTGAGCTCGCGTCACCACCATGGTTTCTATAAGAGAAGAGGGGGGGGGGGGGAGAGAGAGTATCGCCTACTGAGATGTAGCACCGGGAGAATGTTCGCTACTTTTTCTTGCCCCCCCTTCCTGGCGCGCCAATCTGATGACGCCCAATCCCCGATCCTGAATGTCGGGAACGGAGTGCTTCTCGAACCTTTGCTTCATCAGGTTGCCTGCAAAGAAGTTCCAAGACCGGAGAGGATTCTCCGGTGGGACCCTCCGACGCCCAAGTTAGCAATTGAGGTCATAGCTGAAGAGGGGCTCGAGTCAGCCCTTTTTGGTATGGAAAAGGAGATCTCACAGAGGAGGGATTCCTTTCTGAGTGCTAAGACAGTGATTTTGGGGATTATCGCACATACCTGTTTAGAGAGTGGATTCACCTTTTTATAGGGGTTGACATGATCACGTGGAATTCCATGAGGAAGGAATGTCTACGGGTTCTTGGAAGTTGTATGGATTTGGGCTGGTTGATGGGTCCTGTCCCATCGGAGAGGGAGAAAACGGTGGTTGATGGGTTAAGTCCCATCAATCAGTGGGGCTGTTGAGTTGTTGGGTCTAGTCCCATCAACAACGTGGCCAATGGGTAGGTGGATTTGGCGTTGTCAGGCAGCGCGAGTCAGAGAACTGGGATATCTCGACCCTCCCGGGGGAGTCGAGGCTGAGCCTGGTTGACCAGGGGCGGCCGGGGCCAACCTCCTCGGCCAGGAAGTATCGGGGCAGGGCTGGCCAAGGATGGCCTGGGCCGACTCGGCAGGCTTGGAGATGCCGGGGCCGAGAGGGGCTGGCCAGGGATGGCATGGGCAGACTCGGTGGGCCTGGAGATGCCGGGGCCGAGAGGTGCCAGCCAGGAATGGCCTGGGCCGACTCAGTGGGCTCAGAGACGTCGGGGATGAGAGGGGTCGGCCAAGAATGGCCTGCGCTGACTCGGCGGGCCTAGAGACGCCAGGGCCGAGAGGGGCCGGCCAGGGATGGCAAGGGCCGACTCAGCGAGCTCGGAGATGCTGGGGCCAAGAGGGGCCGGCCAGGAATGGCCTGGGCCGACTCGGAGGGCTTGGAGATGCCGGGGTCGAGAGGGGCTAGTCAGGAATGGCTTGGGCCGACTCGGTGGGCTCGGAGATGCCGAGGCCGAGAGGGGCCGGCTAGGAATGGCCGGGGTCGACTCGGCGGGCTTGGAGACACCAGGGCCGAGAGGGGCTAGCCAGGAATGGCCGGGGCCGACTCGGCGGGCTCGGAGATGCCGGGGCCGAGAGGGGCCGGCCAGGGATGGCCGGGGCCGACTCGGCGGGCTCGGAGACGCCGAGGCCGAGAGGGGCCATCTAGGGATGGCTGGGGCTGACTCGGTGGGCCTGGAGATGCCAGGGCCGAGAGGGGCTGGCCAGGAATGGCCTGGGCCAACTCGGTGGGCTCAGAGACACCGGGGCCGAGAGTGGCCGACCAGGAACGACCAAGGCCGACTCGGCGGGCTCGAAGACGCCGGGGCCGAGAGGGACTGGCCAGGGATGGCCGGGACTGACTCGGCGGGCTCGGAGACGCCGGGGTCAAGAGGGGCCATCCAGGGATGGTCGGGGCTGAGAGGGGCCAGCCAGGGATGGCCGGGCCGACTCGGCGGGCCTGGAGTCGTCGGGGCCGAGAGGGACCGGCCAGGAATTTCTGGGGCCGACTCGGCGGGCCTGGAGATGCCAGGGCCGAGAGGGGCCGGCCAGGAATGGCCGGGGCCGACTCGTCAGGCTCGAAGATGCCGGGCCGAGAGGGGTCGGCCAGGAACGGCCGGGGCCGACTCGGTGGGCTCGGAGGTGCCAGGCCGAGAGGGATGACCAGGAATGACCGGGGCCGACTCGGCGGCCTTGCAACGTCGGGGCCGAAAGGGGCTGGCCAGGAATGGTCGGGACGCAAAAATGCTCTAGTTTTGTCGAGATTACCCCTGCGGCTGCACGTGGCTACACCAGCCACATCAGATGCCCCCCGCCCCTGAGCGCTAAGGACCATGCGCCTGCTGCCCTTTGGGCGAAAGGGGCATGAAAATTCAAAAGGATTGATTGCTTCCTTTGGTGTGCTTTAAATGGGCTGATGAGTTGGCGCTTGGTTTCGGGGTGGTGTCTCTTTGAAGACCTCCCATAATCATGCGTTAGGTGGGGTTGACGTTGGCATCGGACGCTCCGGAGAAAGATCTCATCGAGCTATTAGGAGAGATACCACCATGCCGGGGCTGAGGGGGGTGGTGCCGATGGTTGCCTTGAACCGCTTCAGTGGTATGTAAGCCGCCTGAAGGGCAACTCAATCGGGTACGGGGCTGATAGGGTCTTGACCAACTCGGGGGCACCGCCATGCTGGGGCCGAGTGGTGTCCCGTTAGCCACTATCCAGTGAGTTCCTTTTGAACCACTTCAGGGGTTTGTGTGCCACCTAAAGGATGACTCAGCCGGGTACGGAGCTGCTAGGGTCTTAACCGACTCGGGGCACCATCGTGCCGGGGCCGAGTGGTGTCCCGTTAGCCGCGATGCCAGTGAGTTTTTTTGAACCACTTCAGTGGTTTATGTGCCACCTGAAAGGCGACTCAGCCAGGTACGAAGCTGTTAGGGTCTTAACCGACTTGGGGGCACCGCCGTGCTGGGGCCGAGTGGTGTCCCGTTAGCCGCAATGCCAGTGAGCTCCTTTTGAACCACTTCAGGGGTTTGTGTGCCACTTGAAGGGTGACTCAGCTGGGTACGGAGCTGTTAGGGTCTTAACCGACTCGGGGGCACCGCCGTGCCGAGGCCGAGTGGTGTCCCGTTAGCCCCGATGCTAGTGAGCTCCTTTTGAACCACTTCAGGGGTTTATGTGCCACCTAAAGGGTGACTCAGCCGGGTACAGAGCTGCTAGGGTCTTAACTGACTTGGGGCACCGCCGTGCCAGGGCCGAGTCGTGTCCCATTAGCCGCATTGCCAGTGAACTCATTTTGAGAGACTTGGCCCTTGGACGCAAGGAAGAACAGGCTGCTGTGTCAAAAAGGGCCTCCTTTATTACTTCACGCTCCAGGGGAATACATCATTGATAATATTGGCGGAGGTTATCCGCATTCCAGGTACATGGAATGGATTTCCCATCGAGTTCCTCTAATTTGTATGCCCCCTGTGAAGTGTTTCGGTGACGCGGTAAGGACCCTCCCAGTTGGGGGATAGCTTGCCCCCCTCCGTAGGCTTTGAAACCTTAGCTTTTCTCAGAACCAAGTCTCCGCGGTGGAAAAACTTGGGACGAACTCGAGCGTTGTAGTACTTGGCCGCTCGCTGACGGAAGGTTGCCATGCGCAGCCTCGCCCGATCGTGTGCCTCATCTATGATGTCCAGGTTAGCTCGTATCAGTGCAGAGTTATTTTCCTCATTGAAGGACTCCACACATGGGCTGGGCAGACCGATCTCGACGGGGATGACGGCTTCAGATCCGAAGGCAAGACTGAAAGGAGTCTCGCCCGTCGGGGCTCTAGGGGTCGTGTGGTAGGACCTTTCTTCATGGGAGGAGGACGTTGGAGATAAGGCTCACCCTCGATCTCTATCAGGATGTGGGATCGAGGGGCTAGAAGGGGCGTGAGCTTACTCTCGTTGAGGATGGGGCTCCGATGCCTGTTGTCGGATCGACGAGGCGGGTCAGCTCGCCGATGTCGAGGGGGCCCGTTAGGCTCGGGGCGAGCAGGCTTGTGGCTGGAGCTTCTTGAAGATTCCCGATGGGTGAAGTCGACTTCATCCGCGTGGATGTACTTTCGAGCTCGGAGGAGGAGATCGAAATAAGAGCTTGGTGGCTTCTTATCCAAAGAAAAGGTGAAGTGGGACGGGAGGAGTCCCCACTTCAATGCCAACGTCGCCACCGCGTCGCCGAGATGGTAGACCTCGAGGGCGGCGGCCTTGAACCGGGATACAAAGTCCTGCATCGACTCTCCCTCCTTCTGATGGACGGAGAAAAGACTGTCGGCTACCCTTGGGATTCGCCGGCAAGCATCAAAGTGTACCAGAAAAGCTTTCTCCAGTTCTCGGAAGGAGTCGATGCTGTGATGAGGCAGGCGTGAGTGCCATGCACGGGCGGCCTTCCGTAGAGTGGTGGGGAAGGCTTTCCAGAGAAGGGCGTCTGAAGCGCCCTGGACTTGCATCATTGCTTTGTAGCTCTCGAGATGATTGAGAGGATCGGTCGTACCATCGTACGGGTCTACCTAGGGGAAGCGGAACCTGGAAGGAACTGGCTCCTCCAGTATCCGACGGGTGTAAGGAGGACGGGTGTCAAACTCTTCCTCTGGCTGATGATTGATTTTCTTGGCGAGCTCGTCGAGCCGCCTATTGTACTCCTCGAAGCGTTCCTCCGCTTGGCGGCTGATTATCAGGGCCCTTCGAGATGGCTCGAAGGAAGAAGAAGAAGAAGAGGCAGAAGGAGATGGAGACGGGAGTCGGGACTTCTGCCTGGGTTCCTCATGATGATGCGGCTCGGGAGGAAATTTGTTGGGGCCGTGGTCAGGGGACCGTGGCCGCTTGGGGGGCTCACGTTGGGGCTTCCTAGGGGAAGCCAGACGTCGGCCGGTCTCTCGCCGACCGGCCTCCTACCGAGGAGAGCCTCCCCTCACCGACTGCTGACTGGCGGGGGGAGCAGTCCGATGTTGGGTGGCCACGGACTGTTGTTGCTGGAGCCCGTGGACCATGGCGGTGAGATTTTGGACCTGATGGGAAAGGGTCGCCAGCCGCTCCGCTGTTTGATCAGCGGCCTCGACGGCGGGCAGGTAACTGGAGGGTTGGTAGCATGGGGATTGGCCTCCTGCTGCCTAGTTGGCGGGGGAAGCCCCGCTGGACAGCTGACGGAGGCGTCCTGAGCTCGTGTCACCACCATGGATTCTAGAAGAGAAGAGGAGGGTGAGAGAGTCTCGCCTACTGAGATGTAGCGCCAGGAGAATGTTCGCTACTTTTTCTTGCCCCCCTTCCTGGCGCGCCAATCTGATGATGCCCAATCACTGATCCTGAACGTTGGGAACGGAGTGCTTCTCGAACCTTTGCTTCACCAGGTTGCCTGCAAAGAATTCCCAAGACCGGAGAGGATTCTCTGATGGGACCCTCCGACGCTCAAGTTAGCAATTGAGGTCACAGCTGAAGAGGGGCTCGAGTGAGCCCTTTTTGGTGTGGAAAAGAGATCTCACAGAGGAGGGATTCCTTTCTGAGTGCTAAGACAGCGATTTTGGGGATTATCGCACATACTTGTTTAGAGAGTGGATTCACCTTTTTATAGGGGTTGACATGATCACGTGGGATTCCGTGAGGAAGGAATGTCTGTGGGTTCTTGGAAGTTGTGTGGATATGGGCTGGTTGGTGGGTCCTGTCCCATCGAAGAGGGAGAAAACGATGGTTGGTGGGTTAAGTCCCATCAATCAGTGGGGCTGCTGAGTTGTTGGGTCTAGTCCCATCAACAACGTGGCCAGTGGGTAGATGGATCTGGCGTTGTCAGGCGGCGCGAGTCAGAGAGGTGGTTTCTTGAACTGCTGGGGCCATGCTGGGGCCGATCTGGAGAGAACTGGGACATCTCGATCCTCCTGGGGGAGCCAAGGCTAAGCCTGGTTGACCAGGGGCGGCCGGAGCCGACCTCCCCGGCCAGGAAGTATTGGGGTGGGGCTGGCAAGGATAGCCTGGGCCGACTCGGCGGGCTTGGAGATGCCGGGGCCGAGAGGGGCCGGCCAGGGATGGCCTGGGCCGACTCGGCGGGCCTAGAGACGCCGGGGCCGAGAGGGGCCGGCCAGGAATAGCATGGGCCGACTCGGCGGGCTTGGAGACGCCGGGGCCGAGAAGGGCCGACCAGGAACGACCGGGGCCGACTCGGCGGGCTCGGAGGCGCCGGGGCCGAGAGGGATGACCAGGAACGGCCGGGGCCGACTCGGTGGGCCTGGCGACGCCGGGGCCGAGAGGGGCCGGCCAGGAATGACCGGAACGCAAAAATACTCTGGTTTTGTCAAGATTGCCCCTGCAGCTGCACGTGGCTACACCAGCCACATCACTAATGGTTTATCCTTCTCCTCTTTTCCTCTATCTATGTTTTTCAGAAAGTTCTGGTTAAATCTTTGCTTTTTTTTTATTATTATGATTTCTTTTTTCTTTATTTCAGAAAGTTCTGGTTAAATGGTAATTGATAGAAGAGGAGAAGCTTTGTAATATCTGTTGCATATCAATGTTAGTTTAAGTGTTAGAGAATTCTAATCGTGTCGTATGGGATTTTCTTTTATTAAGCATTTTTTTTAGATTGTTTAAATTATTTATATGTGCATATTTTGTTCACGTGGATTGATTGTCCTCTTGTAGTATTGTCTGTGGGATTTTGGCCCACGTCAGTAGAGTGTCTGTGCTCTATCACTCGAGCTAAAACAACAAGATGCTCTATTATGAAGTTGAGAGGCAATTAAATGAAAAGGTAAAATTGTTTAAGTGTTTGAAAAAGATCTCTGACAACCATAATTGTTATAATTATTAGCATAATTCAGCATAAAAATCTAATTTGTGTTTAAAGTAGAAAGAACAAAGGTTTATGTTTAGGGTGGAAAACTTAATAATTCACTATTTTATACTTCTGCCCATAAAATTATAATAGTTTGAGTACTGGAACACCTTATAAGGTTTGAGATACTTATAGGACTAAGTCTATTATAATATTTAAATTTAAGAACATTTAAATTAATGCTAAGTTAAAATTTTAAGTCCTGATTTAGGTAAAAATTAAATTCCCCGTGAGCATATAAAAAAAACCAACAATAAAATATGATATATATAGCCATGCAAATCATAAAAATATATTACATAATAGTAAGATACAAAACTCCTATCTAAGATCGTTACTTCATTAATCTCTACAATGCAAGACATATAGTCACTAATCATCTATAATTTAATATGAATAATCAATTAATTTACTAAATTTATAATTAAAAATTATCATTTTGCTTCTCTAGCTCAAAATTTAAAAATAACCATTTCATACGTACGTCTAATTCAATGGCCACTAAGACTTACTTAACGGTTTTAGCCCAAATTTAATTATTATCTAATATTACTAATTTTTCAACACTTCATTATGTTTACAAACATGCCCCTACTAGCTTATGCTTTATCACCTCAAACTATACAATAATTATTTTCCAAATGAAGTAACCCCTAACTAATCATCATTCTAACCAGCAATTAGCCATACCTCAACTTAATGGATGACTACAATAATTAATAAAATTAATCCAAGATTAATTACTTAAGTCCATTTTTAATCCAAGGTAAATAAAATTAATTCGGCAAAATAACATATTAGTTGGGCCAAATCTGGTTTCCTAGTTTAATAGTCCAACAACTGATTCAAAGCCCAAGCCAAAATACCATGCTAGCCCTGATGTAGGATGGTTTGCATCGAGCGTGGTGATTCATCCGCGCACAAGCCCATGCATCAGTGATGCGGGACTTACGGGTGGGCCCCCAATGCATGTCCTAGCGTGGCCCAATCACCACCCTCAATGCAGGCCATCCTGCATCGGGTGCGGATCTGCGCACTAACATGCGCATCAGCGATGTGGAACTCATGGGCGGGCCCTCGTGTGGGTTTGCTCACGGGCAAATCATTGCCCCCCAGTGTAGGCCATCCTGCATTGGTGATGGTGTTCAAAGACTTTTCCATACCATTCTTGCTTAGAATCACTCTTTGGATCATGATAAATTGATTAGCCAAACCAATTAATCAATCCATTAGCCCAGCCAGCTGGCCCAACCCATTAACCCAGATGACCCATGGCCTATTCAGCCCATTGTGCCATAACCCACGAGGCCCATTGCTTCTCTATGACCCAGATGGCCCATTAAGCCAGCCCAGAACCACTCCCAGCCGACGGCAAGAGGACCGAGAAGAGCCGTCTCCTTCCTCCCGTTCGACGCCATCTCCAGCATCGCAGCGGCCACGGCGGTGGTTCGGACGAGGAGAACTGCAGCAAAGACGGAAGAAGAGATGGGGGAGGAGGTCAAAGGCAGCGAGGAAGGAGGAAGAAGAGAAACAAAGGAGATTAACCAGGGAATGGAGATCGACGAAGGAGACAAGAAAGCCAGCCGGAATCGCTTGACATCGGCGGCGGTGAGGAAGGAGGGACCGTGGAGAGCAAGATCCGGCAGCAATGATTGCAGCCACGACGAAGAAAGGTGGCCGACGAGGATCCAAGGATGGAGAAGATAAAGGAAGAGGTTGGCAGCCTCGGAGGAAGGGATGGCAGCAGACGGCAGCGACGGCCGTGGACCTTGAGATGGAGGCGAAGACAAGGAGGGGCGGAGACGGACGTCCAATGACGAGAGAAGGGCTACGGAGGAGAGAGAGGGAGGAGTGGGAGGCTACAGTGATGGTGGAGGAAACAAGGAGGACGGCCATGGCGGACGGGAGATCGACGACGGCGTCCGCAACGGGAGAAAGGGGAAAAGATGGAGAAGAAGAGAAGGTCTATGACGCTCGTTGAAGAAACAGGGAGAGGTGGAAAGAATCTTGAGACTATCCGTGGAACCCCACAGTGAAGGGGAGCACAGCTGCGGCGACAACGGCAGCAGCTACGGCGATGGAGGATGTCAGGAGGAGGCGACAGTGCTAGAACGGAGGATGGCGTCGAAACGAGGGCGGAGGAAGGTGGAGAGGGGTCTCGTATGTTTCTGAAAAACGAAGGGGAAGAAGAGAATAACAGTGGTTTTGGAGCTTCTCGATTGATGGTTTTCAATTTTTTTTTTTAAAGATTTCTGAAAAGAATCCTGCGTGCAAAATAGGGTATCGCATTTTTAATAGTTATATCCTTTCATTCCAAGTAGTCTTCTTCCTTGTTCCAAATTTTTTAGTCACAATATATTAAGGTGTTGTTCTGCATATTACAACCAAAATTTTGGCAATATATTAGTGATGCACGAAAAAATTATTACCGCATTAATATAACGCGTATGATGACTAAGATCGAGCTATTGAGCCGAACTATCTAGCCAAACTAAGGCCGAGCCACATAGCCGAACTAGCTTGCCGAACTTTAGAGCTGAACCATCTGGCTGAGCTATTTCAGAACCTCGGAAAGGCCGAGCTATATCCAAACCTCGATAGGGCCAAGTTATCTTAGTACCTCGCTGGGAGCGATCCTCATCCCTTCAATGTAAGCGCCATTGCTGCTTCAAACCACGCCAGATATCTCAGAGGATGAACCATCCTGATCGCAAGAATCACGGAAAGAGCCTCCCAAAACAGGAATGGGAGCCAAATACAGCACTCCATCCATGATCAACAGGATTCCAAATTTCTGATAAAGCGTTTGTCAGCTTCATCAACTACCGATCCCCATAACTATTGGGATTCCGGCCTTATCGGATGCCAACTTCCTAAAACATGCCCTGAAAATCAAGTAATGATTCACCTCCTTGGCAGCATACAAATACCAAGTCCCAGGACCCCTCAAGGTGCGCTCTCGAAGGCAATCTAAGCCCCAAAAAATAACTCTAGCTAAGATCATTGCTTCTGAAAAATCATGCCAAGGAGGAAGATCCTTCTGCTGGAGCCTTCTCTCATCTGCTTGCTCAAAATCTCCACTAACTTGGGCATCGGAGGGTCTTCCGCAGGGACCACCCACTGTGATTTCTGTGTGAGGACCGCTTTGCAGGTCCATCCGGACGGGAGATCGCTACCCGAATCCTGACGTGCACTGCTCCCAAGCCGAAGAGTGGATTTTCGAAGCAATATATTGACGCTAGAGGAAGGGCCTCAAGTCCCTCCGAAAACTTAAAACCAAGGAGACAAGGTTCCATACAAGAAGGATGATTCCTCAATAGCCAACCGTAAGAGAGCAGTCATAAACACTCCTAATCAGACCATCTCACAAAGGCCTGATCCCACCAACAATACGACGCCTTCGCAACCATTGTCAACCGAGATTCCTCCACCGCCAGCAGGCCCAGTCATACATGACCAGTTTGCCATGCTGGTCCAACTAGTTCAAGCCCTGCTACAACTGGTGCAGGGGCTTTTTAGGGGTCTTCTTCCCATTGCACCCACTCAGTAACTTCCTAGTGGGATAATCACCCGGTCCTACCGATGGTTCCCTCGCTCAACCCATTGAAAGCCATCGGCCTTCCACGATAGCCCAGCCATAGAGAAGTTGAACCGGCACCGCAGAGGGAAGAAAATAGGAGCCTACCTCGATCCCATCGGGCTCGCTCCTTACCTCCAGTATTTTTTGCGACAATTCAATGCCGAGGCCGCGATCCCCTCATCCTGTCTTCCCTACTGCTCAGGATGACGGGCTGCAACGATAACTATGCGCGCCAAACCTACGGGCGACTGACGCTATTCAAATGATTAGCAACGCCCCTCAGGTATGACCAAGCGAAGAGGAGAACCGATTTGAAAGGGTTCGGTGCGAGAGGCTCACCTCTTCAGATGAAGACATCAAAGAGATACCGTGCCTCCAAGATATGTGACTTAGATCATCTTCGAGCAATGAAGACCTTCAAGGGATACAGTATCCTCAGGATATGGAACTCGGATCATCTTCGAGCAATAAAGACTTTCTAGGAATATAGTATCCCAAAACATGGAACTAGATTAAACCTCAAGTTATTACTAGTGAAGTATGCCTGAACCGAGCCATTTTGCTTATTATAATAAAAATTCACTCTTCGATTCAAATATGTTTTATTGAATAATATTTTTTCATGAGTTATTGATGAAAGGCAGGTCTCGCCCAATTATTGACCTACGGGTCCATTTTCTTCATACCTCGGTAGGGCCATATTTCTATCTACATAATTATGTGAGTTTTTTTACTGTATACATACATACATACACACATATATACATACATACACACACACACATATATATAATGTAAAAAAAAGTATTGCAAGAGAAAAAGAGAGAGAAGCATGTTATCCTCTCTATAAACTCTCCATCCTCAATATATTTTCTCTTTTTAATTTATTATAGCGAAGATTGATCTATCAAATAGATACTTTATGGTTAAGATGGAAATAAATTTTTTTAATGTATTCTTAAAATATCAGTGAATAAAATAAATTTAGATTTTAATAAAATCAGTTATATCAAATATTTATTTTATTTATTATAGTATGTAAATAGTTTTTTTAATTTTTATTTATAATGAGGTAGTAGTACAATAATGAGTAAAAGGATTTAGGACTGACCAACACTAAATATTAATTTTTACTAACTCTAATGCATTCCCCACATTTAAAAACTTGAACTTTAGAATCCTAGTAGTAACATAAACATAGGGTTGCAGAAACAATTTTTTCTTTTACAAGTACTTCATTTGAAATTAATTCTATAATGGAATTTAATTTAATTCTATTAATAAGATAGCATTGAAATAATTTTGTAATATGTAATAGAATTCATGCAACTGGAATAAATCTTAAAACGTTAGAATTCAAATGAATTCTATTATTTGAATAGATCAAAATGAATTGAATAATTTCAATATTACCTTATTAAATAGTTTTCGTTTATAACTCTTATGAATTGTTGATGCTTCATTATCATTAAAAGAAAATATTGGTATGGTATCTTCTGCAACTAAGTTGATCTCATTAAGAGTCAATAATTGATAAATATTATTCATATTTTTTATTAATTATTTATATTTTATTATAATATGGAATGAGAAAGATGAAGTTGGATGAGAAGAGAAAGAGTTAAGTAGAGATATTTTAATTTTTTTAAATGTGTTATGCTAGTTTTTTTTTAAATTGCATCAATTCTATGTCAACTCTGATTATATAAAATTATTATTATTTTGGAGGCTTATATATATATATATATTATTATAATATTGCTAATAAAATGGATGTTCATTGGTATTCTAAGAGGAGATTATGTTAAGTTATAAAGATGGTATCCATTGGTATTCCAAGGAAGGTTATGTCTATTAGTATTAGACATAACATCTTTTACCATTTGCCTATAAATAGATGGCATGAAATTGTATTTGAGAAGGATTGATGAAATAAGATATGAATAAAATAAGAAAAGATAAAATAAGAGAGAATATATTTCAATAATCTTTTTTCTTTGTCTCTTTGTTCTATTGTTACTCTTTAATTATATAACACGGTTATTAGCACGACTCTCTATCTCATCATTTTATATTTGTTGAAGAAACTTTTATTGAAGTAATATCATTTTATATATACGATTGTCTCTAGTCCTTGATAAATTTGAAATAATTTTCATTCTAATACAAGATTGTGTACTAATTTACTTTATGTGCTTTGATAGTATTGTTATCGAAAATTTGGCAAAACTTGATTTTGTGGCACTAGATATTATGGGCAAAAATTATCTGTCATGAATACTTAATGCTGAAATCCATCTAAAGGCTAATGCCTTGGTGATACAATTAAAGATAGTAATGACGCATCCAACCAAGATAAAGCAAAAGCAATGATCTTCTTGTGACACCACCTTGACGAGGGATTGAAAGTTGAATACCTAATGGTAAAAGATCCCCTTGTCCTTTGGAATAGTCTAATAAAAGAGCATTACGACCATAAAAAAATAGTCATTCTCTCCAAGGCTCGTTATGACTGGATGCACTTACATCTACAAGATTATAAGATAGTAAGTGAATACAATTCAGCTATGTTCAGAATTACTTTTCTGTTGAAATTATGTGAAGAAAAAGTCACTGATGAGGATATGCTGGAAAAAATCTTTTCCACTTTTTATGCTTCCAATTTGCTTTTGCAGCAACAATATCATAAAAAGGGTTTTAAGAAATATTCTGAACTAATTTCTTGCCTTCTTGTGACTGAATAAAATAATAAACTTTTAATGAAAAATCATGAAGCCCATCCAACTGGCTCTGTAGCATTCCCTGAAGTGAATGCAACTACATATTAATTTTATAAACAAAGGCATGATCATGGACGTGACCGTGGACGCAGACGTGGTCGAGGATATTTTGGTTATCGTGGTGGTCATGTTAAAACTCCTTCTCACCACCAGAAGTTGGAGAAGAATGAGAAGACAATTGGGAAAGGCAAAGGGGACTTAAGTAAAAAATTTGATGGATAACTCATGCTATCGTTGTGGAAAGAAAGGTCATTGGTCGCGTACCTATAGTACGCCAAAACATCTTGTTAAACTTTATTAGGAATCATTGAAAAAGAATAAGAGAAAGATGGAAACAAATTTTATTTCTAAATCTAGCCCTTCATATTGGATTTGATGATCTGGATGTTGCTGACTTCTTTATCCAACCAGAAGAAAATAATGATTATCTAGTTGATAGCATGAATGTATAAGAATAATTTTAAGAATGCCTATGTTATCAAATAATACCATACAATAAAATAATATCTTATTATACATATGTTTGTTTTAAAGAAACTGATGCAATGATGAATTATGACTTTTAATTTTATGCCTTTATATACCTTGTATTCTAATTTGTATTTCACTACATATCATTCTTTCCATGAAGAAAATAAAATTATCTCGAGTAGGATCTTTTGTTGTCAACAATAATTTGTGCCTCGTTGACAGTGCCACAATGCACACTATACTTAAAGATATGAAATACTTCTTCTACTTAAGAATGCATGCAACAAATGTCAATATAATTTGTTATAGTGCAAATTGATTGAAGGCTCTGGAGGAACAAAATTCATAATTAATGATGCCTTATATTCTGAAAGATCTCAAAGAAATTTATTGAGTTTTAAAGATATTCGCAGAAATGGATATCACATTGAGATAACTAATGAAGGCAATATTAAGTATTTGTGCATTACAAGTACAATCTCAAGCAAGAAATCTGTATTAAAAAAATTGCCTGCATTTTTCTCTGGTTTATACTACACAAATATAAGCACAGTTGAAGCATATGCTATAGTAAACCAGAAGTTTACTAATCAAAATAATTTTATAATTTGGCATAATCGATTGGGTCATCCCGGTTCAATTATGATGTGAAGAATTATAGAGAATTCATATGTACATTCACTGAAGAATCAGAAAATATTATGACCAAATGAATTATTATGTGCTGCTTGCTCTCAAGGCAAATTAATTATTATTAGGCCATCATCGGCTAAAATTAAGACTGAATCTCTTGGATTTTTGGAACGCATACATGATGATATTTGTGGACCTATTCACCCACTAAGTGGATCATTTAGATATTTCATGGTTTTAATTGATGCTTCAACTAGATGGTCACATGTATGTATATTATCGACTCGTAACCTGACGTTTGTGAGACTAGTAGCGCAATTAATTTGACTACGCACTTATTTTTCAGATAATCCTATTAAGACAATACACATTGACAATATTGGTGAATTTACTTCTCAAGTATTCAATGATTATTGTACTGCTATTGGAATCACTGTTGAACATCCTGTAGCATATGTTCATACTCAAAATGGTCTTGCAGAATTGCTTATCGAACGGATCCAACTGATTGCAAGACCATTACTAATGAGAGCAAAACTTCCTTTGTCTACATGGGGACATGCTATTTTACATGCAGCAGCACTTATTCGCATCAGGCCAACGAATTATCATGAATTCTTTCCGTTACAATTGGTTTATGGTCAGGAACCAAATATTTCTTATCTAAGAATTTTTGGATGTGCGGTTTATGTTCCAATTGCTCCACCACAATGCACTAAGATGGGACCTCTGTAACGACCCGAACCCACGGGCTCGTTTCGTTACAAGAAAGCAAGACGGACAAGGTCCACACCAACTTGGGCCACCACAGCCCAAAAGGGATCCAATTGGTGCCTTGTCCTTCTTACTTTACCACATATAAACCACTCAACCAACTCCTAATTTTCCGATGTGGGACTATTGGGAGGGGTATCACAATCTAACCCCCTTACAGAGGTGACATCCTCGTCGCCAGGGGTAATTGATCACAACCACCAGGCAGACATGATTCTAGAGGTGGCCCCCATAGGTTCAAGAGGTGGCTCCCATCCTATGGATGTAGCACTTTGCCCTGTGTGGCACTTAGCTCCTGCACTTCTGGCTGGTGCATGGCTCTGATACCATAATGTAATGATCCGGACCCACAGGCCGTTTCGTTACAAGAAAGCAAGACGGACAAGGTTCACACCAGCTTGGGCCACCACATCCCAAAAGGGATCCAATTGGTGCCTTGTCCTTCTTACTTTACCACATATAAACCACTCAACCAACTCCCAATTTCCCGATGTGGGACTATTGGGAGGGGTCCCGATATGGGACTATTGGGAGGGGTATCACAACCTCAAAGGAGGTTAGGAATATATGTTGGGTATGAATCTTCATCTATAATTAAATATCTTGAACTATCTATAGGAGATTTATTTATGGCACGTTTTGCCATTGTCATTTTGATGAGTTTATTTTCTCAACATTAGGAAAAAAATAAGCAGCTGGTAAAAGAAATTAGTTAAAATAAATTATCATTGTTCCATCTCGATCCTCATGCAAAACAAAATGAACTTGAAGTTCAAAAGATAATTCACATGCAAAAACTAGCAAATCAAGTGCCAAATGCATTTACTGGCCATAAAAGAGTGATAAAGTCACATATATCAGCTGCAAATGCTCCAATCAGAATTGTTGTTTCTGAAGGACAACCTACCACTGCTAACGAGATAAAGGGATAAGTAAAGCATGGTAGACCAATTGGTTCCAAAGATAAAAATTCTTGCAAAAGAAAAGGAGCAAAGCATTTAGATGATCAGATTGAAGATACTGTGACGTAAGAAAAGATCCCCAGTATAATATCAGAAGAATTGAGACTCTAGATGAGTCTGAGAATAAGGTACCTAAAATCAAAGAAAATAAAGAGATCTCTATCAATTATGTTATGACTGGAGAAAGATGGAACCGATATAAGATGATTGTCGATGATAAGTTTGCATATTATATTGTGCAAAATATTAAAAATAAAAATAAGGATCATGAACCAATGTCTATGGAAGAATATAGACATCGATAAGATTGGCCAAAATGGAAGGATGCAATCGATTCTGAATTAAAATCGCTAGCGAAACATAAAGTTTTTGGACCGGTTGTCCAAACATCTGCTGGTGTAAAACCTGTTTGATATAAATGGGTATTCGTGCGAAAGAAAAATAAGGATAATAAAATTATGAGGTATAAAGTATGACTAGTTGCCCAAGGATTCTTACAAAGACCCGGTATTGATTATAAAGACATATTCTTCTATGATGGATGCAACAACTTTTCGTTATTTGATTAGTCTGGCAGTGCATGAAAAACTTGAATTGCATCTTATGGATGTAGTGATAGCCTATCTATATGGCTCACTTGATAATGATATCTATATGAAAATCCCAGAAGGATTACAATTGTCTGAAAAGTCTAACTCTAATTCTAGAGAACTTTATTCGATAAAGTTGCAGAAGTCTCTCTATGGGTTAAAACAAGCAGGGCGGATGTGGTACAATCATTTGACTGAATACCTATTGAGATAAGGCTATAACAATAATCCCATATGTCCTTATGTCTTTATAAAGAGATCTGGATCATAATTTGTGATCATTGCAGTATATGTTGATGATTTGAACATGATTGAAACTCCAGAAGAGCTTCAAAGGGCAGCAGATTGCCTAAAACAGGAATTTGAAATGAAAGATCTTGGAAGAACAAAATTTTGCTTTGGCTTGTAGCTCGAGCATCTTAAGAATGAAATTTTTGTTACCAATCTGCTTATACAATAAAGATACTTAAAAGGTTTTATATGGATAAAGCACATCCATTGAGTACTCCGATGGTCGTAAGGTCACTTAAAATCGATAAAGATCTTTTCCGACCTAAGGAAGATGACGAATAACTACTTGGTCCTGAAGTACCATATCTTAGCGCAATAGGTGCATTAATGTATCTTACAACTCACACTCGATCTGATATATCTTTTCAGTAAATTTGTTAGGAAGATATAGTTCTTCACCTACAAGGAGGCATTGGACAGGTGTTAAGCACATATTCCGATACCTCAGAGGTACAATAGATATGGGTTTGTATTATTCAAATTTATCCAAATTCAAGTTGGTAGGTTTTGCAGATGTAGGATATTTGTCTGATCCTCATAATGGTTGATCACAAACGGGTTGTCTTTGCATATGGTGGCACTGCTATTTCATGGCGTTCTACAAAGCAAACAATTGTGGCTACATCATCTAACTATGCCGAAATTCTGGCAATTCATAAAGTAAGCCAAGAATGTGTATAGCTTAGATCAGTAATCCAATACATTCGGAAGACATGTGGATTATTCTCTCAAAAGGAGGTACTAACTATTTTGTATGAGGATAATACAGCCTGCATAGCTCAACTAAAAGGAGGGTATATCAAAGGTGATACAACAAAACATATATCTCCAAATTTCTTTTTTACTCATGACCTTCAGAAAAGTGGTGCTATTAATGTTCAACAAGTTTGATCTAACGATAATCTCGCTGATTTATTTACGAAAGCACTATCTACAAAGTAAATGCCTTGAAAAAAATAAAATGCTTCTCGGCGAGTACCGAGCTATCTCCTTTGCTTTGGCAAAAGCTCATATTGATATTGCAAAGTGAGGCTCTGCTAAGCCTCTTTAGTTATAAGAAAAAGAAAGATTACAAAAGTAGTCTTTAGGAGTTAGGCTCAGCCTCAAAGGCAGCTTCAGTAACACTTGGGGAGAGTTGACTTGATTCACCCACTTCGAATGTGATCGGGCAGGGAGCCTTGGTTTCTTCGGCAATGCACTGAGGACTTTCTCCCCCTCGGCTAACTATTTCTGGATCCATGACTCGGTTTGGGCCAAGAACGGCTTCAAAGTCAATGTCTGGGATTTTCTCATACTCAGCTTTGGCAGACAACTCAGTCTCCAGTGTACGAACGTCATAGTATTTGGCTTCCTAAAAGGAGAGGTCTAACTCTGGATATTTCTGAGAAATTTTCGCTCGCGTTTCCTCCTCTCCAAACTGGAATGCATTAGCATAGGCTACCTTGTGCTCATCTAAAAATTGAGCAGAGTTTCTGTACTCTTCTACTACCAGAGCAGCCTGCCTGTTGGTCTCAGCTACTTGACCCTCGAGTTCGGAACACCTTTGACGACTCGAGACCGACTCTGCTCTCAAAGCCCTTAATTGGTTATGGGCTTCAGACGCCATCCTGCTCACCTGAAGATACAAAGTCAATCAGATTAATGGTAATTAAAGGGAAAAACATGAAAAGAAGTAAGAAAATGACATACTTCCTTTTTTCGTCGAGCCATTTTCGTATTCAGCTCCTGAATCTTATCATGAGCCTTTAATTTATCATCCCTGTATTGATACATCCTCCCCTTGATATTATCAATCCTCAATTGTCTCTCCTCGACTTGTCGCTTAGACTGGGATAGATCGGTAGTAAGTTTGGCAATCCAGTCTCGGTGCCACTTGGATTTATCTTCTTCCTCAGCGAGCCTTCTATTCAAACTGCTTCTTTCATTGGCAAAACACATATGTAAGTTGCTCCACCTCTCGTCAAAGAGCTTTTTCAAGGTCTCTATTTCTTGAGCATGCTTGGTTCTACACTGTAGCAATTCCGAACAAGCCTTGTCAGCTAATTCATGAACTCCTTCAAGTTCATTAACTACAGCCTAGAGCCTGAACGCTCTTTCTAGAGCGACTCCCTTAGATTTCTCTGATTTCTCAAGCTTCTCCTGAGTTAACCTCAAGGCCTTGGAAAGCTTATCGGCTGATCCTGCCCTCTCCTGAAGGACGGCTGATCCTGCCCTCTTCCGTAGCTAAATGTAGTTGTCAGCTCAGCGACCTTATTGTTAAAGCAGTCTGCGAATAAAGCACGGGTTAGGAGGTTCAACCAAATTAACCAATAACAACAGGGTGTTTTGATACCTCAACTTACTCGAGAAGCATATGCTGTTGCAATCCTTGTGAGGGGATGATTGTTAATTTCAGATAAAAGATAAGTATCCTTTGGCATACCAGATCGCCCAAATGCCGCTTCAACAATATCCTTTTCAATGGGCCCATTCGTCGAAGAGCCTTCCTCTTTATACAACACAGACTGCATCAGGGCGGCCATCATTTCCTCAGTGTCTGGATCAGGTGAAAGAAAATTCATGGCTGAAGAGCTGATTTGAATGGCCTCGGTCCGAGGAATTCCAATTAGTTTAGCCTCTTCAATCGGAGCTTTGATCTGGGAAGCCTCAAAAGCCTTGGCCTCCCCGATACCTTTTTTTGATACTTCAGCTGGAGAAACCTCGTTTTGAACCTCCTCCTCGTCCGAGGACTCCCCTTGATCCATGGGCATCTGCTCCATTTCCTCCAGCCTCTTCAGTACCTCGGTTTCTCCTTCAACCTCCCTTGGTTCTTCGGAAAGGAGCCCCCTGGCATAAGGCTCTTCTTGTGCCTCGACGTCTATATCAACTTCCCTTACCTCCTCAGTCGGGGCTAAGGGTTCTTCTTCGCGTACAGAGGGCGCTTTTGGTCTGCCAAACCCCTCAGGGCGCAACTCTTTGTCTTCTGGCAGAGGGGCTACAGAATTAGTCGACGGCGTTCCGTCAGAATCATCCAGTATCACCATTACTTGTGAGTGGGAAGCCTCGACGATCTCTTCTCCTGAATTTTCTTCAACCACATGCCCCTCCTCTACTGTTGGTTCCCCCTTTGATGGGGAAGACTTATCTTTCGCTACCGACACTCCCGTTTCCTCCTTTCTTGGCATAGAAGATTGCCGGCCAATCTTAGTTCGCTTCTCCTCCTCTGAATGCAGTTCAGGAAGATGGGATTTTTTTCTCGGACTTGTGCCTCACCCCAAAACCGATTTTTCTCTCGCGCTTGCCCAGCTTCCCCTTCATCTGGGTCATAAACTCCGACCTATCGGCTATAGATATAGTAGGCGATAATTTAGTTTGTTATAAAAATTGCTAAGATATAATTAGCATGGGAAGGGGCCAAGAGCTTGCTTTGGGGATCAACAGGACTAAGCCCAACGACGAAAATGGCATCTTTCGCCAAGAAAACACTAGCTGAGAATATTCGACCACTGCGAAGGGTGATCAAATCCTCCTTTTTTTGCTCCAATAACTCAGGGTGTGCATCTAAATCCTTAACATAACTTGTAAATACTTGGGAAAAATCTGAACCAGTGTTTCCTTCGACAATGAAGAACCGAGATTTTCATTCCTTTATGGAGGATGGAATTTGCCGCGTATTGTCTTCCCAATCATCGTTTGTGAGAAACGAAGGATTCCGTTTCACCCACGAGAAAAATATTGAAGCGGCAACGTAGCATTTATGAGACCATCATTGCACATCTCTTCGAATTCAAATCCTTTTCTCCAAATAAAGCCACCTAAAACTCTACTCCCTATGCCCGAATATACGGACTAGGGAATGGGAGGCATGTGATACGGGATAAAATTGTCATCGCATTAATGTCCGTGCATGTGATAAAAAAGGTTAGGATCATTTTGATTTCCGTCCGCCAGATATCACGTGCAAAAAAAGACAAAATTGCCATACCACGGCAGGTCCGAGCTTCGACGATTCCAAACTATTTTTATACCTCGGTCAGACCGAGCTACCCTTATACCTTGGCCGGACCGAGCTACTATTATACCTCGATAGGACCAAGGTGCCCTCTTATGCTTCAGCCAGACTGAGCTATTCCTGCTTCGGCCAGGCCAAGTTATTTTATTCCTAGGCAGAACCAAGGTATTCTTGAACCTTTGCGGGACCGAGCTACCTTCATATCTAGCCCAAGTGCGCTTACTACCTATCATCACGATGAATCCTTCACACGATGAACGGCTCCGATCACTTGATTTCCAAAGTGGTTTCCTCAAAGTAAAAGAGCCGAGTGTGAAAAATTAATGAAAGTTTAAATCCATGATTATCTTGTAAGATTCCAACCACATAGGTCCTCAACTGTCCTAAGAGGAAAATAAAGCCAATAATGCCAAATGTGGCCTAGAGTCTATGAATCACCAAATCTCAAAGCATCAACTAGCCTCTTTAACCATTGATTCTCTAACCAACCGGATTCGAATCCTACCGGCCTCATAACAAATTTGATTCGAATCATGACGGTTTTTGATTTCTTGTGATACATCTAAGAAGTCAGGTAATTGTCTACCATCATGTCAGTCGCTTATAAATATTCTGTGCTAAAATTTTTTGAGGTACGCTCATCCTTTCACTGAAAAAACCTTTTGAAGCTCAAGCAGCATTCAGAGCTCTCGAAAGGCCATTTTTGAGGGACTCTTCTGCAAGAGCCTTCTCCTCATATCTGCTTACTGTGAATCTTCACTGACTTGGGCATCGGAGGGTCTTCCGCAGGAGCCACCCCAACATTTTCTGTGAGAGGACTGTCTTGCAAGTCTGTCCAAGTGGAAGGTCGACACCTAAATCCGAAGGTAGGCCGCGCTCGAGTTGGAGAGTGGATTTCTACGGCAACAATATGTAACTTCTCTTTTGGCTTTTTGATGATGAATAATATTATTGGTTTCTTTTTTTGGAGGCTCAACTCCCTTGAATTAGTTATTAAGATGTCTAATCTTCTTAAAGCTATTATATAAAGGTATGATTCCTGTTGCTGCGGAAATCCGTTCTCGACTTTGGGTGCTTCTGGCTCCTGATCCGGATGCCGATCTCGTCTCGGGGTGAACCTGCAAGACAGTCCGTGCACAGAGGTGCTGTGGGGGTTGCCCTCTGTGGAGGACCCTCCGATGCCCAAGTCAGTGGAGATTCACAGCAAGTAGATGTGAGGAGAAGACTCTCACAGAGGAGTTCCCCTTTTGGCCAGAGCTTCGAGCTCAGGGGGGGAGCTTCAATGGAGAATGAGAGCCAGTGTAAGAACTGTGTAAAAAATGGGCGTAGAATGGCCGTACCTAAGAGGCTTGAGGGTGGTGGTATTTATAGACGATCACCTGATTCCTTGGACGTGCTTTGGATGAGGTCCGAAAAATGTTAGGATTCGAATCAAGTTTGTTATGAGGCCAGCGGGATCCGTATCTTGTCAGTTAGAGGATCGACGGCTGGGAGAGCTAGTTGATGCCATGAGGTTTAATGATCACATGGACCTAGGCCACTCTTGCGGGTCCTAGGCCACCTCTGGCATGATTCGCTGCCTGAAATCTTATTCAGTTATAGTTGATTCGAATTCTTACGCGCGGATTCCGTAGAGGTATTTTGAACTGTGGTTCAGTCATCATGGCTCCGGAGGTAGGTGCCGAGGCACAAGGGCCAACGTGGCAGCCATAAATGCCTTAATGCAATAAGGCATTTAATGCCTTAAAGCAGGTGGATGCACGTGGCCTTTATGAGGCCATAAATGCCTGGATGCAAAAGACATAGCATGGTTGCGGAGGCCGAGGTATGTTGGCCAAGCTGCCATGCTGAAGCTGGCCGAGGTATGCTGAAGCTGGCCGAGCTATGTTGGCGGAGCTATGTTGGCCGAGGCATATTGGCCAAGGCTGAAGCTGGCCGAGGCTGAGGCTGGCCGAGCTATGTTGGCCGAGCTATATTGGCCAAGGCTGAAGCTGGCTGAGGCTGAGGCTGGCCGAGCTATGTTGGCCGAGGCATGCTGAAGTTGGCCGAGGCTGAGGCTGGCCGAGCTATGTTGTCGAGGATTGCCGTCGCGAGGATTCTAGGAAAATCATCTGAAATTGCTATCTTGAGAGGAGGCCATCAAAAAGTTGTTGCCTTTATTGCCCATGGGGTCAACTGGCCCCATCAAATGTAATGACAATTTTGCCCCTCATCACATGCCCCCCACTCCCTAGTCCGAAGTGTAAATTCGGATGTAGGGAGTAGAATTCTGGAATAATTTTATTCGGGGGATGCGTAAAGGCCAGCTGGGATATATTTTACTTGGCGCGGCCAAGGTCCGAGATCGTTACTCGGCGTTGCCGAGCCTTCAAGATTATATTTTACTTGGTGCTGCCAAGGTACGGAGATCGCTCGGCCTGGCTGAGGATTTAAAAGATTATATTTTACTTGGCGCTGCCAAGGTACGGAGACCGTTACTCGGTTGTAGCCGAGCCTTCAAGATTATATTTTGCTTGGCGCTGCCAAGGTACGGAGATCGTTACTCGGTTGTAGCCGAGCCTTCAAGGTATGGAAATTTATTACTCGGTTGTTGCCGAGTCTTCATGAATATATTACTCAGTTGTTGCCGAGGATTTATATGACCTGCTTCTCTTTGTAGCTTTCAAGGAGAGTTATAAGAATTTTGCAGGCCTTTGAAAGCTAAATTTAATTCAAGAACAAGAATGAGTTTAGTAAGGGCATACTTTTTTCAGGAAATTTATTACTCGATTGTTGCCGAGCCTTCCCAAGATGCTACTCAGTTGTAACCGAGGCTTCCAAATAATAATTTACTTGGTGTTGCCAAGCCTTCCCAAGATGCTACTCGGTTGTAACCGAGGCTAATAATTTACTCGGTGTTGCCGAGCCTTCAAATAATAAATTACTCGGTGTTGCCGAGCCTTCAAATAATAAATTACTTGGTATTGCCGAGCCTTCCCAAGATGCTACTCGGTTAATAACCGAGGCCTTCAAATAATAAATTACTCGGTGTTGCCGAGCCTTCAAATAATAAATTACTCGGTGTTGCCGAGCCTTCCCAAGATGCTACTCGGTTGTAACCGAGGCTTCCAAATAATAATTTACTCGGTGTTGCCGAGCCTTCAAATAATAAATCACTCGGTTTGGCCGAGGATTTTGGTAAGAGACGCACTCCGGCTCTAGCCGAGGTTCATGATAGTAACAGATGTGCTTCGGCTTTGGCCGAGGCTTTCAATTAGAGATGCACTTCGGCTCTGGCCGAGGCTTTTAATTAGAGATGCACTTTGGCTTTGGCCGAGGCTTACATACTTCGGCCGGTCGGGGCTTGTAAGCTGCCCGAATCCGGCCTAAGTTTCTTTGCCATTTGGTCCGGCCGAGGCTTGTAAGCTGCCCGAATCCGGATGGAGTTTCTTTATCATTTGGTCCGGCCGGGGCTTGTAAGCTGCCCGAATCCGGATGAAGTTTCTTTGCCATGTGGTCCGGCTGGGGCTTGTAAGCTGCCCGAATCCGGATGGAGTTTCTTTGCCATGTAGTCCGGCCAGGGCTTGTAAGCTTCCCGAATCCGAATGAAGTTTCTTTGCCATGTGGTCCGGCCGGGGCTTGTAAGCTGCCCGAATCTGGATGGAGTTTCTTTGCCATGTAGTCCGACCGGGCAAAGTTGCCTGACTCGAGGTCCAAGAAATACATGACCAATAGTCCTGACAAATTCCCAGAACATGCTAAATCGTATATGCCCAACCCTAATTCCAATATATGCCCAACCCTTCATATTGGCTAAATAAGAGGCGGAACACGAACAAGCAAGCAAGGGCTCAGGAAAGAATGGAAAATCTCTATGGCAGGGACGAAGAGGCGTTGCAGAAGGAGCGCTGCCCTAGCCCTCTTTAAATAAGCGCTTCAGAAGGAAAGCCCAAGATGCCAAAACTTTCGATATGGGTGCCAAAATAAAGAAGTCCCACCACGTGGAACTCCCACTACCGCGGCCTGCTGGAAACGAGGCATTCCCTCCTCAAGCTATGGCGAAAAATGATGACGAAACAGCGGCCTGTCATTTATGAGATTATCATTGCCCGCCTTTTTGAATCCCCCAAATAAGATTGTTCCGAAACTCTACTCCCTATATCCGAATTTACACTTCGGACTAGGGAGTGGGGGGCATGTGATGAGGGGTAAAATCGTTATTACATTAATGACCGCACACATCGACAATTGGGTCTAGTCCAATCCCAACATCCTATCGGCCAGCTGTCAAATCTACTAAGCAGCGAAACCCAATCGCCCTCAGCGGCGTCGGGTCGCCCCGATGACCCGAGCTATCTTTATACCTCGGTAACCCAAGCCGTCCTCATACCTCGGTAACCCGAGCCGTCCCCATATCTCTACAGACCGAGCTATTCTATACCTTA
>UESW01002032.1:71448-95293 GCA_900491605.1 Calamus simplicifolius | reverse complement strand
TTTTATTTATATAGGATACTCCAGATTTTTTTTTTCTATATAAGCATAATGTAATATTGATCTTGAGATGAGTGTTCTCATTTTATTAAGTGTACATGGGTATATGGATGTCAAAGAAAGTCTATTAAGAAATAATCCTTGTAATCCCTTATTTTCTTGATGAAGGTGAAATTTTTAATATCTTTGCTATTATGGATATAAGTCCATGATTCGAATCATGTTTAATTTTATTTTTTTAATTTTTATTTTTTCTTTTCTTTTTTGTCGTATGAACACCATATCACTTTCTAACTTTCTCCACTTTGCTAAACTTATAATTGCTACAGCCACCATGTCACCAAACAACACGTCTCGACCCTTCTTTTTCAAATTTGAAATTGTAATGCTTAACGAACTAAAATCACTGGCCCAAAAACTCTAGTGAAAGTTAATGGGTAGCAAGTGAACTTGAGTTATAAGCACATAACTCATCCCTCTTCTATCCAATATGGAACTAAATGTGAGGTATCATCTTAATGGATAACAAGTGAACTTGAGTTATAAGCATATAACATATTCATCTCTCCTTTAATGTGAGACTAAATGTGGAGTACCATAGTTATCTCGAGAATAGGCTTACGAATCAAGTAGCCATTTGACTATCACTGTCACCCATATTTTATATTTTATTAATGCCATGGTACTATCTCTTCAGAAGCAATAACGCTTTAGTCTACTCCGTCTGAGCTACGGTAACAGCGAAATCCAAATTTAAGAATCGTTTGCATCTTTTTGTTTGCGTGTCATTTAGGAAATGTTTTGTTTGGTTTGTAGAATCTAGATTAAACTAATCATTACTCAAGATAACCATCCTACGGTAACTTGATCTATATCATTGTTATGGGTATATAATAGTAAGTTCTTTAAAAACGTATATTTAACTCAGTTACAGATTGAACCAAAGTTGATGTACAAAGTGTATTATCTACTCTAAACAAATTCCGTTATAACCATATTTCTTAATATACCTATCTCTTAATATACCTTCAGGTCTATTGTGACAGAAAATTAGATTCACCAAACCCTGTTAGACCTATAATATATTACATATGATACGCGGTTTCTTTCAAATAATCTATGAACTGATGGCTCAAGTATTCACCACCTCGATCTGATCGAAGTATCTTAATACTTTTGCTAGTTTATTTTTCTACTTCACATCTGAATTCTTTGAACTTTTCAAAGGTTTCAGATTTGTGCTTCATCAGAAACACATAACCATATCTACTATGGTCATCTATGAATATGATAAAATAAGAAAAACCTTCTATGGCTTGAATGTTGATGGGTCTACATACATCTGTATGTACTAAACCCAAACATTCAGTTGCTCGCTTGCCTTTTCCAGTAAAAGGTGACTTGGTCATCTTGCCAAGTAAGCATGATTTGCATTCCTCAAACAATTCCCAATCGAATGAGCCCAAGTATCCATCATTATGTAACTTGGTTAAAACTTTTCATTTACATGGCCTAGACGACAATGCCATAGGTATGAGTCACTGATAATGTATGACTAATATATACCTTTATTAGGTATATTGCAAAATTATGGAGAACAGTCGCATATGTTTGGCAAAATTTATCGTAATTTAGTGTTTGGATGATTTTATTAGATGATCTCTTTCGTCGTAATAAGTAAGTTTATTACGGCGAGTTTAATTTTTGCCGTAATGAAATGGAAAGAGAAATTAAAAAATACTATAGAGGTATGATCGGATCTTTACTTTACTTAACCGCAAGTAGACCTGATATCATGTTTGCTGTTTATTTATGTGCTAGCTTTCAATCAGAAATAAAGAATCTCACTTAATTGCTGTAAAAAGAATACTAAGATATCTAAGTGGAACAAAAATGTAGGGTTATGGTATTATAGAGATTCAACACTTAATTTGATTGCTTATTCAGATTCTGATTATGCTGGATGTAAACTAGATAAAAAAAGTACAAGTGGTGCATGTCAATTTTTAGGAAGTAACTTAATCTCTTGGTTTAGTAAAAAGTAAAATTCGGTTGCATTATCTACTACTGAAGCAGAATATTTGCAGCTGAAAGTTGTTGTGCTTAAATCCTTTGGATTAAGCGACAACTTAAAGATTATGGCATAACACTTGATAAAACACCTATTAGATGTGATAATACTAGTGCAATCAACTTAACTAAAAATTCAATCCAACATTCAAGAACTAAACATATTGAAATTAGATATCATTTTATAAGAGAACAAAGTTAAGATGATTATATTCATCAATATCCATAAAATTTATCACTGAATGTGATCGTCTCAACCACCTCTATTTGGATGCCCACTAATTCATACCTTCCACCAATTCTTATATATGGTTTAAATCTATATAATTCCTAAAGAAATTAACAACTATATATTTTCATTATTGTTATCAAAGAAATCATTCAAGCGTTGAATGAATCTTTCGGCACACCGACAACGTTGAAAGGCACAAGACTAGTTGTGCTATTTTTAATGCTCGAATGAGGGATGGATCTCCTGTTACTGATCATGTATTGTACATGATCGAGAAGATAGAACTCCTAAGCAAGCTCGGCTTTTCCCTACATGAGCAGTTGGGAAAAGATGCGATCCTGAATTCCTTGCCTCCATCCTTTCAACCTTTTCTTACTCATTTTCGAATGACAAAGCCTACAGTCAACTACCATGGTTTGTTTGGGTTGTTACAGAACTTTGAGAAGGATAACCAGCTCTCTAAGGGTTTGGTTAATATGGTTGAAGGATCTAAGGTAGGGCGTCAACCCTTTGGAAAGAAAAGAAGAAAAGAATAAGAAAAAGGTGCAACATGCTAGGACATCTATAAGGGTCAGATGCAGAAGAAGAAAGTTGATAAAAGTCAAGCTGAATGCTTTCATTGCAAGATGCAAGGGCACTGGAAGAGGAACTGTCCTCTTTACATTGCCACACTTGATCCAAACAGGCCAAAGAAGAAAAAGGGGCAAGATGTTGCTCAACAAGGTATTTATATGATAACACCTTATAATTTTTCTATATATGATAATCAGACCTGGGTATTGGATACCGGGAGTCCTTTTAACATTTGCAATTCATTGCAGGGACTACAGATCACTAGAAGATTTGAGGACAATGAAAGATTCCTTAATGTTGGCGATGAAGATTAGTTCCAGTTCTGGCATTAGGAGTTCTTGAAATAGTTTTCAATAGAAATGTCATTGTACTAAATGATTATCATTTTTGCCCAATGTTCTTGTTGAACATAATTTCTGTAGGCCTTCTGGCCAAAAGTCATTATGAAATTTCAATAAAGGATGTTACTTTGAATATCATTATGAATGGAGTCACTGTAATGATTGGGCATTTATCTAATGGCATTTATATATGATAACTATGGCATGATCTATATGAGATATTCTGGGGTGACAAAGTTTGTTTCCAAACTACACAGTTGGGGATTACGTATGATAACTTTATCTTTGATTGGAGTACAGGAAACATTCAACGATAGACCCATATTTACTTTGCAAGGCATCGTTCGATAGGCTCATTTTTACTTTTATTTTTCATTGGGATATCTTGGATATTTGGTTGTTGTACAAGCATCTTGAAAGAAAATTTTTCCACGAAAATGAAACGTTACTAGCGATTACGAGTGGAATTACTAAAACATGGACAATGTTGAATCATGGGATCTTGAATCTTAGATGGCATTACGGACATTATGCCATATTTTACACATTGTTATGCGAGTGTCTTTAATTCTATATGTCATTAAGGTTGAGATATATCCTCATCTGAATTGTAAGTCATTATATAAAATTGATTAAACTCTTCATTTAAAAAAGAGTTTGAATCATACATAAAGAGATCATTATGATGGATGAACAATTATGGCCTGAGCGTGAACTCATTCGCAACTATATGTAGCAGCTCGGTTGCTGAACATTAAGGTTGAACATCACTTATCTGAAGCGGCATTTGATTTAGTTGTCAGAATAATGAAGGAGGTACTGCCATCTGATAATGTTATGACTAATACATTTTATAAAACAAAAAAATATTGCATGGGCTTGGTTTACCTGTTCAGAAGATTGATCGTTGCAAGAATAATTGCATGCTTTATTGGGGTGTAGATGCAGATTTAGAGTTTTATAAAGTTTGTGATATACCCTGGTTTATGACAAGCAAAAGTTTAACTAGAACGAGACCTATGTCTTTCAAAAAAATGCATTACTTTTCATTGGTACCATGGTTGCAAAGAATGTATCAATCAGAGGATATAGCTTCAGATATGAGATGGCATGCAGAATATAAAAAAGAAAAGGGTGTTATGCGCCATATGTCAGAATCTATAGCATGAAGGTGAGGGAGTTTTATTAGATAGAGTTTTAGGTACGTAACTTATAATTACCCTTATGTTGATAGAATTTAAAATTTATTCATTTATTATATCAGCTAGCTACGTTTATTATTATAAACATCTTTGGATTATTTTGATTTCTGTTTCAATTCTAATATAGAATTATATGTATAAGGTTAGTATACATGAATTACATGGTTCTTAATTGCATTCATAATGTCATTATTTATTTGTTACTTTCTTTATATTCATAATTTTTTTGCTTGCAGAAAGAATTTGAGTAGGATCCAGCCCTAACTCCTTTTGTTAGAAGGGCTTCGACTTTACTTGCTCGTTTTTGATACTTTGATAATTTATGTCACTGGTGGAGGGCATCGAAATGCTTCGTTCATATCTTCGATTCAATATGGGATGACTGGCAGCAGAAGTGGGTGAATCTTGAGTGGAATAAGAGGTCGACCATGCTAGCTTGAACCGCTGATCCGAGAAAGGTGGTCCGAGCACTAGTCTTTCCTGCCACACAGTGGGATCCATTTCAATTGAGGAGCATCGATGTTATCTAGTAAGTATAATAAATTATTTATGTTATATACATATTAATGATAAATTTTTTAAAATAAGCATAACTACAAATTTGAAATGTTATTTTTTAGAGGCTGAAGGAAGGCATCAGGTGGATCTTGAGTGGCATAAGAGGTCGGCCACAGCTAGCTTGAACCGCTGATCCGAGAAAGGTGATCCGGGCACTAGTCTTTCCTGTCACACAGCGGGATCCATTTTGATTGAGGAGCATCGACGTTATCTAGTAAGTATAATAAATTATTTATTTTATATATGTATTAATGATAAATTTTTTAAAATGAGCATAACTACAAATTTGAAATGTTATTTTTCAGAGGTTGAAGGAAGGCACACGACACTCCAATTAAAATATAAAGATACCCTAGTTATAGAGCTATGACATCAGTGCTTGAACGGATATGCTTGACGACGTAATAGGAGGAAATCACCCGAAAAAAGAGCTATGATGCCCCAATTGAAACATTAAAACATTCTAGCAACAAAGCTATGTCACCCGTGCTTAAAACGGATGCTAGAGAAAAGCCTCGCGACACCCTAGGAGAAAATCGGCCAAAAATCATTCATGACACCCCAGTTAAAATATGAAGACACCCTAATTACAGAGCTACGACACCCGTGCTTAAAATGAACACTGAAGAAAAGCCTCACGACACCCCAGAAGGAAATCAGCCAAAATCGTTCACGACTGGTGCAGGAGCAAAAGTGAGAAAAAGGCTGCAGGATTTCATTTGGATCTCTGAACCCTAGAAGTCCTATAATTTTTTCTTTCTTTCCTAGTTGGTTGAGTCCAATCTATTACTAAGTTAATCAAGTTTGGTTTAGTCCAATGCCCAGGTCATGCATTTTTATTTTATTTGAGTCTTGTAATAATTCAAGGGAAGTGTATTACTCTTGTTGAAACCCTACTAAAAGATATTCAAAAGAAGCCCCTTCAGATTAGGCAGTATTGGACAACCATTTGATCTTCTCCAACCTTATTCATACCCTACCCTTGGAGCTCTGCATGGATTGGATCCGCCTATACTAGGATTGATGATGTGGAATCAATCTTCTCCCTCCATTGGATCCGCCTTCATCTGGATTGATGACGTCGAATCAATCTTCTCCCTCCATGTCGCCACCTACAATGTTGGCAACCTTAGGCGCCCCCATAAGAAAGAAATCGGTGGTCCCCTGCTACGCCTTAATGGAAATAAAGATCAGCATCTCAACCATTCTAGAAAGGATCTTGAGCCCCATATGGACCTTGTTGACAAAAGGAAAGAAAGAAGGATGTCATCCCAAAGCTTCCTTCTTTGCTGTGGTCCCTCACCTCCAATTGGAACTATATATTGCTGCTATCATTTTGGTCAAATCAAATGAAGTGAAGAAGATTTTTGCTCTGTAATTCTACCATATTTTGTAATCCCTATCATTTATTACTCTAATTGTTGCACTTACCTTCTAATGGCATGAGAGGTCTATAAAACCCTTCTCTTAAAACGATGAAAGAATAGAATATGAATATATAAAAATTTATTTTTTCAAAGTTCTATTTTCGTTGCCTTGAGCAATTGATCCTCCGTGAGGAAGTTAGGTATGAGGTCGAATTTCTGTGCTTTGAGCAATCATCCTCCATGAGGGAGTTAGGCATGAGGCCAAATTTTCATTGCCTTGAGCAATTGATCCTCCGTGAGGGAGTTAGGTATGAGGCCGAAGTGTTCTGAGGTCGGCAAGCTGCTGCTGAAACTCCTGCCGAACCTGATTTATAATGGATTGCCTCATCCATCCATCCAATACGGTTGATTACAAGCAAACACAATAAATTCCTCCAAACCGTTAATAAAATTAGGATTAGGCAATCCATCCTTCAACCTTGCATACATCCATGAACGATCCCCGCTCATTTTGGGATGACTTATATGAACACAACTTCCATTTTACAATGAAAATCAGTAAGTTGATGTATTTAATCAAAAGTAATTTATTGTTGTTGGTAATAAAATGTAATAATTTAGAAGATATAGCAGGCCTAACTTTCATATCAAAATTTACATATGTGCACATCAAAATTTACGAGTTTACAAATTGCTTCCAAATGTCATCTTCGTTTTTCTTTCCTCTGGATACTTTATTCATCGTCTTCCTTCCCTTGTTACCTTCATTCTCATGTCAGGTTAAGACAATAAGCATGGGCGTGCAGTAGATCTACCAACAAATAAGCAAAGGGTACAAGATGCACTAGAATGCTGAAGGTATGAGGATGACTGGATGACAAATTCCCAAGGTGGCATTGCAAAGAATTACACCATGATGTCCGACAATGATGGCTGATAAAAGGCAACACATAGAAAAACTTATGTTGCATCACAATGAGACCCAAAAAATCTTCCAAGTTCAAGATGCACCCTAACAAATAAAATGAATCCAACCAAAGAGGAAAAATCTCAAACTATATTCAGGATAACACAAACATAAGTTGGGTATTCTATTTAGCCATGAAATCACCAACCTTCGTCAACCAAGTAAATAGGGATTCTGTCAGGAAGTTAACAATAAAACTCATATGAATCATACATGTGTATAGCCTCTATACAACATTGTATTATGGACAAGGCTGCAAGTTTCAGGGAGACACTATACTTGCACTACAAGATGGGTTATGGATCATTCTATTTAATTAGTAAAATCAAAAATTTAACTGGAAATAAGCAAATTCCTAACGGGATTAAAAAATTCAGATGTCATTCATTAAAAAAAAAACACAAACTTGGCACATTAATTTGCGGGATAAAGCATTTTATATGCTGGATAATGAGCGTATGAGTAAGATCAAAATCGAGCCCATCCTCCCATTCCATGCTTCGTAACAGCAGATCAACGGGATTGTTTTATGTTGTACAAGAATAAAGCATGGAAATCTCCAAAGAATGGAATTGGATAGATAAGCGAACGGAACCAATTAAGTAACCACTTTCCTTTCTTTTTCTAGACACCAGTTAAGCAGTCAATCTCGACCCGGTCCAACTCTTTTGGGTGCCTTGTCCTATTGAGCTCGAGTTCCTTAGGGCTGACGTCTAGTTAATTTTAGAGTTAAAGGTTTGGATTAATGCAAAATGAAGGATGTGGTTTGTGGGCCAAGGAAGGGTGATGAAATCCCCACCTTATCTTGATTAGGGGTTTGTGCCCTTAAAGTTAATTATGAAAATACTATGCAACAAGCAGATGTCCAGCTCTTGAAATTATCAAACAAAATTAATCTAATTACTTTTTTTAAAGATTTTTGTAATTAGGTTTCTAATTTCCTAATAAATTATGAGATGTCAATGGAAGAATTTTGAGTTTTGCAGAAAATAAATTTACCTAAGTCAATCTAAGCATAGAAATAAAATAATTATTTTATTTTTATATTTTTTTATTTTCTTAAATTAATTATATTTTATGGAAGGTATCTTAGGGTTTTCTTTCAGGTTCTTTAAGGTAAGTTAATTAAAAGGAAAATTTGATTAGGTTAAAAGTGGATTTGTAACAAGAAGGAAAGTAATAATTCTTTTTATGTTAAAAAGAAAATAAAAATTCTAACAATTAAGGTAACAAAAATAATAAAATAAAGAGACAATAACTATTTAAAAATAAGAATAAAATTAAGACAAAATTAATCTAATTTTTTATTTATTTTATTTTATTTTTTTCAAAATAACACACTTAAGTCCCCGGTAACGGTGCCAAAATCTGATGCGTGTCGTAGCGCAACGATTAAAATACCTTAACTTCACTAATAGAATAGCGAGAGTAAGGGATGATTCCACAGGGACTTTAGCGATTATCTTGAAATAAATTTATAAATTTAACTAAATAGATAAGTAGTAGTGCAAAATAATCAAGATATGGTCTATCTTATAAGAGTACGGCCCGTACCCGTAGATCACGGCCCGTCCCTTTTAAGAATAGATCAGTAGTGCAAAATAATCAAGATATCATCTATCTTATAAGAGTACGGCCCGTACCCATAGATCACGGCCTGTCCCTTTTAAGAATAGATCATTTAAATTATTTTCACTTAAATAGAATTTAATAACAATTAAACATGAATAAAGTTTTATTTCAATAACATCCAAGAGTGCATATTAAAATCTAGAATTGAAGAGTTTTATTTTCTAACATTAAGAAGGCAACAAAAAATAATAAATTAAACCAGGCTGAATCAAGCCAGGCTGAACGAACCAGGCTAAAGACAGGCTAAACCGGGCTCTCTTCTTCCGTCACAGATGCCTCTCGGTCACGATCTCTTCTTGGGAAGAGGGCAGCCTCCACGGACAGAGCTCACGAGAGCTCCCAATTCCACGGACACAGGACGCAGAACAGAGCCTCCGAATCCACGAGCTCATGGACACAGAATCTTCATGAAGCACCTCCACGCCCTCTGGCCGATCCTCCAAGAAGCACCTCCACGGATTGCTAGAACCTGGGAACAGAGCACGTACGATTGCAGAGCTCTGTTCTTCCTCCTGCGGACTCCAAGCCACGGACGGATCCTCCCCAATTCTCCACGGCACGAATGCCTCATGGGATGGACACCGCACGAGCAGAGCTCCCCGATTGCCCTCCTCCTCCCATGTCTCTGCTATTTGTAGAGGTCCGGATGCGGCCCAGATGCGATCATGTTTCCATATCAGATGACCTATTTCCATATAAAACGACGCTGGATGCAGACGAGGCGGGAAGACGATGAAATCGGCAATGGATTTGCCGACTTTTCTTTAAAAGGCATGCTAAATCCTTATAAAATCAATTCCGAGCTCGTTTTAAGTCTGATTCGAGTGTCGTTTGCATTGTTAAATTCCTAAAATCGAGCTCTTTAAGTTGATAAGGTTTTACCTAAAATATTATATAAAATATTAAAATATTAAATAATAATAGGTATTTTGAATTATTAATTAATAGGTTTAGTGATAATACCTCTTCAAACGTTAACTAATGAAGAGTTAATCATTTTGTTATAGCAATTAAATATAGCAATTTGGGTTCTTTCTGCGACTGAAGTTATCTCAATGCTATATTAGGGCATTATATTACAAAATTAGATTTCATTTAGATCATGTCCTAAACTACAAAAGAAGATTAGTCCAAATAATTAAACATCTATATCAAGAGTTGGATTAAAATATAATTTAAATCTTTGCCCTAATAAGCTAGCCATTTGTAATATTTAAATGAGAATATTAGGGCAAAATTAAATTAATGTCTTGATGGTCAAAAGCAACTGATTGGATCATTAAAAACTAAAAAAAAAAGTAAGCATGTCCTAGTTAACTCTCCTAAATTTTGTCAAAATTATTAGGGCTTCTTGTTCAAACTACCTATTTATACTAACAACTAGGGTTTTGCTGCTGGTATAAACTGGTGGCTTGCTTCTAAACTAATCAATATCTAGTTGTTTGTTATTCACTTGATTGCACTTAAATTATAAATCTATATTGACTTAATTAGGGCCTTGGCTACTATTATAAATACCCCACTACCTTCCAACGTAGCAGGCATCCACCACAAATTTCAACTTAATTGTAGAGGTTTGGAAGTGTGAGGGACACCCTACAGTACTAGGAGGCGTTGATGTGGTGATGAGATTGAGGTTATCTCACCCTCTAGAACTAAGGTTTTTAGCCTGAAGAGGACATGGGATGGATTATGGTGGCTCAAGTACTCGAGATTCACGATTGATAGTTTGAGTTTCCTAAAGAGGGGAACAACTTCCTCTTACCTCATTCTTCTTTCTCCAAGCACCTAGATTAGGGCCATTTAAATAGATCGATCACATTTTCTTTATCTTGTCATTTTCTTTGAGGATTTATTGAAGAGAGGAATTACGACAACACAATCTTCCTCCCCGCCATGCCCCTTACTAAGGATCACTTAGATCATCATTCATGCATAGCAACTATGCCATCAATTTGCTAGACTCATAATCCAAATCTCTCTCCACATTATTCTTGCAGTCACCTAATCATAAAAGGATCTCTAAGCATTTACTCTATCCTAGGGATGAGGAATCCACATTTACATCTTCGGCAAACAGATACAGAAATGCTTGTTGTGACAAAATTAGTCAAGTGGTGATTTTGAGGATTTGGGTGCTTTAGTGAGATCAAGTGCTTGGGTTCATTCATCATATCATACAATGACAACTTGCCATGAGCTAGAGAGCATTACAACTAGGTCATGTATATTGACAATCATGGTGGAACCTTCTATGCCTTATCTTAATAGGGGACTACTTTTTTTTTTCTTTTTTAGAATTGCCTTGTATTATATGCACATGTAGGGTCAATAATTGTTATCATTTAGCTTGATTGATTGGGTTAGGGTTGGGTTAATGATCTGCCAAAGATAAGGGAGATAAATAGAACATAGATGGTATCAGTATGGCTAACTTTCGAATTTGATCGTCCTAGCATGATCATTTCTAGTCCCCTTGGTCTTTTGTGGTTCAACCCAAATCCTACTAACACAGTCTCTAACAATTCTAGAGGACATGATCTTCATCAGCATCACTCGTTTAACTTTGTAACCATGAACAAAGAATAATCTCAATCCAAGTATGAAGCCAATGTCACTATCTAACATGTTTTTATCCTTCAAGGTTTCATCTAAACTTTTAAGCCTCATTAAAGCCAATGCTCCTATCTTTGATGATGTTATTCTTAAGGATCATATCTCCTCTTTAAGGCTCATTGAAAAATAATCCTACCTCTTCAAATTGTAATCCTCAAGCCTCATTACCCAAACTCATCCTCAAGCCTTTGAGGATCATATACCTCTTTTCTCCTTGAAGGTACTCTTTCAAGGCCAACCACATGAATTCCACCTTTGTCCTCCAGACATCATTCTCTTTATTTGAATGACTATCATGTCTAAATGATTAAGCTTTAAGGTTACCCTAGGAGCATCTTTAGCCAGCCTATTAGGATATTTAGAATAGATCTTCTAGTTGAGCATTCACACTCAAGCCTATTGGGACACGTAGTATTTTTCTTAAGCTTTCTCCAACAACTAAAAGAGTTTCCAATCCTAATTTTTTGAGTGCTTCTCAACTAGGTAATATTCAATTAACCACATCCATTAAGATACATTTTTTTCATTCAGTTGTACAGATGATCTGAGAAGAGTACAATGGTGTAACCTTATAAATAATCTTATGTTCTTGCAGAACTAGGTCATTTTATTTGAGGTATATTTACCACCTCGGTTTGAACCTAAAGCCTTTTAATTTTTTTTCAGTTTAAACTATAATTGGACTGAGAAGAAACACACACACACACACACACACATATATATATATATATATATAGACATATTTTTCTATTTGCCAAATGTCTATCACACCAGCGCTTATCCTAGTTCTATCTCTAATACCATCCTCCTAATCACGGGTTCATGGTGAAGAACATAATACTCTATCGCATGCAGGTTAAGTCTCATGCCAAGGCTTTCATTTGAAAGAGGTATTTTAATTAACTAATAATAATTCATAACATAAAATTTTTAAAGCTATTTAATAATAATTGACTAACTATGCTTATGGTCTGGCTAACTTCTGCCCTGTATCTTCCTATGCCTTATGCTCTAAAAAAGAGGAATAAAAGCAGTGTGAGTTGAAAGCTCAATAAACAATCATAGCTATATTTAAAGAGATCGAGTAAATTCATCAACATTTACTTTTAATCATATATTTTAATTTTTTTGGGCTATAGCTGCCAGATTGGATGTGGTTAATTCTCTAAAAATTAACATTTCCTTGGAATGAATTCAGTTAAGGTACGTAGGAGGCTTTTCTTGTCACCCATCTTGCATCCAGTTTTTACAAATACTTAAAACATCATCTCAATTTTATTTAATTAAAAGTAGAAGGAAAATAGACTCCCATCACACAATTAGCATGCATGAAATTGGTTATGCACTCCTTAATATCTTCTTTGTTGAAAATAGAATTCAATGAGAGATGAAACCATAAATAGAATCCTAACTTAGATCCACCTGTGAAGGCAAATTGGTTTCAGTTAGGCATTCGTAGAATTAGGTGAAAATGTTGGACATAAGAAGCAAGTCAATAGCTTGTGCTCCAGTCCAAATAGAGTAAGCGACATATCTCGAAGGTATTTAGTACTGTCATCTTTAGCAATGTTTTAAAAATCGGACTGGACAATAAATTGGCTTGACATCTGGGTCCTCAAATGTCCAAACAATCTCGCACTCTAAAGATTATAAAAATTATTATATTTTTAATGATTATATTTTATATTATACCTAACTTTTTTAAAAAAAATAGTAGATGAATCTTATTTAATTTAATTTAATTTAATTTTATGATGTTGAATTGATATAAGAAACTATATGTTGTTTTTATAATTAAAAATAACTTTATTTCAATTTCAAATCCAATTCGGATAGAATAATCAGTTTTGATCGGTTTTTATAATTCGTTGTTCTTTAACAAATTAGTTCGATTAGGGGATTGGATTTTATTTTAAAAAATATTATTTTAAAACTAGTTTCAAGTTTGAAAATTAAATATGAATTTGAGCAGTGCAAAAGAACATACATCCGATCCATTGCCATCCTTACCATTGCTTTTTTTTTTTTTCTAATATCACATAAGTATTAGATAACAAAAATATTAATTGAATAAATATCTTATTTTAAATATTTTTATTTTTATAATATTTCATATATTACAGTGTAGCATTCTAGGTGCATCAAAAAATTTTAAAAAAATAGTCCAAAAGTGTAGCCAAATAATTTGCTAAATAAACTTTTTCGGATCCAGCACCAGAATATAAGCTTAGAATTTTGATTGAAATTAGATTTAGATTTCAATTTAATAATCATATTTTTAGTGTGTAAGAAAATAATCAATGTAATCCACCAATTACCTCTTTATGCCTGCCTTCACACCTCACCAGGAGCCTTAGCAAGCTCGGCAAATCAATGCATTGATTTGCATGTGGGAAACTTTGGGAGCATATCCGTTATAAGACGCGAAGCGTGCTTCATAAAGAATGGAAGAACCCCGTTCTTGGTCATTCCATTGGGGACATCTTGAAACCATCCGTGGTACCTGGACCCACTTCGAAGACACGAGATCATACCTCCATTGTCTCTGCACATGGATACGCCTCAAGTAACTGCAGTCCATAGCCGTCTTCGATTTAGAAGAAGGGAACAAATAAATACAAAATACAGAGGACATGAATATCAAAAAATTTGGGCCGTCTGGAGCAGCTGTGTGTATAGAAGATGTTTCATGTTCCTGTTAAAGGAGTTCGTGTGGGTTGTGGGTTTGTTAAAGTAGAAGATGAAGCCTCTGTTTGTCCTGTGTAGAAGAAGATGTTCCAGTCCCCTGTTCGTCAAGAAGTTCCAGTCCAGTCCTGTTCGTGTTCCTCCTTATTAATTAATTAATTAATTAAACCTATTCCTATTCCTATTCCTATTAATTATTAACCACAGTCTACCTTAACAGGGACCGGAAACTGCTCTCCTAAAGACAGCTGAAACTCTCCCCCATCCGCGCCCTTTAATGCCCCCCGCTGGGGTGATAAGCCCGCGCTACCAGGCCCGGCGATTGAAGATTTGATACTGAAACAATTTGGCTAAACTACATAATTAACCCTTATACTTAAGGGGCTGTGTCACTTTGGTCCTTAAATTTTAAAAAGTTATAAAAATAATCCTAAACTTTCTATTTTGTATCACTTTGATCCTTGCCATTAAATAAAGCAAACGCCGTTTATTTTTATCTTACGTGGAGCAGCACACATGGCATCCAATTAAAAAAATTAAAATTAAATTCATAACTCATGTTAATTTATTATTTAATAATAATAATAAAATAATAATAATAAATTTAAGTAAAAAAATCCTAATTTCCCTAACAACGATCCGATCCGTTCCCCTTCCCTCTGCCCTCACCGCCAACGCCATCGTCTCCCATCGCCTCTCCGTCTTCGGCCACTGCCTTCTTGCCTCGCCGCCGATCAGGTAAATCTTCTTCACCATCAGTATGAGAGAGAGAGAGAGGGGAAGGAGAGAGGGCCGCCGGAGGCCCTCCCTAACATGGGAGCCAAACCGGCTCCCGCGTGTTGGTTCGGGCCCGGCGGCGTGCCCGCTGGCTCGCCGGGCCCGAGCCCGGGCAATGGCACCCACCAGCGCCGGGGCGGCGTCTGGTGGGGTTCGGTCGGCCTTCCCCGGCCGGTCGTGCCACTGCCATAGTGAAGAAGAGATGAGAGGAGGAAGAAGCAGGGGGGAAGAAGAAAAAGGAAAAAAAAAGAAAAAAAAAAAGGAAGAAGGGGGCTGCCGGCGGCGGCCGACATTGGGCCGGTCGCTGGTGGCCAGTCGACCCCTGGAGGGCCAGCGGCAGCCACCGGCCAATCTCCGTTTTTTCCCTGGTTCAATCAGGGAAAAGGATTCTGTGGTACATGTAATTATGATTTTTTTTTTGAAATAATCAGAGCATTGTTGGGAAATGTAGGAGAGGATTCTGTAGTTTCTAATGAGGAAGCTGAGTGACTTTTTTTCTGTGATTTCGATCGATAAGGACGTAGGTCCATTCAATCGAACCATTTAATTTCCTATGCTATTTTATTTCTTGTTCCTCTGTTTTCTTCCCGTTGAACTCTTCTTCCCTACTTTAAGCATGTTAATGGAACCATTTGAGCCCCAGCAAGCACACTAGCATCGGGTTCTGACGGCGATGGGTGGTATTAGACCTCTCGAAGTGGACGCAGGCCGCTGGGTTTCCTCTCTCTGGTGGTCTCCATGCCGGGAGAGTAAAGCGCCAGGCCAGCACGCGATGAGGAGGAAAGCCAACGGCCCCTGGTTCTTGGATGGGCTTGCTAAATTTACTATATTGCCCTCGTTTTCCTAGCGGTTAGACGAAAAAGGACTATGGAAGTAGGGGTATTGTGAGGTTTCGTGTCTGGCGAGCCGTTTCGCTGCGACTGTTGATGCACCGCAGCATGGGCGATCAGTGCATCAGGGCCGTTCACGGCAGAGATCATCTGGTTCAAGGATTTTTGGGCCCATTGGACGATCTACCGTTCTGTTGACCAGGACTAGATAGAGATTAACACTCTATACCTAGGTTTTATTTTGTTACATGATGCCACATGTGAATCGAGTATTGTTTGTTGGGGCTCAAAATAACTTGGTGCAAGGTGGTTAGCGTCACATGTTAAGATAAGATATTTTCAAAGTGGTGATTATATTTTTAGAATGAGATATATCCTTGCTCTGAATAATCTTATCCTTTTTAGTCAACTAATTTGATATAACATAAAAATTTAAAATCATTAATCATATAATATCAAACCTATTTATTGTACATTTCCAACTGTTATGGTATTTTCAATTATTTTATAATAATATGTAGTATATATATAAATTATAAATTAACAATGGTTCACACTAATTATAAGATAGAAAATAATACTATTATATTAAAGTTTTGTTATGATTTTTTTAAAAATTTGAATGTTAAAAATATTAAGGCTAAACTACATAATTAACCCTTATACTTAGGGAGCCCTACTCTGCTGTCAAAAGGCTTTTGGCCCCAGGCATCGCTAGAGAAGAAAAGGAAGCCAAGGCTTGGGAAGCGATCGAACAACCCCGAGCTCAACCGGGACAGCATCAATTAATCAATGATGGAAGGAAGAGCTGCTCGGCCCCGATGCTCCTAAAAAGCCATTAATTTGGATAATCCAATAGAGCTTCAGTGGCAAATAAAATTTTCTAAGCTAATTAGTTTTGAGTGATTTGATTTTGTTTGAATTCAATCCATGCTAATTAGACTAACTCAATTTGAGCTCATTCATTGTAGTATGTTATTTAAGTTTTAATAAGTTTGTTTGGAATGAGTTTGCTTCAATTATGATATTAATGAAATAATTGTATTCATTTATTGTATAAATTATCTATTAGGTCATGTAGTTAGATGAAACCTAATCTTTATTTTGCATGTTGATTGCAGTATGACTACCAGATTTTTCTCCATAAACCTGCACTACAATGGCCACTTTGTATGCAAAGGAGAAAGAAAGTATGTCGGAGGACAGTATAATATTTTTGATAACTGTGATCTTGATAGGATTTCTATACCTGAGATTGAGAATATGCTAAAGGAGTTAGGAGTCTCTACTTTTACTGAATTATTCTACTGCTTGCCTGATCAATCATTGGACAGTGGCCTTTGAATCTTAAAAGTGACAAGGATATATTGGACATGATTGCATGCATTACTGAAGAAGGGATTGTCAATGTATATGTAGAGCATGATCCATGCACTTTAATTGGTGAGCCAGAGTTGTTGGAATCAATGCCTTTACCCAGTTGGAATGCAGATGAGAGACATGATATAGTTGTCAGGGATTGCACTAAGAAGGGTACTCAAGATGGTGTCGGAGATCATATTGGTGTGGAGGACTTCAACCTTAGTTACAGTACTAACAGTGGATTTGATGATGATGACTACAAGGCCGAGGCCAGTAAGTATGATGTTGATGTTCCTTCCAGTGATGATGATATATTTGATGATAATGTGGATGTTGACAATGATAAAGATAAATCTCAAGATGATTATGAATGCAAAATGAGCTCAGATTGTGATGACGATGCATTTCTCACTCCAGATGATGATGATGATGACTCAAAAGGAAAAGCAAAAAAAAGGTTTCCAGAGTTTTGGGCCAAAACTGATATGGGAAATATAAAGTTCAAGATTGGCATGATTTTTTCCGATGCACGTGCATTAAAGGATGCCATAAGAGAGTATGCTGTGAAGGATAGATTGATTTAAGATTTGTGAAGAATGAATTGACCAGGGTGACTGTAGTATGCCAGGGGAGTTGTAAGTGGAGACTTCATGCTTCTAGAATGCAACGAGAGAACACCATACAAATCAAATCTTTGGTTGATGAACATACATGTAGTCGGCCTACTTGGAATAGACATGTAAATTCGAGGTGGATCTCTAAACATATCTGGACACATTCAGATCACAACCTCAATGGAAACTACCATCTATTGTGGAGCAAGTAAAAAAGGATTATATTGTTAAGATATCCAGGAGTCAAGCATATAGGGCCAAAAAGAAGGCCAAGATAATGATAGAGGGCACTGAAGCAGAGCAATATGCTAGGATATATGACTACTGTGAAGAGATAAGGAGGACTAATATTGGTAGTACATTAAAAATTAAGGTTGATAGGCCTCAGATTGACATGGCTCCAATGTTCAAGAGGCTGTATGTATGCTTGGATGCATGTAGACGAGGGTTGCATGCTGGCTGTAGGCCTCTTATCAGCTTAGATGCATGTCACCTGAAGGGTCCATGTCAGGGCCAACTACTTGCAGCTGTTGGTATTGATGCAAATAATGGCATATTCCCCATTGCATATGCTGTGGCAGAAGCTGAGACAAAGGACTCGTGGGTCTGGTTTTTGGAGCTGCTGATTCAGGATATTGGGCTCGTTAGAGATCATGGCTGGACATTTATTAGCGATCAGCAGAAGGTACATTACATAAGTTATTTAATTATTTTTAACATCAACCCAATTTGTTGAGCTCCAACTAATGTCAATAATTTTACACATCATGCAGGGGTTGGTTCCGGCTATTGAGATTGCGGTGCCTGATGCTGCGCATAGATTTTGCTTGAGGCATTTGTATGGGAATTTTAAGGCTCGGTTTAAGGGACTCGTCCTTAAACAACTAGTTTGGAATGCTGCACAAGCAGCCACCTACCCCGAGTTTGAGGCAGAAATGAAGACCATTAGGTCATTGGATGTGGAAGCATATAACTGGTTGATGGAGATCCCCCAAAATTCTGGAGCAAGCATAAGTTCAACATCCACTTGAAATGTGATCTGTTACTAAATAATCTATGTGAGACTTTCAATGGAGAGATAGTAGAGGTCCGAGACAAACCAATCTTGACATTGTTGGAGGATATTCGGAAGTATTTGATGGGTCGATTCAGAAATAATATGAAGAAGGCAATGAATTTTAATGGACCAATCTGCCCTAGGATTCAGAAAAAGCTTGAGAGGAATAAGATTGGTTCAAAGCATTGTACTTCGACCTGGGCTGGAGCTGAACTCTTTGAGGTTATCTGTGGAAATGATCAGTTTGTGGTTGACCTAGAGACGCGTAGTTGCAGCTGCAATCAGTGGGACCTTAGTGGAATTCCTTGCATACATGCTGTTTCAGCAATATGGTATTTAGATAGGCATCCCGAGGAGTACGTGCATCCATCTTACCACAAAGATACTTATATGAGGATATATAGCCACATAATTTGCCCTGTCAATGGACCCAAGCTTTGGCCATGCACTAATATGGATCCAGTGCTTCCTCCAAAAATAAGAAGGCCACCTGGAAGACCAAAGAAGAGTAGGAGAAGGGATCCTGATGAGCCTAGCCAATCACACAGAGTGAGTAGGATGCACATTGAGATTAAATGCAGCAGATGCCAGCAGTATGGCCACAATGTCAGAACATGCAAAGGACCGATAAGAGGACAATCATCTTCAAGGAAAGCTTCACGTAGAGCAACAAGAAAGAAACAACCAGCAACAAGGCCAGGTGAATATAATACTCAGTTTCTTTTAACATGTATCTGACCAAACATTAACATATTCTCTTTGTTATTTTGGATGCAGATCATCAGATGTGATACATCGACAGGCTTAGACAATGATGGCATTCAAATGGGAACCCAAGATAGTTGCACCTACGTCGAGACACCTACTGGGATGGGCCTTGTGTATGGGGTATGCATTGATTGTTAAACTTTATTCCTATTTGTTTTTATTAGGCTCTAATTTTTAAACTAATACTTTTGCAGGAGGATGACAGAAGGAAAAAATTTGGAAAAAAATCGGTTGTTCCCCATAGAAGGTTGGCAGCATCATCTAGCATCATATTAGGGATGGCAGCAACCAATCCAGTGCCACGAGACCTTCACATAGGCCGTGATTAATTTGCTCCCATGAAATTTCAATATCTGCTCCTTAACCATTCAATTATTTAGCTGTGTTTATGCAATTTAGTTCTTGTTGATACTTCTTGTCAATTGCTATTGGGATTAAAATATTACATGGACCTTTTGCCTTCTCATCCTTGAGTTTGGCACCTTGAATTCTTATATTTAATGTTACAAATGGGTTCAAATAATTAAAGGATATTAGTTGGAAAAGCAAGTTCAAATCATTAAAGGACATTAGTTGGAAAAGCAAGTTCAAATCATTAAAGGACATTAGTTGGAAAAGCAAGTTTAGTTACTTGCAGTTAGTGTATTGGCATGTAGCCAGGCATAGCTCATTGGCATCTTAAATGATGGCAGGTAGAACATGCTAATGTCTGTATTCAGCACCAGCTTATCTAGAGAGATATGGTTTTGAGTTTCAAATGGAGTTGTGCCACCTTTTTATATTTGTGAAATGGAAGTCGATCATATATCAACCTGTAGGAGTTTTGAGATATTTCCATGATATTCTCAAAAGGCCAAAGGGCAACCAGTATGTTTTGAGAGCCGAAAATATTTAGAGATGCTGGTTTCTCGCTAGATTTATCTCCCTTTATCTTACTGTGGCTGCTTTACATGCCTATAAACTCATGCAGGGACCGTAAAAGAAGCCTTTCAGGACTGTTTCGTTGCTAAAGTTGGATACCTCCAACTTTTTGCCTACTATTTCGCCTACTATCCTCGCAAATAGCATGATCTCATGTGACTCATGAGAGTTGTGGATTGTGCTATTTGCTTATCATAGATTGCTACTCCATAAACATTGTCAACCGACGAACTTTGTGATAATGGAAGTAAACTAATAATAAGGGAGTTGGATTCCTTTTTCATCCCTGCTAGTCCTAATATTTTGCAGTTTATTCATCCCTGTTTCATATGGCCGTTATCGCTGTCATCAATTTAACCATTTCTCTATTAAAAAAAAAAATAGATGAGTCAGCTAGAAATAAAGTTGATGCAGAAGTATAGTCCTATAACCTTATAGAATTTGATCTTTTCATGATTATTTGTATTAGTGATATCCATTTGGAAAGTTATCATATCATTTAATTAGAAGGAGAATTCAATCCAAATTATGTTAAGCATGGGCTTCATAAATATGAACGGAGCTTTTATACTCCAATTTTATTATTCATTATTGGAAAAGAAAAAAAATACTAAATTTCACTCCTGCTAATTTTCTTATTTTCTATTTTCTTAAGCTATTCAAGCTAAATGGATAATTCCTAGAGAAGAATGTTGATCAACAATAATTTGATCTATTATATGAGCTCTGGATGATATGACCAGTAAGATGATAAAGATGCTAGCATTCATACAAATTGCAAGCAAGGCCTTGGCAGAAAAGACACAACTTGTTCCAGATTTGCTTTTGCAAATGTAGAGTTTCTTTGCAGGATAACAACTTGTGAGCAAAATCTGATCATAGACACATAAATCCCCTCGTGACCATGCACAGCTTGCAACAAACATGAAGATTCCACTGACCATCTCTTCAAGACAAGAGTAAAAGGTTGACAGAATGATAACTTGTCTTCAAAAAATACAATTTTGGCATAGCAAGCAAATAAGCATCCTTACCTAGGATGCTTGACAGCTTTGAAGAGGGAACTAATGTTGAATAGACAATCAAGGTACTAGGCCAAGGAAGCAAGTACTTCCAAAAGGGAAGCAACAAAATGCATCTGGGTTTCCTCATTGATTGTCAGTAAAAGAGGAACGTGTACAAAAAGAGACATGATTCCATGTTGTTCTGCAAACCGGAGCGAATGATAGTAAACATAGTTGCACACAAATCGGCCAGCATCATCTGATGGTATCACTGAGTATCCCATTTTTGCCAAGGCCTTGATAATCTCATTCACTGGAAGAGAAGTCTGCATTCCATTCACAAGAAGTTCACATTATTAGTCACTAAGAAGAAAGAATGGATGATAAGCATAATCCAGTTGAAGCTTAGATTCTCATGCCAAAATACATTGTTCTCAAGTCACTTAAAACTACTTTGTCTCTATTCATAAACAGAAAGAACCTGCATCAGAAATGATAGAAAGAGACGAAAACTAAAACACACCCGAACAATGACAAATATATTCGCATACTTTCTAGAATGAAAACTAAACACATCATGATAGCCAGCATACCTCTCGTATTCGTGAAATGCCTCCGTCTGAGGGGACCACGGCAGCACTGACAACTTCAACAAAGACACCCACCATCCACTGAAGCTCTATTGGATTATCCAAATTAATGGCTTTTTAGGAGCATCGGGGGCCGAGCAGCTCTTCCTTCCATCATCGATTAATTGATGCTGTCCCGGTTGAGCTCAGGGTCGTTCGATCGCTTCCCAAGCCTTGGCTTCCTTTTCTTCTCTGGCGATGCCTGGGGCCAAAAGCCTTTTGGCAGCAGAGTAGGGCTCCAAGAACAGGGGAGCTGATCATGTGGAGCAACCGTTTGATTCGATGACAACCTGTTTATTAGCAGGGGAAACGGCACTGCCTCTGGCTTGTCTATGCCTCGCCGGACTTGTACGTCTTCCTCCATCTTTGTAACTATCTCTGACCGCGAGCTTGAAGACGTCGAGAAGCACACGAAGGCGGAGAGGCGATGGGAGACGATGGCGTTGGCGGTGAGGGCAGAGGGATTTTTTTAATTGGATGCCATGTGTGCTGGTCCACGTAAGATAAAAATAAACGGCGTCTGCTTTATTTAATGGCAAGGATCAAGTGATACAAAATAGAAAGTTTAGGATTATTTTATAACTTTTTAAGTTTGAGGACCAAAGTGACATAGCCCCCTAAGTATAAGGGTTAATTATGTAGTTTAGCCAACAATTTAAAGCAATTTTTTTCTTAATAATTTTCGATATGGGACTAATAGTATTTGTTTTGACGCTACGAAGATTTGTTCGACGCCAAATGGCTCTGTTTCCTATTTAATTTCCGGAGATTCACCCGAACCACCATAGCCACTTTAACGTCCCCGATCGGCTGACAAGCATCCAACAGATCGATGTGGAACGGCAACAGCCTCCAACAGCATCCAACAGATCGTGAACGTACGAAAGATCGTGAACATACGAAAGATCGGATTAGGAAGGAGACCAGTTCTTCCATTGCCGTTTCTTTGACGTCAAGTTCATCGAGGAACGCAGTAAAATGACCACCTCTGTTACTCTATAGTTAATTTTTTCTTCTCAATTTAATCAAAGAAACCTCATAAATCAATGGACCACACCTCCCTTCCTTACCCTTCCCACAAAAGTTCTACACAAGCCCTTATGTACTCCAAAACAAATTTGTTGCCCAGGTCGTCCAGCACGCACCCTTGGCCGCAGGCCGGGTTCGGGGCCGGCGGGTTCTTGAAGCACTGGGTGCTCGCCATATTTTCAATCGCTTTCTCCCTCACCCTCTTTGCCACTGGCCTCCAGATTGAGAGGATACGGGGCGGCAACTGAGTTAATTTGTAGAAGGCCAAAGGAAAAGGTTAAAGGCGCCGGTTTGTGCTCCCATAAAATGGTACCGTTACTACTACTACTACTATAATAAAAAAAATAAATAAAATTAATAATAATAATAATAATAATAATAATAATAATAATAAGAGGCAGCATCATGCAGCATTTCGTTGACGCTGAGATGAGCAATTCCGAGCGGCTCGAGTCGTTTTTTAAACCAGTGACTTCTTACACTAATTTTTTTATTATTATTATTATTATTATTATTATTATTATTATTATCTATGTATGTATGTATGTATATATTAAAAGCATAACTTTATATTTATATCTTAGTAGACGAAGATAGGAAGATGGATTAAAATA
>UESW01002032.1:0-70532 GCA_900491605.1 Calamus simplicifolius | reverse complement strand
ATTGCCAGTAATGTTTATTACTGTGTTGGTATACAAAGGGTAATGTTACAATAATATTGATTACTGTGTTTGGTATAACAAGAGATTATCATCATATAACATCAAATTCCCAATACCCTAAATCAAATCATATACTAAATCAAATCTATTAAAAAATTTCAAAATACCCCAAAATACCTCTAAATCAAAGTATTTATATAAATAGAAGATACTAGATGTATTTTTTTAAGATTAAATATATTTAATCTTTAAACATTATTCAATGTTTTTGATCTTAAACTTTCAATATTCTAATTATTTATATTTTAAAAATATTTATTTTTTATATTTTGTTATATAAAATTAATAAGATTAATAGAAAATTGATATATTAGTTGTTAAATTTATTTTTTAAATATAAATTAATAAAAAATATTTTAAAAAATTTTTTTAAAATTAAATTAATAAAAAATAAAAAGTTAATTAATTTTTATTAATTTAATTAACTATTTAAAAAATAAAATTCAAAAAATTAACTTTTTAAAAAATTAATTTAAAAAATAAAATAATAAAATAAATATTTTAAAAGTAAATTAAATTAATTAATTAATTAATTATATTTTAAATAATAGAATTTAAAAAAAATTAAATTAATTTTAAATTAATTTTAAATTAATTAATTAATTAAATTTTAAATTTTTAATTTTTAATTAATTTTTTGAATTTTTTTTTTAAAAAAATAGTAATTGATTTTTTTTATTTTTATTTTTTCAATTAGAGTTTTTTATAACTATTTTTTAAATTTTTTTTATTTTTTTTTTTATTCAATATTTTTTTTTTTTCTATAGACGAATAATACGATGGTTATTTTTGGTTAGAGATTGAGAAAGAGATAACAGTGGCAAGACAAGAGAAAAGAAAGAAGAGAAAGGAATGATTTTTTTGGAGGAAGGAATAATTTTATTTTTACAAAAGAGATAGAGGTAATTTTATCAAAAGAAATATTTATTAGATTACAACATAGTCGGTAATATGGATAACCATCTCTTCCTGAGATACCATTAGGGGTGCAACTTGGGCCGGGTTCAACCCGAACCCGGCCCGCAGAACTCGATTTTGCAGCAGTACTTAAACTCTAGTTTGCTTAATCCGAACCCGAAGGATCCGGGTTGAACCCGGACCGATTTGCAACTTGGTCGGGTTAGAGTTGCAGTCAACCCAAACCCGAGAAACTCAAACCCGCAAAGCCACAAGCAGTAGGCCCCTGGTGTTGTGGAAGTGATGATTCGCCTTGTTTGTTAGGTTTAAAATATGTAGAGCGACAATGTTTGTGAAAGCGATGATTCTTGGTATGAATATTCCACCAGAACCTTCATTACCTTTTAAAATGAGCAATATACCTTTAACCATTGCATTTTATCATTTAATGTTGTGGGCCAAACTAGTATCTTCATTTTTTTTTTTAATTATCTTCTTTGAGACATTTGAACTTCTAATATGAAGTTGCCAAAATTTTATGAAAGCATCTGGAAGAGATGATGAGCAGAAAACTAAAACATTTGGGAAAGGGGTGATGAATAAAAAATCAAAGAGCTTTGGATGACGAATGCAGTCTCGCTACTTGGAAAAGATTTCTCATACCAGACTTATGTGGTCATCTAACTGACTTTTATATCGTCTCAATATTTTCTGCTTTTAAAGAATAAAGGTGACTTCATCAATGCATATAGTGGCTATTGAAATGTTATGCAATATTTGGATTACTTGGATATATTTGGTTTAAGAATGTACTTTTTTTTGTTTAGTCTTATGTAAAAGATGTATTTTTTAGACATGTAATTTGAATGTGAAGCTTGTTTGTTTCAACTTTAGCTTGTTTGTACAATGTAAAGCTTATTTGTTTCAAACTTTAGCTTATTTGTGCAATGTAAAGCATGTTTGTTTCAGATGTCATATATATATATATATATATATATATATATATATATATATATATATATATATATATATAATCATTCGAATTTCAACCCGAAACTCAACCCGAACCCGATTTTTAAAAATAGGGTTAGGGTTGAGGTTTTACAAATAGGGTTAGGGTTAGGGTTATGGTTGAATTTTACAAATAGGGTTAGGGTTAGGGTTCAAGAAACTCGAGTTTCATGAGCCCGAGTTGCACCCCTAGGTACCATTGCACGATAATTATCATTCAAATACGTACCAAACATGGTTATTCAATGGGACCCTTTTAAATTATCGTAATCTGGATAGATTATCTACTACCAAATGCCCCCTAATATCTGCCTATCCCTTATTCATTCCTTGAAAAGTAAGTGATAGGTCCATTTAATTGCCGTGACAGTGTAACAAGGTTGTTCATCATCATCCTAGAAACTGATTTTTCTAACCTAAAAGCCCAAAATATAGTCCAAAAAGTAAAACTTTTAGATTAAAAACCCGGGTTATAAATAAAATTTTCAATCCCAAACCTCAAAAAGAGAGGTCAAAAATAAAAATTCCAATTTTTAGGCTTAAAGCCCAAAGAGTAAGGCAATAACTTAAAAGAAAAAAAAAAGGATAAACCAAATAAGTACAATTCATTTGGTTGATTTGATCTTTTAAATGCTTCAATTTGGTTCGGTACTATTACATATTTTGAATAATTTTATATAATTTTAAACTAAAATAATTGAGCCGACCAAATACTCGACCCTAGATATTGCAGAGTAATCCCCCTGCAAAGTAAATAAAAAGAAGGCCACGCACGATAGGAATTTACAAATGTATTATGATGTGTCATTTGATGACCATAACTGAAAGAAAATAAAGTTCATCAAGCCTCTTCATGAAGTAATATGACATTGATCTACGGCAATCAGATTTGTGATGATTCCACTTGACAACCAAGAAACCGATCAGTCTCATGGCAAGAGAAATGCTAGAACATGGTAGATGCCAAATGGTACTAACTTTTTATAATTCTTTTATTTCCATCGGCTAAACTTGCATGCTAAACTTGCCTTCATGTCGACGCTGGTTCTAACGGAGCCGAGGACTCAAAATGGGTGGGTCAGCAAAAGGACCATGGAGCAAACCAACGGCAATGGAACGGTAGGCAGCTTCTGTCAGATGGGCACCGTCCCAGCTCCCGTAAGTTGAGGGGTCCTTACAAACGTTGAAGCCCGGTTGACCGCAAAAAACCGTCGAATTAAAATTATATGGGCCGCCACCCCCACAACATGCTCTTAAAGCCCCATTGCTGAATCCTGCAAAATTATAAAATAGTCAAGAGATGATATTCTTGTTAATAAGATCACTGTTCCTCCTTGTTTTGAAGAGGGTTTTTATGTTTAAATATTGGGAGTAATTTCTGCAAGAACTTGACATGAACAATTTTTTTTTTTTTTTTTATGAAATGATACAAATTATACGAGCTTCATTTTGAACAAATTAAGTGAGGAAAAGGTCTTTGTGCACCGCGCGTGGTGATTAGCCCGCGCATAGCATGCAGCATCGCACGTGCGGTTGCAAGTGAGTAAAGCCAATCAGTACGAGCGGTGCATGCGCTCTGCATGTAGGAGGAGGACTTTTCTTTAAGTGAGGTTATCAAGCCTAGGGTAAGCTAATCATGGTTTTGAAATACAATCCAACTTTCCAAAAATCATGGGCCAAATCGGGCATCAATCTGTGGTGAAAAAGTCTTTGTACACTGCCCTAGTGCAAGACGGCTTGCATCGAGCGTAGTGATTTGCTCGCGCGTGAGCCGCGCATCAGCGACACGGGACCACAAGCCAACCTTTTGTGAGGCTCGCGCATGGGAATTACCGTGCCCATACAGGCCATCCTGCATCGGGGGCCGTGTACAAAATTTTTTTCATCTATGGTGCTGCTAGCTTGGCCCAACCCAGCCCATGTATTATTCTATAGTCATACACGATATGGAGATTAATGTAAATATAATAAACATGATCAATAACCCACAGAATATTTAAAATTCTACTCATTTAATTACAGAATTACTTATGCAATACCTAATTATCACATAATAAATACCGGAAAAAAAAGTAGGTTTTGTGATTGAATTGATTTGAATGCTTTTAGATAATGAAGCCTATATAAATTTGGTTGAAAGAAATATCTTCAGAAAAACATCTTTTAAAAAAATTATAGTTTTCCATTTGGTAAGCAATGTTAACAGCATTAACAAGTTGGGAAAGCTTATATTTAGTTTTTTCTCTAGAAAAACCTTTTTTCCATTGAAAAGTTTACGTATAGATTTACTATTTTCTTGCAACAAAAGCTGAACTAAAACCAACAATCATGAATCCTAAGAGTAAATTGGGCCATCCTAGTCCATACCACGTCTACCTTGTTTGTTAAAAGATAACAATCATGAAAATACCATCAATCCTGTTAAAGAAATTAACCTTGAAATCCATTTAAGTTATGACCAGGATGCAACTACTAAATTGTAATCTACTATGCATCGGCAACGGAGGGGCGCACCCTAGAGTTTAGGGTGGCGAGCCAATCGAATTTGAGCACCATAGTAATCCGCATAAGTGAACCTTAACCGTGGGTATTTGATCCGGAGATGCTCCAATGACCGACGCAGCAGCCGATTGTGGTATCTGATCAAATCGTTCAGCTTCTTGAGGCATCCAGTCCGAGGGTCGTAATCTTCTTTGTTAGGACTCATGTAAAGCGTGAGGAACATCGGAATGCATCCAATGGGTGGATTCCCTGGCACCACCAGATCCACTGCCCGTGCTCAATCAATCTCTGCACCAAAATTTCATATATATATAGAATAGATGGCCATTAATTTGGTCGCAGTAATATTAATCTAATATCCCAGAAAGCCTACCTCAACGGCCTTTGAAATAGTATCGACGACTTTGGGCACATATGATCTCACTTCCTTCAAACTCCTCCTAGCGAACAAGGGAAAGTCGTAGTCATTCACTCCAATCTCTCCAACCATGAAGAGAGATTTACTAAAGTAGTCCCTGCAGCCTGCATCCATTTCATATACAACAATACTATTACGAGTCCAACAATGAGAGTGGCATGCATAGATCATATGGTACTGGTTACAAAACAGAAGGGCAACCTTCAGTCGAGTTACAAAGCGAAGGCTTCAACTCCTCGAACCACTGGAGCTGGACGCTCAGGGACTGGTAAACCGTGGCGATGCCTCTCTGCTGGAAGAATTCCATGTCGAGCGCTGTGGCACCGGAGACGGCAAAATTCGCTCCTTGACGGAAGTCTTGGCCTTGGCCGCGAGCTAAAAATGGTGGAAGGATTGGGAGTCCACAAGCGTCAGCTACATGACAACAACGCAAACGTACGTAAGTTTAATCCTGGGACCACGCATTCTGCGACCAAACTACATTGATTATAAATGAACATAGTTAACGTTATACCAATGAAATCTATGATCAACCGTCCATCAGAAAAGCGACCCGAGGGGCGACCAAAGAAAGTCATGCCATAAGGGAAGCGGCCAACCGGTGTGACAGTAGCATTGATCAAAAGCAAGTTGCCAGTGTCCGAAAGGGAGTCCCCAAAGTTAAATATTGAGGTATAATATCGAGGGACAGAGAATGCAACAGGGAAGTTAGACAAGAACTGCAAGAAGATAAAAATGGAGAGCTTCATGGTGACAGTAGGAAGGAAAGAAAGAGCTTTGACAACTTTGCTCATAAAACCATGCCCCTTGTATAGCCTTCTCTTGCCGTTCTGTTGTTGCCTTCTAGGTTTTAGCAATTAGTTCATTGAGGATCACATGGCCATAAGTCAATTGATTCTACTCAAAGACTCTGAATCACAATCTGTCATTTTTTTTGACTAAAGGGAGGCTCTGTCATTCAATGCATCAAGAATTCAGGCAGCAGTTTCAAGAAGAATATACAAGGATACGTCACTGAAATAACCTACTCAGTAGTTAAAAAAAGGCGAAAATTGAGTCGTGTTACCGTTGGTTTCTCAAACGTCAAAGCTTTACATCAAGTAATCTTTTTTATTCTGACTTTCGCAATGGCTTGATTGCAGTTTTATAGAGATGAATTTGAAATACTGTTCTTGCGTAACTTGAAGCACAAGGTGAAGTGTTGATCCTAATTTTTTAAAATTATTATAATGATAGATCAATTAGCAGGTGTTGACCATAATTTTTTTTAAAAATATTTAATGAGATGAGAATTAGCTACTAACTACCACCACGTTTGGATTTATTGCGGAACAAGCTAGCAATAATGAGCTAATAATTAATACTTGTTAAGGGCTGAGGGGACATGAAATAAATCTATGTTGAGATTATGTTATCCTATTTGTATTCTTTGAGAAGCGTTTTAGCAAAGAGATGGATACTTTTTGACGAGGAAGAGGAGCGGTCAAAAGGAAACCTAATCCCAGCAAGGGATCCAAATAAATCCATTCAATTACCTGCAGCAAAACCATATGCATGAATGGCGATGTTTGGGACCTCTCCAATACAAGTCTGAAGATGAGAAGACTCAGGCTCAGCACTACATGAAGAGAAACTTGCTGGACCTAGTTATATCCGTATTCAAAATGTTCAAAGAACCAATAAAAAAATGCCGACGCCTTTGGCAAACTACCGTGCTGGTATCTGCAAAGATTAGGTTGAACCATCTGGCCAGTGGCCTACTTGGGCAATTTGTTGAGTTCAAACAATGGTTGGTGTTGACGCTAAGTCACCTTCCTTGAACGCCGAAAAAACGGAGGTCTTTCTCGGTGGGCTCCTGCAAGAAAAGTCTTCGAAGACCGATGTTTCGGTGGGGACCCTCCGACGCTAAAGTCATCACTTGAGAACAGATTAGAATTAACTAGCAGATATGAGCTAGAGAACTAGAGTTCAAGATCCTTTCCTCGTTGTATGTGTGGTTTTTTATACCTGTCCGACGATCTCTCTTTTTCGCTTCCAAAGGTTGCTGACTTCGAGTGCCTTTGTCCACTCATGGACGAAAAGCAAGGCTAACAGCAATGGATCACAACCGCCTGTCAGAGGTGTCCCTCCTCGCCTGCCACCTGCCGAGTGCGGCGCTGCGGGTGGCATGCGGATATGGTTGCGTTTGGCGTGCACCGTTACGGGTATGGCCACGCGTTGTTACAGGCGAATGGCGGGTCACGTGGCCACTGCAGGCGGTTGTGGGTCATGTGGGCATGTTAGGTGGCTCGAGGCAGCGGATTGCCAGCTCGGTGGCTAGGCCAAAATGGAAGCTCAAGGCCGAGGCCGAGGCTGACGCTTGAGGCCAAGGCCGAGGGGGCTCGGAGGCCGAGGGCATCACATGAGGCTGAGGTTGGGCTTCGTCAGCTCACCGTTTGCTTTGACGATGCTGGATCAGCCACATCAGATGCTCCATCGCCCTGAGACAAAGCAGATCCACCTGGCGAAGCGAAAGGGGTGTCACCCCCGAAGTGGCTGATCCCGTCCGCTGCCAACCGCCCCTAGACACGTGTCTCTGGATGCTACAATAGCTTAGCTGGGCGATTTGAGGGATATGAAGGGGCAGTCACTACTATCCGTCGATCTGCAGCGATCATCCTCGAGGCGAGGCTGTCCTTTCAAAATCCGCGAAAATGGCCGCCATCATTGTCATCATGACGATGACATCAACGATGCCCTGTCATTGGGGAGGCGGATCATCTCACGCGCCGAGCGCCTGCCGAGGCATTCCAACCTACAGCGAGGGTCCGCGTGGCTGGCCAGAAGAGGCGGGATGATTTGAAAACTGATAAAACTTGGGCGAAAGCCAGATTTTGCCACTTTGCTTTAGCTATCTTCATCTTTTTCCGTCTCTTGACCTCCTCTGCAACCCGAGAACCAATTCGCCATTTCTGCCACAGGTTAGCTCCTTCATCTTCCCGAAGCCTTCCCTTCCTCCTTGAACCTTTTTCATGGCTTCCTCTCCATCCTGGTCCTCGGCGGCTGATCCGAGGACCGAATCTCCTCCTCGAGGCTTCGTGCCTATCCTTCCCCTACTCCTTCGGAGGACCACCTTCTTCATGCCCAACAGCAGGTCACCGATAGGGCTTCATCGGAGGACCACCTTCTTCATGCCCAACATCAGGTCGCCGATAGGGCTCCCGCAGGAAGACGCTCGGCGGCGGCCGGCAAGGCTCCAACGAGGAGGCCCAGGCGGCGGCCGGCACCTCCTCGAGGGTAGGGGCGGAATCTCCGATGGGGACCGCCTCCACAGTAACTGTCAAGACCTGACTAACATCAGGGCCGTTACTAAATCCCCTGAGATATCGGGCTCTTCCTTCTGACCCCGACGACAGGGTGGTCTCCTCCCAGCCCGGTAAAGTGGCCCTCTATGAAATAGCTTTTAGGTTAGGTCTCCGCCTGCCCTTTCATTCTTTCTTCATCAATCTTTTGGACTATTACTCCCTGACCCCTACTCAGCTGGTCCCGAACTCCCTTCGGACCATTTGTGCTTTCATTGTCCTCTGCCACCACCTTCAGATCACACCCAGACTCTCCCTCTTCCGCTGTTTTTACACCCTTAGGCAGCAGGTGGGTTGGTGGCTGTTCCAGCCCCGTCCCGGTCGTGTGCTTAAATTGCTCCTCCCCTCTTTGTCAAGGGATGGAAGTCCCAGTTCTTTTTTGTAGATCTCGATCAAGTTAAGCCCGGGTGGGGGGATCCTGACCTCCGACCCAATATGAATTCCAACATTCTCCCGGGAGACAAAGAAGCACTGTGGCAGCTGTTGACCGCCAACATCCCTAGGTATACCCTGCTCCTATCGGAGGAAAATCTCCAGCTGGCGGGCCTCACCACCCGGAGCAGTGAGTAACAGACGTCCTCGTTCTTAGCCAAATTAACTTCTTTCTTTCCTTTCATTTTTTTTTTGCTAACTCCGACTGATGCTATGCAGCGATGAAGGTCCCGGCCGCTAAGCTTTGGAAGGCAACCGTCAAGAGGATGAGGGCCGAGGCAGGGCCAAGCGAGAGGCAGCAGGCCCTGGTGTCAAAGCGTCCGACAGCGCGGGTCTCACCGCCTCCCGAGCGCCAAGAACCTCCAATCGTGCCGGTGGACTTGACAGCCGACACCCCACCGAAGGGGGTGAGAGTCGAGGGGGCGACAGAGGAGCCCCAAGTGCATGCCGAGCCAGCCCCGGTGGAGGCAAGCAGGGCCCCAACACAGAGCCACCAGCAGCAGTGGGCCCGCCTCTGGAAGAAGTACCGACGGGCAGCCCCCGCACAACGAGCCTGAGCGCGCGAGGCCGCCGAAGGGAGCAGGGCGGGCCGACCCCTCGCGGATTTTCTCTGATGAACAACGGGCGCCGGGCAGAATGGCTCATGTCTCAGGTGTCCAACCTGAGTTTCAGGAGGAACTCCAAACCTGGGGGCGATCAGGTTCTTCAGGGAGGCCTTCTCAGCCCTTGTCGGGTAAGTGATCTTCCTCACCCTTGGCTTCAAATATTCAACAGTTTGCATAGCTGACACCTTGAGTGCAGGTGACAAACTCCCTGGTGGCCACTAGGAAAGTTATCGATGAAGAGGAGGCCATCATCCACAGGCCCAGCGGGACGCGAGGAGGCCCAGCCCGAGCCGAGGCGGCAGAGAAGGCCCTTGAGACGGCGGAAAGGGCCTTAGAGACAACAAGACTGACCATGCTGCCAAGGCGAGGGAGGTAGCCAACCGAGCGGAGGCCGAAGCCAACCGGCTCCGAGCGGCGCTAAACCAGTTGGGGGAGGCCGAGAGCGCAATCGAGGCCCGGGACCTTCACATCCTTGAGCTAAATTCGACCATTCAGGCGGCCGAGGCGAGGGCCACGCGTGCCGAGGAGGCCGAGGTGAGGGCCGCCACCCTGGCAGAGGAGAAAGAAGCGCGAGCCCAAGAAGCAGAGGCCGCCGCCGAGGCCCGGGCCGTAGCGGCGGTTGAAGAATTTAAGGAATTTGACCGCTTTGCCGATGAGATGGCCGAAGCCAACGCGGACGCCTATCTTCAGGGGTTCCGTGATGCCAGGAAGAAGGTGGCCCAGGTTCTGGACCTCCCTCAGGCCATGGACATAGAGCCGGACCAAGGTTCCGAGGGGGCCCCTTCCGATGACGAGCCCAGGGTCGGCCTTTGATTTTGTATTGCTTTTTCTTTGTTTTTGTACTAAGTCTGACCCAGTCGGCATTTTGTAAACGCTATCATTAATGGAATTATTTTTGACCAACTGCATTGTGTCGCTTTTAAACCTTTGTGTTGCTGACGTGGGACCCCTAGGGGCCTCGTAGGCACTGAGGGGTAGTTTCTACTCATGCACAAGTGACTTCGAGTTAGCTATATATAGTGCCGGACCCTTGGGAGAGCCAAGAAAGACTCATGCTTCTGAGGACCGATGGAATGTCGGCCTTGGAACACCGAGGAAGACTCGGGCTTCTGGGGACCGATGGAACATCGGCCTTGGAACGCCGAGGAAGACTTGAGCTTTTGGGGACCGATGGAACATCGGCCTTGGAATGCCGAGGAAGACTCGGGCTTCTGAGAGTCGATGGTACACCGGTTTTCGGTGCCAATGGTACATTGGACTTTCTGTGCCAAGCTGGCCTCGAGCTTTTGGAGCCAGTGGTACACCGTCTTGGTGCCAATGGTACATTGAACTTTCTGTGCCGAGTAAGCCTCGGGCTTTTGGGAGCTAGTGGTACACCGGTCTTCGGTGCCAATGGTACATTGGACTTTCTGTGTCGAGCTGGCCTCGGGCTTTGGGACTGGTGGTACACCGATCTTCGGTGCCAATGGTACATTAGACTTTCTATGCCGAGCTGGCCTCGGGCTTTTGGAAGCTGATGGTACACCGGTCTTCGGTGCCAATGGTACATTGGACTTTCTGTGTCGAGCAGGCCTCGGGCTTTTGGGAGCCGGTGGTACACCGGTCTTCGGTGTCAATGGTACATTGGACTTTCTATGCGAGCAGGCCTCGGGCTTTTGAAAGCCGGTGGTACACCGGTCTTCGGTGCCAATGTACATTGGACTTTCTGTGCCGAGCTGGCATCGGGCTTTTGGGAGCCGTGGTACACCGGTCTTCGATGCCAATAGTACATTGGACTTTCTGTGCCGAGCTGGCCTCGGGCTTTTGGAAGCCGTGGTACACCGGTCTTCGGTGCCAATGGTACATTGGACTTTCTGTGCCGAGCTGGCCTCGGGCTTTGGGAGCCGATGGTACATCGATCTTCGGTGCCAATGGTACATTGGACTTTCTGTGCCGAGCAGGCCTCGGGCTTTTGGGAGCTGGTACATCGATCTTCGGTGCCAATGGTTCATTGGACTTTCTGTGCCGAGCAGGCTTGGGCTTTTGGGAGCCAATGGTACACCAGTCTTCGGTGCCAATGGTACATTAGACTTTCTGTGCCGAGCATCCTTGGACTTTTGGGAGCGATGGTACACGGTCTTGATGCCAATAGTACATTGGACTTTCTGTGCCGAGCTGGCCTTGGCTTTTGGGAGCCAGTGGTACACCGGTCTTCGTGCCAATGGTACATTGGATTTTTATGCCGAGCTGGCCTCGGGCTTTTGAGAGCCGATGGTACACCAGTCATCGGTGCCAATGGTACATTGGACTTTCTGTGCCGAGTAGGCCTCGGACTTTTTACTAAAAAGTTGGGATACTTGAACTCGCGTTTATTAATATCAAGTGTAGGGCGAGAGCCCCCAAAGAGTGCAAGCATGAAATTTAATGTAAAAAGAGAGTACACTACTGATAATACGACGGAGGTTGTCAACGTTCCACGTCCGCGGGAGTGGCTTTCCATCCATCCCTTCGATCTTGTACGCTCCGTGGTGGAGTGCCTCAGTGACTCGATAAGGTCCTTCCCAGTTCGGCGCTAACTTGCCTCCTTCTTGGTTTTGAAACTTCAGCTCGTCGAAGGACTAGATCCCCCGGCAGAAAGGTCTTAGGGCAGACGCGAGCATTGTAATACCTGGCCGCTCGCTGTCGATAGGCTGCCATCCGGAATCACGCTCAGTCCCGCACCTCCTCCACCAGGTTTAAGCTGGGTCGCAGCTGGGTTGGATTGTCTTTCTCGCTGTATGCCTCCACCCTGGGCTTGGAGAGCCGATCTTCACCAAAATAATGGCTTCAGATATGAAGACGAGGCTGAAGGGAGTCTCGCCAGTTGGGGCTCGCAGCGTTGTATGGTAGGCCCACAGCACATTGTGGAGCTCCTCTACCCACCGTCCTTTGCAGTCATCCAGTCGGGCTCTTAATCCTTGAAGAATAATGCGGTTGGTCCGTGGCCGCTACATTGGTCTGAGGATGCCCTACGGTGGTGAACAGCTGATGGATGCCCAGTTCGGTGCAGAATCCTCGGAAGGGCACGTTGTCGAACTATCGGTCATTGTCGGTGACCAAGGTGTGCAGTAGCCTAAACCGGCATATTATGACTTCCAGAAGAAGGACCTCACTTGCCCTCGGTGATCTTGGCGAGTGCCTCAGCCTCGATCCATTTGGTGAAGTGGTCGACGGCCACCAACAGGAACTTGCACTGACCAGAGGCTGGAGGGAACGATCCCAAGATGTCCATGCCCCACTGGACGAAGGGCCATGGTGCCGACAAGGGGGTCAGCTGGGACGTCGGCTGCCGCTGGATGCTGGCATGTCACTGGCAATTGTTGCACCTCTTGACGAACTCGCTGCATCCTTCCTCATGGTCAGCCAGTAGTACCCTTGCCGCAGAGCCTTGTACGCCAGGGCCTGCCCCCCAGATGACTTCCGTAGATGTCCTCATGAAGTTCTCGTAGGATGTAATCAGCTTCCGTGGGGCCGACACACTTGAGTATAGGGTATGAGAACGACCTCGATAGAGCTTTCATCCATTAGCAAGAACTTCGGGGCTCGCCGCTTGAGTAGTCTTGCCTCGGTCGGGTCTTCAGGGAGGGCACCATCGGTCAAGTACCGCACATAGGCGTCCATCCAAGAGGGCTCCTGCTGATCGGCTCAATCGGCAGAGCCTCCTCCGCTGCCTCGATGCTCGGGACTTGCAGATGCTCCATGTATGTCCTCCCCAAGGTCTCGTCGGCCGAAGTGGTCAAGCGGGACAGCGCATCAGCCCTGGCATTCTTCGCCCGGGGAATGTAGCTGATGCGGAAGTAAAGAAACTGGGAGGCTTGTGATTGCACCTTGCTCAGGTATTGGGACATAGTCAGGTCTCTGGCCTCATACTCCCCAGCGACCTATCCGGAGACAAGCTGAGAGTCCGTGAAGGCCCTCAGACGCCTCGCACCGAGCTCCTTGGCTAGCCTCATCCGGCCAGCAAGACTTCATACTCCGCTTGGTTATTGGTGGCCAGGAAAAGAAACCGAAGGGCATACTCCATCACCTCCCCCTCAGGGCTTGCAAGAATGAGTCTAGCTCCACTCCCTTGAGAATTCGATGCTCCATCCACATGGAGATCCAGGCCTCCTCTCCCGCCTCATCGTGGGAGACTCCACACGCGCCTCCAAGCTTGGCCCCTCCGGATGCTCCTTGGCCAGGTGCACTCGACCAAAAAGTTGGCTAACACCTGGGACTTCATCAGATCTCGGTCGAATGGACAAGTCGAACTCCCCAGCTTGATGGCCTACTTGGCCAACCGACCGGAGGTATCAGGACGAGATAAGATAGTCCGGAGGGGTTGGTCCGTGAGCACCACGATCGATGAGCTTGGAAGTAAGGCCGAAAATGTTGGGCGGAGACAATCAAGGCAAATATAATCTTTTAGGTCTGAGAGTACCTGGTCTCGGCATCATGGAGTACCTTACTGTGTAGTAGACTGGCTTCTGCCCCGTCTCTTAGCTTGGACAACAGTGGAGGAGTGGATAAAAATTTCTTCAGCTCCTCGAAAGCCTCCTGGCATTCCTTCGTCCACTCGAAGCGTGGACCTTGCGCAATGCCTTGAAGAAAGGCAGACACCTTTCTGCTGACTTGGACAAGAAATGGCTCAAAGCTGCTACTCTCCCGGTCAGGCGTTGCACCTCCTTTTTGTTAGCTGGGGGCCTCATGTCCAGAATGGCTCGGATCTTATCGGGGTTGGCTTTGATTTCCTGCTGCGTCACTATGAAGCCCAGGAACTTGCATGCTGTAACCCTAAAGGCGCACTTGCGGGGGTTCAGCCTTATCTGGTATCGGCGAAGGTTGCCGAAGGTCTCTGCTAGGTCGCCACATGGTCGACAACTCGGGTGCTCTTGGTCAGCATATCGTCCACGTATACCTCATATTACGCCGATCTGGTCCTCAAAGACCTTGTTCATCAACCTCTGGTAGGTAGCCCCGCATTCTTCAATCCAAACGGCATCACCTTGTAGCAGTATATCTCCTTCTCGGTTACAAAGGAGGTTGCCTCCTCATCGACCGGGTTCATTTTGATCTGATTGTACCCCAAGAATGCATCCATGAAGCTGAGGGTTTCGTGGTCGGATGTAGCGTCTACCAGCTGATCGATCCAGGCAGCGGGAAGCTGTCCTTGGGGCATGCTTTGTTAAGGTCGGTGAAGTCCATGCACATCCTTCAACTCCCACTAGCCTTGCGGACCATGACAGCATTTGCCAGCCAGTCGGGATAGTGTACCTCGCGAATATGGCCGGCCGCCAACAACTTATGCACCTCCTCATTTATGGCTTTCTATCTGTCAGGGGTGAAGCTCCTTTTCTTCTGGCGGACAGGTCGGTACTCCGGCTTGATGTTGAGTTGGTGGACGATCACCCCTCCGGGATGCCTGCATATCTGACACCGACCATGCGAAGATGTCCGCAGGAAAGCGAGGAGCTGATCACGGGCCTCCTCCGGAAGTAGTGCCCCGATCTGGATTGTCCTCGTCGGATCCTCCCCAAGGAGAAAGGTCAGCAGACGCTCGGCCGGCTCCCCTCTTCTCTCTGAGTCTTGGGGATCTAACACTTTTGGGGCAGGTGCAGATACCACCCCCTGAGGACTGGGGGCCATGTGGTAACAAAGTGGTGGCAGGTTCTGCTCCCCTGACATCTTCCCGACTCCTTCGCTGGTGGGAAACCTCACGAGGAGTGTTTTGGTGGAGATGACAGCGTCCAGGAGGTTAAGTCCGGGCCTTCCGAGGATGGCGTTGTAAGCAAGGGCACCTGGACCACAAGGAAGCTTATAAATACTGTGCTTTGACGTGGGGGTGCGCCGGCCATAACAGGGAGAGTGATCTCTCCCTCAACCTTCATAGAGTCCTCGGTAAAACCATTAGGGGGGTGGCGACATGCCGAAGCATGTCAGGATACAGGTTCATTCGAACAAAGGCGTTATAAGTCAATACATCCACTGAGCTTCCACTATCAACCAGAATTCTTTTTACATGATGCTTAGCGATCGTCATGGACACGATGACGCTATCATCATTCTTGTTAACCACCCCCTATAGGTCCCTTTTAGAAAAAGGGATTATAGAATCTAACTCCCCCTCTCCCCTCGGCCTCTTGGGCGGGCTGCCTGCCCCCCAGGAGATCATAGCCACCGTCTTCTCTGTCGAAATATTGTCGATCATCAGTGGCGGAGGCGCCGATGGGCCGGGGGCACTTGGGTTGTTCCTCTGAATGAACTTCCCCAGGTGACCCCGCTGAATAAGGTCCTCTATCGCCTTCTTCAGCTGGCGACAGTTTTCGGTGTCATGGTCGTGGTCTCGATGGTAGCGGCAGTACAGGTTCTTGTTGCGAGGGGTCTTCGGGTTTAGCGGAGGAGGGCGTGGTAGGTACAACTCACCCTCGATCTCCAGCAAGATGTGGGAGATGGGCGCAAGCAGGGGGGTAAATGGGCCGTCCCTCGGTGCGGGAGCCCGAGGACAGTTGTTTGGTCGGCGAGGAGGCTCGGGCCTCCTAGGACGAACTTCAGCAGGCTCTGGACGGGGCAGCTTCTTGGTGGTGCTTCCGTTAGCCTTGTGTCGGGAGGAGTCAGCCTCATCGGCGCAGATGTACTTTTGGGCCCGTCTCAAGAGCTCGGCGTAGGAGCTGGGCGGCTTCTTGTCAAGGGAATATGCGAAGCGGAAGGGATGGAGCCCCCGCTTCAAGGCCAAGGTGGCCACGGAGTCTTCGAGGTTGTAGACCTCCAGGGCTGCCTCTTTAAACCGAGCGACGTAGTCCCGGAGGAACTTGCCACTCTTCTTTGGACGGAGAAGAGGCTGTCCGCCACTCTTAGAATCTTTCAGCAGGCGTCAAAATGGGCCAGGAAGGCCCTCTCCAGCTGGCGGAAGGAGTTGATACTCTGCGGCGGCAGGCGGGAGTACCAGGCTCGAGCAGCCTTCTTTAAGGTGGCGGGGAAGGCGATGCAGAGGAGGGAATCGGTTGCCCCCTGGACCTGCATGAGGACCTTATAACTCTCCAAATGGTCAAGGTGATCGGTGGTCCCATCATACGGGTCCAGCTGAGGAAGGCGGAACCGGATTGATATCGGTTCCTTCATGATGCGGCAGGACAGTGGCGGTCGGCTGTCATAGTCTACCTCTGGCGGGTTGGTGATCCAGCAGCTGAGCTCCTCTAGCCGCTGGTTATACTCGTCGAGCCGGCGCTCAGCCTGGCGGGCTATTCAGCCATCGAAGGACCCTTCCCTCGAGGATTCTGAGAAGGGGAAAGAATGGCGGTGATGCTGATGGGGGCGCTCTGCCTCCCTTCCGTGCCGCCACTTGGGAGAAGCACTGGCATGTTGAGAGGGTGACCGGGGCCTCTTGGAGGCTTCCCGATGGTGAGTTCTGGGTGAAGTACGGTGAAGGTGAGCTTCTCGAATGGGAGATCTCCCTCGAGAGAATGTTGGCTGGGTTGGACCACTCCTGGGACTGACGGGAGTGGCTCCGGCTACTGCACGACCGCCGGTTGTTGTTGCAGGACTCGGACCGCCGCTACCAAGGACTGGACTTGCATGGAGAGGGTAGCAAGCCGGTCTTTTTGAAGCTGCTGCAGTGGTGGTGCAGGGATGTTGGCTGGGGGAACGGAGGGACCCACCGCCAGTGGATCAGCCCCCTGACGCTGGCCCCCAGCATGACTGGTGGAGACCTCCTGCGCACGGGTCGTCACCATGGCTTGAGAGCTCGGGGAAAGAGAAGTTTTTTTGCTGACAGGTTCGAAGCTCTTCTCTCTTAATCCCCCCAACCTAGCGCGCCAATCTGTTGACGCCAAGTCACCTTCCTTGAACGCCGAGAAACGGAGGTCTTCCTCGGCGGGCTCCAGCAAGAAAAGTCTCTGGAGACCGGATGTTTCGGTGGAGACCCTCCGACACTCAAGTCAGTCACTCGGGAACAGACCAGAGTTAACTAGCAGATATGAGCTAGAGAACTAGAGTTCAAGATCATTCCCTCGTTGTATGTGTGGGCTTTTATACCTGTCCGACGATCTCTCTTTTCCCGCTTCCAAAAGGTTGCTGACTTCGAGATGCCTTTGTCCACTAACAGACGAAAAGAAAGGCTGACAGCGACGGGTCACAACAGCCTGTCAGAGGTGTCCCTCCTCGCCTGCCACCTGCCGAGTGCGGCACTGTGGGTGGTAGGTAGATATGGTTGCATTTGGCGTGCGCCGTTACGAGGTATGGCCATGCGCTGTTGCAGGCGAATGGTGGGTCACGTGGCCGCTACAGGCGGTTGATGGACCACGTGGGCGTGTCAGGTGGCTCAAGGCAGCAGGTTGCCAGCCCCGGTGGCCAGGCCGAAACGGAAGCTTAAGGCCGAGGCCGAGGCTGACGCTCGAGGCCAAGGTCGAGGCTGACGCTCGAGGCCGAGGCTAAGGCTGAAGCTCGAGGCCAAGGCCAAGTGGGGCCTTGGAGGCCGAGGGGGCCTCGGAGGCCGAGGGCATCCCATGAGGCCGAGGTTAGGCTCCGTCAGCTCACCGTTTGCTTGTCGTTTACTTTGACGATGCTGGATCAGCCACATCAGTTGGGTTTAGTGTTATGAAGAGGTCAATTGGATTGATGAGATCAATTGTTTCGGATCTAATCAAGTTGTGTTGACCCAAAATGATTTGTAAATCAATCGTATGAGAAACTAGCATTATGAATTTTTTGATGCCACTACGCTCAACTGCTTCAATCCACGGCCTCATCCAATTCCACTGCTAAGCCCAAACTATTTTGCATTTGACTTCTCTAAATATTTTCTATTTAATTTTATTTACTAAAATAATTTTATTTTTTCTTATTTCTAAAAAATATGTTTAGAAAGCAAGAATAAAAATTGTTTTATAAAAACAAGAGGTGCAAAAGAAAATAAAGGAGTATTGTTCACTTTTGTTCTCAAATTTTTTAGCCTTTATTTTTTTTCACATTTTTATGCTCATAAGAAAATAAAAATTTATTATATCATCATTATTATTTTTCTTGGGAAGGTATTTTGGGCTGAGGATGATCCAAACCAAACTTGGCCTAAACTAGTGTTAGGGACTGCAGTGCCGTAAGATCGTTTAACCTGCAGTAATCCATCCGGATGAAAACAAGACCTTGCTGTATAGAAACTTGCAAACGTATTAGATATGATGCTTCATTTCATGTCCAAAACTAAAAGAAAATAAAGTCCATCAAGCCTTTTCACGGAGTAAGATGAAATATATAGATATACAGCAATCATGTTTACGATGATTCCACTTGACAATAAATTAAGAAACCGTGCTCATGCCAAGAAAAACTCATGGAACATGTAATTGTATGCCAAATAGTACCAAGTTTTATTTTTCTTTTATTTTCAACTGGCTAAACTTGTATTGCTAAACTTGTCATCATGTCCACACCGTTAGGTTCTAACGGAGCCGAGGACTCAAAATGGGTGGGTCAGCATACGGACCATTGAGCAAACCATCGGCAATGGATCGGTAGGCGGCTTCCGTTAGATGGCCGTCCCAGCTTACGTAAGTTGAGGGGTCTTTACAACGGTGAAGCCAGGTTGACCGCAAAGAAGGGTGGAATTATAATTATATGGGCCGCCACCTCCACAACACTCTCTTAAAGCCCCATTGCTGAATCCTGCAAAATTATAAATAGTTAAGAGGGATATTCTTGTTGATAAGATTATTGTTCCTCTCCGTTTTTAAGAGGAGGTTTTATGTTTAAAGATTGGGAGTACTTTCTACAAGAGCTTAACATATGGACATTTTTTTTTCCTGACTATAAAATGATAAATATTAGACTGCTCTCGATGGCTCTGCTCTCAAACATGATCCTGATATTTATTTAATATGATGGGCATATTTTGCAACAGTATTTTAAAAATTAGATCGGACAATGAATTGGCTTAAAGTTTAGATCGTAGGTTAATCAATTCGATTGGATAAACCGGTTTAGTCGGACTGAATAATATGATAATAATTTTTACTTTAATAATATAAAAATAATAAAATATTAATATTAATTTAAATAAAAATTAAAAAAAATATAAAATTGGTTTGGAACCGGTCGGTTCAATGAATTTTTTTGGTTTTTACTATGTCATATCAAAGTCAACTTTAATAATAAAATCGGACTGGATTGATGACCGATTCCCTATTGGACCAGTTTGATCGACCAATCCGATCCGATTTTCAAAATATTGTTTTGCAGGACCTGAACAAGCGTAGTTTGAAAGGTTAGACCACCAACTTTTGTAACATATTTCACATTTTCTATCAAAAACGAAATACATATCAACTTTTTTTTTTTAGTACAGATGGATGATCATATCAGTCTAGTGCGAGTCAGTCCAAATAAGTTAAAAAATAGGATTTGTTTAAGTACAGTAGGATAGGGTCTTCTTGTTTTTAAAATCAAACTTAAAATGATGGCCACATACAGAAGCTGCCACCTAATTGGCTGCCGAGTTAGCTTGTCGGTAAACATGATGAATTTAAAATCCATGCATATCCTTTAAGGTAGACCAGATATAAAGAGCAGAGAGTTGTTTAGAGCATGATCATAGTAGTTCCGTCGAGCCGACAATGAGAGAGTCCTCCTCAAGAAATACCATATCAGCTTTCACGCCATGTATTTTTCGCCGGACGATCCGACAGGCCATTAGCAGGTATGGTTACGTGGAAGAGAAAATGAAAATTAAGGGAGCGTTTAGTTTATGCACAGAACGTTTTCAACTTAAAATTACATTATATAATTTCTTAATTTTAAATGTTTGAACATATAAAATATCTATGTTTAGTTTCAAAACTAATTTGACTATAAAGTACTGGGTATTTACATTAACATGTTTGGTTAACAAAATACATTACCACGGATGCGGCCGAAACACAAGCTAGCTTTTCAAAAACTTTCTTATTTTGTAAGTTTAAAAAAATAAAAATTATATATTATAAAAATATAATAACACATAGGAATAGAATATATTATAAATATGTATCATATTTATTATAATTATATATATCAAAAATATATAATATTCAATTCTAATATAAATAATTATCTAAAAGTATATTATTATAATTAAATACTTATAAATAAATATACATAATATTAATAATATATAATATAATAATTAATACATAATGTATCATAATAATATTTTCTTTTATTAAAAAAATATTAATATTCATAATATGTACTATTATTATATTATAAAATAAAATACAACATAAAATAGTAATAATTTAGTGATATTATTAAAATATATCAATTATATGATAAATTTAATATTAGATTACAAATTAAATATAATATTAAATTTTATTATATATTAAATAAAAATAATATAATATAATTATCTATATAATTTAACATAATAATACTATTATATTAATATATAATTAAAAATGACATTATATAATATATCATAAAAACTTAAAATATAAATTGTATAAATGTTTCGCAATAGCTTTTATTTATGATTAATTTATACTTATATATGATACAAGTTACTTTAGTGACTTTTTTATTTTAAAATTTTGATGTTAAATTTTCACCATGCGGCAATCTCACGTTATCACCTATCGGTGGTAATTATGTTACTACATTTTATGATGTTATAATTTTTATAAGCAAACTAAATATTTAGGCTAATGTCTGAGTTTGCTAGACCATTTTGTTATAAAATGCTTGAGAATTTTTCAAGATTTCATAAACCATAGTCACTCTAAAAAGCTTTTTTTGCCCAACTATACCATTATCAAGATTCTATGAACCAAACCCCCTCTAGAAGCTTTTCTTGGGGATTACCCATGTACCAAACTATACGAGCTTTCATTTATATGAAGCGAGGTTATCAACCTAAGGCTAAGTTAATCCTGAGTTTTGAAACGTTAACCAACTTCCCATATGGATGAGGACAAAGAAAGATGGGCCACACCAGGCCGTTGTATTGTTTATAAGCATCCATGATATGTGGAAATTAATGCAACAATAATAAAAATGTTCAATAACGCACAGAATATTTAAAATTCAACTCATTTAATTACAGAAGTATATAGCTATGCGATATCTAGTTTTTACATAATAAATCAAGGAAAAAAAGTTTGTTTTGTGATTGAATGGGTTTGAGCGCTTTTCGCAAACGAAATCTTATTAATGTTTGGTTGCAAGAAATTTATTTTAAAAACTTGTTTTCATACAAAAAAAAAAAAAATCTAGTTTTTCATTTGTTCAAACATCTACAAGTTCGGAAAGCTTATGATTAGTTTATTTAGAAAAACCCTTTTTTCCGTAAAAGAGTTTTTTTATTTTTATTTGAGGGTAACTCCCTAAAGCTTCTGTCATATTGATTTTCTTGGAACAAAATATGAGCCTCAATCAACATTTTTGGGCTGTAAGTGGGATTGGTTTGTCCTTTCTCTTTAATTACCAATTCAATTCTGAGAGCAAATTAGGCCATCGTAGCCCATACCACGTTAACCTAGCTTGTTTTTTTAAAAATATAATAATCATAGAAATACCATCAATGTTGTCAAAGAAATTAACCTGCAAAGATGATAAGCATGCAATTACTAGGTTGTAATTTACCATCAATTAGCAAAGGGTGAGCTCACCATAGAGTTTTGGATGGCGAACCAACTGAATCATAGCGCCATAGTCATCCGCATAAGTGAACCTCAACCGTGGGTATTTGATCCGGAGCTGCTCCACCAATCGACGCAGCAGCGTATTGTGGTGTCTCATCAATTTGTTGAACTTCTTGAGGCACCCAGTCTGAGGTTCGTAATCTTCTTTGTTAGAACTCATGTAAAGCGTGAGGAACGCCGGAGAGCATCCAATGGGTGGACCCCCCGGCACCACCAGATCCACTGCCCCGAGTCCAATCAATCTCTGCATCAAAATTTGATAAGATAGATGGTCATTTGGTCTACTGTAATTAATAATATTAGTCTAATTAATATCTCAGCAAGCGTACCTCAGTGGCCTTCGAAATGGCATCGATGACTTTGGGCACATATGATCTCACTTCCTTCAAGCTCCTCCTTGCGGTCAAGGGAATGTTATAGTCATTGGCACCGATCTCTCCAACCATGAAGAGAGATTTACTGAAGTAGTCCCTGCAGCCTGCACCCATTTCATATATATACAACAGTATTATTACGAGTCCTACCATGAGATCGAGTAGCTAGCATACATGGTATATATATTGGAATTACAAAACAAAACGATGACTTTTAGTTGTGTTGCAAAGCGAAGGTTTCAACTCCTCGAACCACCGAAGCTGGACGCTCAAGGACTGGTTGACCCTATCGAAGCTACCAAGGCCTCTCTGTTGGAAGAATTCAATGTCGAGCGCTGTGGCACCGCTGACGGCAAAGTTCGCTCCTCGACGGAAGTCATGGTCGCGAGCTAAGAATGGTGGAAGGAATGGGAGCCCAAAAGCCTCGGCTGCATGCATGAGAACAGCGTCAACGTGAGTTTGGCTCTGGGACCTCGTACGCATTCTTCTGCTACCAAGCTACTTCGATAAATTAAGAGATCCATGATACCGATGAAATCTATGATCAACCGTCCATCAGAAAAGCGACCCGTGGGGTGGCCAAAGAAAGTCATGCCATAGGGGAAGCGTCCGGCTCCGGCAGCACCATTTATGATAGGCAAGTTACCAGTGTCAGAAAGAGAGTCCCCAAAGTTAAATATTGAGGTATACCGTTGGGGGACACAGAAAGCAGCATGGAAGTATGACAAGAAGTGGAAGAAGATGAAGATGGAAAGCTTCATGGTGAGAGCAGAGAGGGAAGAAAGGAGCTTTGATAACTTTGCTCAAAACCACCTCCTTATATGTCCTTTTCTTATTGTTAGCTGTTGTGACTTTGAGGTGATCATGTAATATTTAAAATTGTGTCGCATTGATTGGAAAGAATAAAATAAAATGCTTATAATTTAAGTTTACTTAATTTTTTACAATCATATGCATCCAAACTACTATCAGACTAATTAGAATGAAAGAAAATTTTTAATCATAACTTTATTTTATTCTGTTTTTTTTTTTTTTGAAGAGGGGGAGGAAGGGGAGAGGGTGATAAATGGGTGGTTTTGTCATTCAAATTGATTAAGATGAAGTACGATACAATAAGAATTTAGGTAGCATGTTTCAAGGAGAAATAAATTACTCGAAAATTAAAAGGAGAAAAGTGAATCTTGTTACCGGGTGATTCGCAAACAACAACGCTTTACACAATCTAGCTAACTTCTATATGGCTTTGGCGTTCTCTTATTAGGAAGATGAATTTAAAATATTATTGTTGCTTCGACTGGACAGATAAACCAAAGAGAATGACCACGTTGGTTAACTTGAACCATAATAAGTGTTGACCCAGTAATTAAATTATTATAATGAGAGTAGCACGTGCTGACCTTAAATTTTTAAAATTTATTTTAACGAGATAACAATTAGCAACTAGCATGCTCGAATTGTTTGCGGAAGAAGTTAGCATAGAATAAATGATTTAACAATTGATACTTGTTTGCCGATAGAGGAGGAAGTTGGTGGGTTGGCGTTGACATTAATTAAATAAGCTAACTCAATAGGGTTCCAATAATATATAGCATCCGATCTGCGTACTTTGAGAACCGGCTAGTTAAATTCGCAATAAGATGGCTGTTTTTGTTGTCAAGAGAAGATTTAATCTAGCAGGGATCCAAGTCCATCCAATTACCCACAACATAAACCACGAATGAAGATGCTTGGGACCTCGCCAGTTCAGGTCCAAAGAGGTGGGGAATCAGACTCAACACTACATGAAGGGAAACTTACTAGACCCTATATCTATATTCAAAATAATAAAAGAGAACTTCCTAGAACCTATATCTATATTCAAAATGTCGAAAACCTTGGATAAACTACCATGTTGGAATACAAGAGGTTAGGTTGATCCACTTGGCCAATGTGCCAACTTGAGCAATAGGTTGAGTTTAGACATAGGTTGGGTTTAGTGTTATGAAGAGGCCGGTTGGCTTTGCTTAATTCAGGTTATCTCGATCCAAAATGATTTGTAGTTGTGTAGATCAACCTTACAAGAAACTAGTTGTTCACATTTATCTTAAGATTAATAAATTTAAGATGGACATATTTCGATATATGCAGAGAACGTGAATCTTAGTTCATATGAGACATTGTCTATATTTTTATATATGAGGAGAAACTAGTCCTAGCCTGTATATGACACTATATATAGTTCCCTCCTCTATATAAACATATGTACTCTTGATCTTCAAGGTAATCTAATTGTTGAGAGACCCAAAAGAGGGCTCTACTAGGTGTAACAGAATCTATATTTTGTATAAAAGAGTTTCTGGTAAAGAAACAAGTATTGTAATCACCAATTATTTTTTTAATAGAATTTTTGTCATCTCTGCCAAGTGAATATGGGTCAATCTAAATGAACCAGGTAAATCATCTGTGCCCAGTTGATGCCTAGGTCAGACACAATCAAATGGATGAATAATTCCTTACCTTCTTACAAATCAAGTAGCAAGGATGGAGTTGAGGTGCTTTTTTGGGTCATCAAATATCTCTAGCACTCCTTGATCCATTAGAATTCCTTAACATTGTTAGGACCTTAAAAAATCACAAACACCTTCAACTGATCTAGAGATGCATTGGCAATTAAAACAATTATCTGATTAATGAGGTGCTAAATATCTTTAACCATTCTAAGAAAAGTCATATCGAATATAGCTTATATCATCTATTGGTTAATTTCAATTTTTCAGTAACTTCTTGATGCTGAATTTTTTTTTTAGTTGAGCTTCATTTAATATTACATTTAGAGGTAGGCATTGGGCCGTGCGAGGCACGGCCCAGTACTGCTACAGTATCGGACTGTACCAGCATGGCCCAGTAAACCATATCGTGCCGGCGTGAAATTTTTTTTCTATTGGCCTAGCACGGCACGGCCCATGATGGGCCTAAGCCGACCCGCCATGCCGTGCTGGCACAGCAGCCCAGGCCCACATGGGGCCTGGACCGTGCATGGCTCAAATAAAAAAAAATTATAAAAAAATATTTTTTTGATAAATTAAAAAATTATTAGGAATAAAAAAATTTTATTAATATGAAGCCATCTTAATGATGGGGGGTTTGACATAGACCCCTACTAGTTTATTAATTTAAAATCAAAATGGTATAAAAGGGAGGGGGCTAGGCCTGACTTTCAGAACATAATACAATAAGTAAAGAGAAAAAAATAGAAAGAAAAAAATAAAGATGACTTACTTTAAGTTTTTAACGATTTAAAAAATAAAAATATACAATTATAAAAGTAAAAATGACTCACTCATTAGTCATCCGTAGTATTTGTGTCATCATCATCTTCGCTGGTTAAGTCATGTCCACCTTTATTTTGAAGCATCGCCTCAGCATCCAACCAATCTTTGAAGCAGATAAGCATCTCAACTGTCTCGCCAGTCATCCTACTTCTCTTTTCGTCCAAAATATGTTAACCTGCACAAAAAGCGAATTCTGATGCTACTGTAGACATCGGTACAACTAAAATATCTCTTGCAATGGCAGTTATAACAGAATATTGATTTCTAACACTCTTCCACTAAGCTAATACATCTAGACTTTCTATTTGATCTTCATCATATGCAGAATGTAGATCGTTTCGTAAATAAAATTCCAATTCATTACTTAAAGATGAAGAAGATGAATTATGTGCATATCTTCTAATGAATGAAAAAATAGATGACGAATGAGATCTAGAAGAAGAAGCAGAGCTTTAAGCAGGTATTCTAGATCCATAAATTTTATCATTATATAAATCATAAATATCATTAAGAAGTTATGTTACCTCATCTTTAGCAGGTTCAGGATTTTGATTCATATTTTCATAATATTGATCAATTAAAAAATTACACAATTTAATTTAACTCTAGGATCAAAAACAGCAGCTAAGTTATGCAATGGACATATTCTATTTCAATATTCATTTCATTTAGTTTTCATATTACGTATAATAGGCATTAAAACTTCATGATATTTTTACTGATTACATATGCTTTTTGTAAAAATGAACAACAAGTTGGATAATAAATACATGAAAGAACATTTGTAGCATCATAAAAAGTAACAAAAAAATCTTCTAAATTTTACCTTGATGCCAATCAGCTTCAGTCAATATAAATCCTAATCCACGCTCATTAATATAAGCACTTAATAAGTTCTTATATGGATATGCATCATGTATCATGGCATAGGTACTATTCAAACGAATTATTACATCAAGTTTAAATTTTTTAAAACGTTTACCATGATCTACACATAATTGTTTAAATTCTTGAAGTATTGACCTTAAAGCATGAATAAAAGAAACTGCATTTCTAATTTTTGAAATAACCTCTTGAGTTATGTTCATGCCAAATTGAGCAGAAAGATTTAATATATGACATGTACATCTAATATGAAATAATTGTCCATCTAAAATGGGATGCAAAGAGTCGTTTAATAATGCAACAGCAGAATTATTATTAGATGCATTATCAAAAGTAATTGATATTATTTATTATTAATATTATATGAGCATGCGGTTTGATAAATAATATTTAAAATTTATTGTCCTAGAAATCAAAAGCACGAAAAGCAATAATTCATTTATTTAATTATCAATCATTATCAATATAATGAGCAGTAACAACGATAAAATAATTACTACCTAGATACCGACCAAATATCAAAAGTTAAAGAAATTCTAGCATTTAAATTTGAGACTTTCAGTTAAACTTTGTTTCATTGCTAAAAAGTTTGCCATAACCACTCTTCTAAAGGTACGGCTACTAGTTCTTTTATAAGCAGGTTGTAGGCCTAATTGAACATATCTTTCAAAATTATAAGATTCAGATAAACTAAAAGGTAATTCATCTTGAACTATCCATCTTACCAGTAATTTTCTCTGATTTTCATGGTTATATGCAAAATTACCTACAAGTGATCCCTCTTGTATATTAAGGACACATTGCTGATGGGAATCATGCATCCTATGACTCTCTTGATATCTTTTTAAATGCCCTATTCTCTAGTACTAGAATAACTGTAAAGTTTTGCACATTTTTTACATTTTTCTTTATAGACTCCATCAACCATAATTCTATCGAAATCAATCCAAACATTACTAGTCCTCTTACGAAAAGAGGTTTGACATTCACTGACACTGGCTCTAGATGGAACTTGGAGTTGGGATTGGGGTTGGGGTCCTTGGGGATTAGTTTCCTCATCCTCAGAAAAAGGGTGCATGCTTTCGTTAAAAGATACCATATCTAAAATTTTTAATTAATAAATATAAAAAAAATAAAAACTAACCCACAAAAAGAAATTAAGAAAAGATCAGAGGTGGAGGCATGGAGCCAAAATTTGTGAGCTTCCTCTTGCGCTCTTGCCTCTCAATAAGAAGTGACCTTGTAGCACTTGACTACTTGCTTGAGCACTTGCCACTTGTAAGAACACTTGCAAACTAAAAATTAAATTGCTAATCTACTAGAGCACTTGCTAGAAGAGAGAAATAGTAGTAATAGAGAAGAGTTGGTTTTGTGTGGTAAGAATGAGGAAGAAATGGGCTATTTATAGAAGTCCCAAATTTTTTTCTAAAACTACCCTTTGATATAGCCGTTATATGACTATTGGGAGGGGTAAAATGGTCTAAACCCCTCCCAACAGCTTTTTAACGACTATATAGCTGTTAAAAATGGCTATATAGCTGATATAGCCATTTTTATAGCCGTTAAAAATGGCTATTTTGGCAGAGCCTTAGCACTTGGCACGGCCCAGCTGGTGTCTAGGCACCAGCTGCTAGTTCCTAGCGCCTAGGCACCGGCATTGTGGACTATTTTTGCTAGTTTGGGGTTGAGTTGTGATTGATCACAATGACCCTAACCGAGAGGGTTGTTAGGCTGGAGGATGCCTTGGGCATGCCGGATGGAGAGGAGGTCTTCAACTTGGTAGCATCACATTGTGAACCTCAAGATAAGGTGACGACAATGCAATCGACACAGATTGAACTGATACAAGATTTGGAAGCCAGAAATCAGCATCAACGTGCTGATCATGAGGAATTGATCAATTGATTGATGGGAAGGATACAAGGACTTGAGGATGAGTTAGTGTTGATGAAGAGGCTCTTGGTGAATCAACCTAACAAGTCATCCATGGAGTTGGAATAGTCATCGCAGCCAGTCAAGTTTATAATTCCTGAACCAAAAGTATTCAATGGTAAAAGAGATGCCAAAGAGCTTGAGAATTTTATATGGGATGTAGAAAAATACTTCAAAGCCATGAAGATACCAGAATCTGATCAGGTTGACCTTGCTTCTGTATTTTTGGGAGAGGATGCCAAGCTTTGGTGGAGGTCAAGAAGTGTTGAAGATCTGAATTCTGGAGGAGGACTGATTGATTCATGGAGTTTGCTGAAATAGGAACTCAGAAATCAATTTTTGCCTAGCAATGGGAGTTGGTTAGCACGTGAAGCTTTGAAGAATTTGAAACACACTAGTTTAATCAGAGATTATGTAAAGGAATACATATTTTTGATGCTAGATGTGGTGAACATGTCGGATGAGGACAGATTATTCAATTTTCATTTAGGTTTGCAGCCATGGGCTCAAACGGAGTTGAGACGCTAAGGAGTTAAGGATGTACCTTCGGCGTTGGCAGCAGCTGAAGCTTTGGTTGATTATAGGAAACCAAATCTGGGGGTTGGAGTAAAAGAGAAGTCCAAACCAGTTGGTTCCAAGGCAGCTAAGGCTAAGAAGTGGAAGAAAGGCAACAAGGAGTTTAAGAAGAAGCCGGATGTGGTGCCTAAGGGCAAAACTAAACCAAAAGAGGAATAGTCCAAGAAGAAGACTTGGGGCTATTTCATTTATGGTGAGCCCCATCATGCAAAGCATTGTCCTAAGAAGCAAGCTTTGAATACATTGTTAGCCCAGCAATCAAGTGAAGGAGATGCGGCGGATGCAGCCCCTTCTCAGGTGAATCCTTTGCAAGTTGTGAATGCAATTGCAGCGGAGAAAGAGGTCCATGTTTACAATGGTTTGATGTATATAAATGTCCGAATTGAAGGATCATTTGTGCGTGCCATGATAGACACATGAGCTACTAATAGTTTCTTGTCAAGCAGGGAAGCAGAGAGGCCGAAACTTAGTATTTCCAAGAATTCCAGCAAGATCAAAGCAGTGAATTCTGGAGCAATGCCGGTTCATGGGTCAACCGAAGTGAATTTGGAGGTTGGTAGCTGGAAGGGCAGATGTATGCTGATGGTGGTACCACTGGATGACTTCAATTTGGTATTGGGAATAGATTTTTTGAATGTTGCCAAGGTTAGTGTAATTCCTTGTTTGAGAGGAATGTTGATTGGTGATAATGCATCACCTTGTTTTGTGAAGGCTGAAGCAAGTATGCCAAAAGGTAATGGGACTTTGTTATCAGTAAAACAAGTAAAGAAAGGTCTGAAATGTGGGGAGAAAACATTTGTTGCAGCTGTGAGAGAAGTGCAACCGGATTTTTCTACAATAGAGGTGTTAGAGGAGGTGCAGAATTTGCTGGATGGTTACAAGGATATTATGCTTAGTGAGTTGCCTAGCGCATTGCCACCTAGGAGAGCTATTGACCATCACATTGAGCTAGTTCCAGGGGAAATCCCACCAGCAAAAGCACCATACAAAATGGCACCATCTGAACTTGCTGAATTAAGGAGACAGTTGGACGATCTGCTGGAAGCAGGGATGATATAGTCGTCAAAGGCTCCATTTGGTGCATCCGTTCTTTTCCAAAGGAAGAATGATGGATCACTTCGAATGTGCATTGACTATAGAGCATTGAACAAGGTGATAGTGAAGAATAAATACCCTATACTGAATTCATCTGATTTGTTTGATAGGCTAGCTGAAGCAAAGATCTTTTCCAAGCTAGATCTCAGATCAGAGTACTGGCAGGTGCGCATAGCTAAAGGAAATGAATCCAAGACAACATGTGTCACTAGATATGGTTCATTTGAGTTCTTAGTCATTCCTTTTGGATTAACAAATGCACCAGCAACATTTTGCAATTTAATGAATGATGTTCTATATCCATACCTTGATGACTTTGTAGTGGTTTACTTGGATGATATTGTGGTATACAGTAAATCATTGCAAGAGCATTTGAAACACTTGGAGTTGGTGTTTTTAGCTTTGAGGAAGAGTCAACTTTATCTTAAGAGGGAGAAGTGCCACTTTTGCCAGCAGAAAGTGTCTTTTCTTGGGCATAAGATCAAGCAAGGGCAAATCTTCATGGAGGAAGATAAGGTGAAAGCAGTGCTTGATTGGCCGGTTCCTTTGAAGATTGGAGAGTTGAGATCCTTCCTTGGATTTGCAAATTACTATAGGAGGTTCATCAGGGATTACTCAAGGATAGCTACACCCCTTACTAATTTGTTGAAAAAGTGTAAAGTGTGGGAGTGGTCAGTTGAATGTATGATAGCTTTTGAGAAGTTGAAGGCAACTATTGCTAGTGAACCGGTACTAAAGCTACCAGATTTCAAACAACCATTTGAGGTTTATACTGATGCTTCAGATTATGCTATTGGTGGAGTACTTATGCAGGGTGGACATCCTATTGCTTTTGAGAGTAGGAAACTGGATGATACTGAGCAGAGGTACACTGTACATGAAAAGAAAATGACTGTTGTTATTCATTGTTTGAAAAAATGGCGACATTATTTGCTTGGTACTCAGTTTGTGGTAGTTACTGATAACGTAGCTAATACCTACTTTACTACACAGAAGAAGCTTACACCCAAGCAGGCCAGGTGGCAGGAGTACTTAGCTGAATTTGATTCTGAATGGTTGCATAAGCCGGGTAAGCAGAATGTAGTTGCTGATTCCTTAAGTAGGAAGAATGTGGTTGTATTTATTGCTGCATTATCTACTTTTCAAGGAGAGTTTATGGTTCAGCTGAGAAGACACATTACAGGTAACCAGGAGTATACTAAGCTAGTTGAAGCTATACAAGCTGGTGAGTTGCGAAAGTATTGGTTAGAGGATGGATTGCTTTACTTTAAAGGAGGCAAGTTGTGTGTACCAAAGTGTGGAGGACTTCGACAGTTGTTACTGAAGGAGAGTCATGACCCGCAGTGGGCAGGCCATCCAGGAATGGAACACATGTTAGCTTTGTTGAGTAGGTCTTATTATTGGCCTAAGATGGAGGATGACATGTCCTTATGTCATATCTATCAGATGGATAAGACTGAAAGGAGGAAAGAAGGAGGTTTGTTGTAGCCACTGCCTATACCAGAGAGAGGATGGGTGTCGGTCTCTATGGATTTTATCACTGGATTTCTAGAGGTAAATGGGATGAGATCAGTGTTTATGGTTGTGGACAGGTTTTCTAAGTATCCTGTGTTTATGGCAGCGCCCTTTCCTTGTACGACAGACAGAGCAGCTGAGTTATTTTTCAGTGGGATTGTAAAGCACTTTGGAGTGCGAGCTAAGATTATTAGTGATAGGGATCCTAGGTTTACAGGAAAGTTTTGGACATCATTGTTCATACTGATGGGGTCAGAGTTGAGGTTCTCAACAGCTTATCACCCACAGACAGATGGACAAACCAAGTGCATCAACGGTTTGTTGGAGGAGTATTTGAGACATTTTGTATCTGCTAGCCAAAGGAATTGGTTAGAGTTGTTAGATGTAGCTCAGTTTAGCTACAACCAACATAAATCATCTTCGACAGGGATGAGTCCAACTAAAGTTTGTATGGGATTTTAGCCATTATCACCATTGGAGGTGGCGGTTCAGCAGGAGATAGGCCCATGTCTAGCAGCATATAGGATGGCTAAGGATAAGGCCAAATTGATTGAAACTGCAAAGGAGAGTATAGCAAAGGCTGTTCGCAGAATGAAGAAGTATGTAGACAGAAAGTGAAGACCTTTGAAGTTTCAGGTTGGAGATAGAGTACTGCTGAAAATTACCCCACAGGTGTGGAAGAAGATGGGGAAGATGAAGCTCCATTGAGGACTCATGCCACGGTATGATGGCCCGTTTACAGTATTGGAGTGGATTGGAACTGTGGCATACAGGCTTGCTTTGCTGGAGAGGTTGAAGATTTATCCAGTTTTCCATGTTAGTTTTTTGAAGCAGTATTATGGAGATGATGGAAGAGCTGTTCAGAGGAGAGCTCCACCTACAGTTAACAAGGAATATTCGAAGAGAGTATATCGGATATTGGAGCACATGAAGATTGGTATTTACATGGAATTTTTAGTTTAGTGGGTTGGTGAAAGTGTTGTAGAGGCTACAAGGGAGTGTGCAGCTAATCTGTGGCAGTTTGAAGATGAAGTTCCCTCCTATCTAGAAGGGGAATCGACAAGGACATCGGCCTCCACTGTCCGGGGAGAAATGTCACCACCCTGACATCACGCATGTGCGCGCATCCGCAGGGCTGAGTGCGGATGAGATTGGGCGCGGTGTGGGCCGAGCCGGGCGCATGGTTGGGCACCGAATTGGGCGAGTGCTGGGGGTCGGCAAGGCATGAGCAGGACTGGGCAGCGCGTGTACAGCGAGCGCGCATGGTTGAGTTGGGGTTCATGACTCAAGTAGGGCGCAGCACAGGCGAGCAGGCCAGGCGAGCGAGCACGCAGGTCGAACGTGACAGGCACGGGCGCGCGCAAGACAAGACGTGACATGTGTCGGGCGCAAGTGCAGAGGTAACGCGATGCGTGGGACACTGTACGGTGCGTGCGGACATGTTGATGAGCGAGCGGTGCGGAGCGAGACGGACCGAGACAGAAGTGTAGGATCGGGCGGACGCTAGCTTGCGTCGGAGCAGCGCGCAAGCTAGGCAAGCGCAGGATGACGCGCATAGCTGAAGTGATTAGCAAAGCACATGTAATCTAATATAGTGACTAGTTGCAAACAGTCAAAGAGGTTTAGATAGCCTAAGTTAGACGGGGTCTGGTGAGATGGTGCTAGGCGTGTGAGCTGATGCATGTGAGGCTAAACCGTGTACATGTGTGCAGTCCAATTGAAGTCCCGGAATCCATTATATATGGGGGGGGGGGGGGGGGCTTGGATGTATTTAAAAAAAAGAAAGGGAGGTTAGTCATTCAGAGAAAAGGGAGAGAGGAAAAGCTCTTGTAAGGAGGGTCTTGGAGAGATTCTTGAGCGGGCTGATGGGAGTCTTGTAGGAGACCGGCTGCAATCAACAATGATGTTGGGAATGCTTGCCATTCCTCTTTCCTAATCTGCTGTGCATTGCATGTGGAGTGCTGATCCTTGGAAGATAGGTTGCTGGTCGACACAGGCTGGTGCCTATTCTGGTGCCTAGGCACCAGCCTAGGCACAACTATGCCTAGGTGGGCCATGCCATGGCATGGCCCCTGGCACGGCCCACCAGGGCTGTGCTAGGCACGGCCCATGACCCAAAATGGGCCACGGACCGTACTGGGTCTGAATTTTTTTTTTCGTGCCAGGCTAATGGACCGTGCCAGGCACGATATGAAATTCTAAAGGCACGATAGGCCTGGGCCGTGCTGTGCCAGGCACAGCCCAGTGCCCACCTCTAATTACATTAGTACTTCGAAGGCTTCATTTGAGTTAGCCACATATTGCTCAGCTTTCACACTCTTTACCATCATGCCGTCTATATAAACCTTCTTATTTTTATCAAACAATTTCTTAAAAATCTAATCTACCAATCGCTATTAAGTTACCCTAGCATTCATTAGGCTGAAGGGCATTACTATATAATAGTAAAGGTCTTTTTTAGTGAAAGCCATTTTTTCTTATCTGCAAGATGCATTCAAATCTAGTTATAGTTAGAGTTGCATTCATAAAACTAAGCAGCTCATGGCTAGCTGTCGCATTAACGAATTGACCTATGTTTAAGAGAAAAAAACTATTTTCGAAAAGGTTCTATTTATGATGGTAAAGTCAATATAAATTTGCTACTTTTCAACAAACTTTTACACCATAACTACAATGTTTGACTAGTTAGGATACTAGGCTTCCTTGATGATTCTAGGTTCCTTGATGAACTCAGCTTCCAAAAATTTGTCAACCTTTTTCTTGATGTGCATTGTCAATCAGGAGCAAAGTTCTTCGGTTAAATTGGTGCGTAGCTTAGATCCATCTTAAGTTGATGAATGATAACATCAAAATCTATTCTTAGTATATTAGTAGCTAACCATGCAAATATATCATAGTTCTTGTGTAGGAATCTCACTATTTCTTCTCAGACTCATTCGAATATGAGGAACTAATTTAGACCATTTTGGTACTGTCATCGCTTAATAGAACAATCTCTAAGTTTTCAATTAGCTTTGCATATTATTTTTTTAGCTCATTTTGATAGTCTAAATTATCTTTCGATCCCGACTTATCACTCTAGATGCTCTTAGCCAACCTTCAGCTTCTTTTCAGAGTAGCTACATAGCATTGTTGAGCTATTTCCTACTCTCATATAAGCTCTCTTACTTCTTGATTAATGAAAAATTTTATAAGAAAATGGTAGGTTTATGCAATGGCTTTAAAAGAGTTCAAGTTTGATCGGCCCAAGATAGCATTGTTTGTAGCGAGTACTTTAATAATCATAAAATCTACAATGATCCTCTTAAAGTTTGGCTTTTCTCTTAGAATTACTAAACGGATGATTATCTCTTCTGTTCGGGTAAAACCGACCAACAATACTTTAGTAAGCGTAATGGATCTATGCTAATTCTCATCTTCTACAAGGTAGTATTGAATAGGAAATCTACCAAGCTTCCATTATCCATCAGCATCCTTTTTACTTCTTAATTCCTTACAGTTGCTGAGATAACCAAAGCATCATGAGGAATCAAATTTCTTTGAGGTTCTCACTCAAGAAAGTAATACTAAGTTCTTCAGTCTTTGGCTTTTTGGTGGAGGGTTCTTCAACTTGCATATACCAAATATAAGTTTTTCTAATTAAATAGTTTTTTCACCCACTATTGGCCCATCTTGAACCGCATCGATGACTCTATTGTGAGAAAGGGAGTTCCCAAAGTTAAATATTGAGGTATATTGTTGAGGGATGGAAAATGTAACATGGAAGTATGATAAGAAGTAGAAGAAGATAAAGATGGAGAGCTTCATGGCGACCAGCAAAGAGGGAAGAAAAGAGTTTTGATAACTTTGGTCAAAACCATGTCCTCAGATACTCTTTTCTTGCCATTCGACTCGTATGCTCTTTTCTTGCCATTCAATTGTTGCCTTCTAGTTTTAGAAATTATTAAACTAAGGATCACATGACCTTAATTTAATTGATTCTACACTCGCAGATTGTGACTCACCATCTGTCGCTCAATATACTACATTCTTCCATAACTTTTATCTGACTTTTTTTTTAAAAAAAATTAATGGGAGGCTGTGCCATTCAAATTTATTAAGATGAAGTACAATGCTATAGGAATTTAGGTAGGAGTTTCAAGAAGAATATGCAAGAAGGATAGATTACTGAGATAAGCTACTCGGTGGTTAAAGGTGGTAGTCAAAGGAGAAAGATGAATCTTGCTGCCATGGGACTCGCAAACAACAACCCTTTAGAATCCAGTTAACCTCCATCTGACTTTTGCGATCGCTTGATTGCGGCTTTGGAGAGATGAATTTGAAATATCTTTGTTGCTTTGGCTGGACTCTTGAACCTGCAAAGTGTTTGACGTCATTGGATAACTTGCACCACGAGGGTTGGTGTTGACCTTAATATTTTAAAATTATTATAACGAGAGAGCAACTAGCAAGTGATCTTATTTTTTAAAAATTATTTTAATGAGATAACGATTAGCAATTAACTACCACCATGCTCGAATTTATTGCGGAAGAAGTTGGCATAGAATTCACAAATTAACAATTGATGCTCGTTTTAAGAGAGAAGGGGCTCGAGGTCGAGGGTTAGCGATGACGCAAAATTAATTAATTCAAATAGAGTTCAGATGATAGCATTCGATCTGTGTACTTCGAGAACCGGCTTAAATTCGCAATGAGATGGCGGTTTGCATTGTCAAGAGAAGATTTAATCTAGCAGCGATCCAAGTCCATCCAATTACCCGCAGCATAAACCATGAATGCTGACGACTGGGACCTCTCCAGTTCAGGTCTAAAGAGGCGAGGACCCAAACTCAACACTACGTACATGAAGAGAAACTTTTTAGAACCTATATATATATATATATATATATATATATATATATATATATACATGTATATATATATGTATATATATATATACATGTATATATATATATATATATATATATATATATATATATATATATATATATATATATATATATATATATATATATATATATATATATATATATATATATATATATATATATATATGTATGTATATAAAATAATTTTATGCATCATTTTTGGTGCATGAACGTATGCACCGGACGTGGCTATTGGCCGCTCGTCCATATAAACGCATATGCCATGGTTCAATGGGTTATGGTACGCTCTGTACCAATGTCTGCATAGGCGCGCAGCCAATGAACATACTGGTGCACGCTTCCTACAAGACTTTTCCACATTCAAAATGTTGAAAGAGCCCATCAAAAATGCCGAAACCTTGACAAACTACGATGCTGGAACGCAAGAGGCTAAGTTGGTCCATTTAGCCAAGGAGCCTACTTGAGCAGTAGGTTGAGTTCAAACATAGGTTTAGCGTTGTGAAGAGACCGATATTGGCTGGGCTTAGGCCAGATTATTTCGCTCGAAATTGTTTTATGGTTGTGTAGATCAATCTTATGAGAAACTAGCATCATGAATTTTTCAATGCCTGCTTGCTGGTCTCTCTCTCTCTCTCTCTCTCTCTCTCTCTCTCTCTGCGTGTGTACGTGTGTAATAGGCAAAGTCCCCTGTTACCACGCTCAATTGCCCCAACCCACCACCCCCAAGCTCTCTCTCTCTGTATGCGTAATAGGCAAAGTCCTCGTTTCCCACTGCCAATTGCCCAAACCCACCACCCCCAATCCCAACCCAATTAGACAAACAGCTCGGCAGCAATTCATGAGGTGATGAACAAAGGTTGCGTTTCATTTTCTAAATTTTTTTTATTTTTGTTGACGTCATATCACCGCCATCGAGCATCCGTGAGCGTCCGGTCGCCTCCTCCAGCAAGCTCCTCGCACCTGCAAACAAGTCCCGAGGGCCGGAGATTCCAGCGGAGACCCTCCGACGCTCAAGTCAGTGCTCTGGGCAACGGCCGTGAGCTTGAGGAAGCTCGAAAGAGAAAGAGAGAGAGGCTCAGAGAGAGAGGAGCTCTCTCTGTCAGCGTTTAGGGATGTAATGAATGTCTTACCTGGTCGAGGTCCCTCTTACCTTTTTTATAGATGCCTGGAACCCGTAGGCTTGGGGCGTGATCATCTGTCAGAGCATTAATTGATGGCAGTAGAGTAGAGCTTACCTCCATGTGACGTGTCGCGCTGCAGGCCGTGTCCTATCAGAGTTGGTGGCCGCAGGGTGTGGCCGATCATTACGGCGCTTGCCAGACGTGTCCCCTACGTCACTTTTTTGGTTGTCCTACGCAAATAGTGATGGATGATAAAGTTAGTCGTGTGGGTCCCAAGGTACAGCCGTTGAGGGGGAAATGATGTTGAGTTGAAGCCAACTATCCCTCGTAGAATATTTGATCATAGAGTGCTTGTGTGGCACCGTTCATGCCCTTGGATGGGCTCCACAAAAGACCGAGGGTGATCACTTGCATGGTACTGTTCACATGCATGGCACTGTTCACGGCTCAAGGGAGCTTGGCAGATGCATGTCCGAGGCTAAGCAGGAATTGAGGCCGAGAGGAGCAACGTGGCAACCATAAATGCCTTTATACAGGGGGTGAATAAGGTAATAAATGCATTAGAGTAATGAATGCACATGGCCTTAAGTGCCTTGGTGCGAGAGATATGACGTGGTTGCGGGATCCAAGGCCAAGAGGAAAAAGGTCCGAGACCGAGAGGGAACAAGTCCAAGACCGAGGGGAAAAAGATCCGGGACCGAGAGGGAACAAGCCCGAGACCGAGGGGAAAAAGGTTCTGGACCGAAAGGGAACAAGCACGAGGCCGAAGGGACCAGCATGGCAGCCCTAAATGCCTTTAAATAGGGGGGTGAATAAGGCAAAAATGCGTTAGAGTAATGAATGCACGTGGCCTTAAGTGCCTTGGAGGTGTCGGCCTTAGAGGCATCGGGTGTCGGCCTTGGAGGTGTCGGGTGTCGGCCTTGGAGGTGTCGGCCCCGGGGTTGAGAAGGAGAGCCAAGGCAAGATGCCCGTGACACTTCATTCCATTTAATGCTCTTCAAGTCATCATGATCATTTCTGCACCATTAAATGCTCCAGCACATTGACTCGATCGACATTAATGATGAAAGGTGGCTTTTGGAAAACCCACGCACATAACGTGACCCCCTCTTATTCTCTTTCTTCATTATAAGAGGTCGGTGGATGGATGTTGGGAGTTGAGGCCGAAAGGGGCTCCGTCGGTTGGTGAGGCTGAAAGGGGCTCCATCGGTTTCCTTCCTTCACGGTTCTCTAACGGCGTTGGATCAGCCACATCAGATGCCCCCTCGCCCCTGAGACGAAGCAGGTCCACCCCAGCAAGGCGAAAGGGGCGTTACCTCCCAAGTGGCTGATCCTCGCCTGACTTTAGGCCTTTAACTTTTGACATGAAGTTTGGATGTGGGTCCCCGTCTACATGCTGTTGAGGCAAAGAGCCAATGATGCAGCAATGATGCTCCTGAGACAGAGGGAGCCATTGTCGCGGAGGCAGAGATGAGCCGCTGAGGCTGTTGAAGCTAAAACAAGATGGCCGAAGCAGAAATAAAGCCACAGGGGCTGAAATAAAATTGCCTCTGTGTTTGGTATCGACGTTGGAGTCAGTTTTTGGCTTTTGGTGCCGAGCTGGTCTCGGGCTTGAGTATCGATAGTTCATCGCTCTGCCAGTGGTACCCGGGCTTATGGTGCCGGTGCTTGGGGCCGGCCAGTGGTACCCGGGCTTGTGGTGCCGGCGCATGGGGCCGACCGAGGCCTTCCCTGCTGGACCCGGGCTTAAGGTGCCGGCGCTTGGGGTCGACTGAGGCCTTCCCTCCTGGACTTGGGCTTAAGGTGCCGGCGCATGGGGCCGACCGAGGCCTTCCCTGCTGGACCCGGGCTTAAGGTGCCGGCGTTTGGGGTCGACCGAGGTCTTCCCTGCTGGACCCAAGCTTATGGTGCCGGCGCTTGGGGCCGACCGAGGCCTTTCCTGCTGGATTCGGGCTTAAGGTGCCGGCACTTGGGGTCGATCGAGGTCTTCCCTTCTGGACCCGGGCTTATGGTGCCGGCGCTTGGGGCCAACCGAGGCCTTCCTTGCTGGACCCGGGTTTAAGGTGCCGGCGCTTGGGATCGACCGAGGTCTTCCCTGCTGGACTCGGGCTTATGGTGCCGGCGCTTTGGGCCGACCGAGGCCTTCCCTGCTGGACCCGAGCTTAAGGTGCCGGCGCTTGGGGTCGACCGAGGTCTTCCCTGCTGGACCCGGGCTTATGGTGCCGGCGCTTGGGGCCGACCGAGGCCTTCCCTGCTGGACCCGGGCTTGTGGACGCCAAAGCGAGGTTGGTCTTGGATGTTGATGCAAGGTAAATCTTCCCTGTATGGCATTTTTAAGTATCGATGAAAGAAAACTGTCTTAAGTGCAATATACTTAGCTCTTGTAGCACCCATGTTTTTCCTTTTGTTGATTTGAGCACTTCTGCCCGCTAGTGGTCTGCCCCCCAGGGAGTCATGTTAGTCGCATTGGAGGTGTCGTTGCCCTTACTTGGGCCTTCCCTCGCATTGGAGGCCAGGATGAAATGCCTGTGGCCAGGAAGAAGCTGGAAACCGGGACAAAGCTGGAGTCCATTGAGAAAAGCCTCGACAGTTGGCGGTCATTGAAGATGAATGGCTGGGAGAGTCCATCGAGGGCGTTGCTGAGAGTAAAAAGGTCAAAGGAGTTGCTGGGAGGGCTCTTTGCCTAGCTTTTTCTTTGAAGAGATTGATTGCCCTCGATGCTGAAGCTTAAGAGTAGCTAAAATGAAATCCGTAAAATGTCCTAGGCTCGGTATGGCTTTTGGATGTAACAAAGAGAAGGAGAGAGAGGAAAGTTGGAGTCACCGGTCAAAGCCTTTTGTCCTCATCTTCCTCCTTGCATTAATTACAATACCTCTCGGCTTGCCACCATCAGAAATTAAAATGCCCATAAATGCTTGAGGTGACGATAATGTCTCAAGTCCATCCCTTTTGAAAATTATTCTGCTACCCATGTTGCATTTTACCTCTGGTTGATTTTTGAGCCTTTGAGTGAGCTCTTCCATCCCCCGGTGTTGTTCATCCAAATGCTTCCTCATCTAAGTACAAGATGATTAAGGGGTGGAGTGGCTGCTTGAGCGGGAGGTAGGAGACGGCAGTCTCTTGAAAGCTTCACGATGGTGGTGCTTAGATGGCGCATGATAGTGATAACTTCTCCCTGAAGAGATTTTCTGCAGATGAATCGTTGACTAACGGGTGCAGTTATCACGAGCGATGTGAGAAGCTTGAGCTGCTGCTGAGTGGCCACCAAACGTTGCTTCTGTAGTTCATGAATTGCTGCATTCAAGTCTTGAACTTGTTGATTGAAGATGACCAGCTGGTTAATTAGAGCAGCTGAGGCTGATGGTGAAGGAGCAGAGAGGGTGGCCTTTTGCTGCCTAGTGCGATGTGGATGCCCCCAGCACGATTGGTGAGAACCTTCGGCATGCGCATCACCACCATAGCTATCTTAGAGGGGACGGAGACTTATAGCTCAAGGAGACAGAGCTATCTTTCCTTCAGCGCGTCCCCCATACCTGGCGCGCCAATCTGTTGACGCCAGATCACCGCCCTCGAGCATCCGCGAGCGTCCGGTTGCCTCCTCCAGCGAGCTTCTCGCGTCTGCAAACAAGTTTCGGGGGCCGGAGATTCCGGCGGGGACCCTCCGACGCTCAAGTCAGTGCTCTGGGCAACGACCATGAGCTTGAGGAAGCTCGAAAGAAAAAGAGAGAGGCTCAGAGAGAGGAGCTCTCCCTATGAGCGTTTAGGGGTGTAATGAATGTCTTACCTGGTCGAGGTCCCTCTTACCCTTTTTATAGATGCCTGGAACCCGTGGGCTTAGGGCGTGATCATCTGTCAGAGCATTAATTGATGGCAGTATAGTGGAGCTTACCTTCATGTGAGTGTCGCACTGCAGGCCGTGTCCTGTTAGAGTTGGTGGCTGTAGGGCATGGCCGATCGTTACGGTGCTTGCCAGAGTGTCCCCTACGTCACCTTTTTGGTTGTCCTGTGCAAACAGTGAAAGGTGATAAAGTTAGTCGTGTGGGTCCCAAGGTACAACCGTTGAGGGGGAATTGATGTTGAGTGGAAGCCAACTATCTCTCGTAGAACATTTGATCATAGAGTGCTTGTGTGGCACCGTTCATGCCCTTGGATGGGCTCCACAAAAGATCGAGGGTGATCACTTGCATGGTACTATTCATGTGCATGGCACTGTTCAAGGCTCAAGGGAGCTTGGCAGATGCATGTCCGAGGCTAAGCAGGAATTGAGGTCAAGAGGAGCAACGTGGCAACCATAAATGCCTTTATACAGGGGGTGAATAAGGCAATAAATGCCTTAGAGTAATGAATGCACATGGCCTTAAGTGCCTTGGTGCGAGAGATATGACGTGGTTGCGGTAGCGAAGGCCGAGAGGAAAAAGGTCCGAGAGGGAACAAGTCCAAGACTGAGGGGAAAAAGATCCGGGACCGAGAGGGAACAAGCCCGAGACCGAGGGGAAAAATGTCCGGGACCGAAAGGGAACAAGCACAAGGCGGAAGGGACCAGCATGACAGCCCTAAATGCCTTTAAATAGGGGGGTGAATAAGGCAATAAATGCCTTAGAGTAATGAATACACGTGGCCTTAAGTGTCTTGAAGGTGTCGGCCTTGGAGGCGTCGGGTGTCGGCCTTGGAGGTGTCGGGTGTCGGCCTTGGAGGTGTCGGCCCCGGGGTTGAGAAGGAGAGGAGAGCCAAGGCGAGATGCCCGTGACACTTCATTCCATTTAATGCTCTTCAAGCCATCATGACCATTTCTGCACCATTAAATGCTCCAGTCCATTGACTCCATCGGACATTATTGACGAAAGGTGGCCTTTGGAAAACCCATGTACATAACGTGACATGTTGCCGAAAGGGGCTCCGTCGGTTCCTGAGGCTGAAAGGGGCTCCATCGGTTTCCTTCTTTCATGGTTCTCTAACGATGTTGGATCAACCACATCAATTTTTATTTTCTAAATAATTATATAAGGCTGTTTATCGACTTCAAGTTGATCTTTAGAGCTGGACCGTTGAGCAATTAAGTTCTGATCTAAATTCATCAATAATTCAAAGCCTTAAAATAAAGAATTGAATTGCTCTTGAGTAATAGGTGGTGCTAAGGTTGAAAGTATTACCAAAGGAAGATTAGTCAAATCTTCTATGGAATCTCAGGAGCCAACCTAATCAGGCTTGTACTTACCTAAATGTTACTCATCTCTTGATCTTTATGCTTTGATACCATAGTTAGATACTTGTTCTCATAAACAGCACCAATCTATTGAGATTGTATTTAATCTTTACATGCCACAAATGATCTATCTTCATTCGGATGATAAAGCACCTTCCAACCAAGCTATCCACCTTCTTGCAAAAAAAAATAAAAAACAAAAAACAAAAGCATAAGAAAGTCTAAAATTTTTCTTTAGAGAAAATTCTTCAATGCGTAAATCAATCGAAGTAGGCAATGATGAATCACAGGGCAAAAACCTATTTATCTATGAGGTCTCGGGCAACTTTTATGGTTGTCTAGAGGTGTTACTTAGGTGATATGATAGTCATAAAGAAATCTTCTTTAGATAAATCAGTAAAAACTTTTCTAGATTGGCCTTATACCTTGCAAGGAAAGTCCCAAGTGAGGTGAGATGTGTTGGTGGTTTTAAAAAAGATCTTTTCTAATTAAACTTCCTTCTTTGGTGAAGACGTGCGCTCAATGGTAGGACACTCCACCGCATAAGCCAGCCTAATCCAGCCATATCACTCCCTAATGAGAAAACTTTATTTAATTTATTCTAGTGGCTAACGAGAATAAATCCTTTTTCTTTCATTGTCTTTAGAAAAAATATTTTGAAAAAAAGATAAAAAGAAAGAAAACTATAACCAAATGACATGGACATAAACGACCAACATATGAAAAATTCTTTCAGAAGCTTTATTCCTCCGGAATATATTGAGATATCAGAAGAGATCTTTTTTGTTTTAGCATTCCTCTTGCTTTACCATTCCCTTTTGGAAAGGACTCCATGCACCGGGCATGGTGTAGATCGCATGCAACATGCACGGTGATTGGCTGAACCCGTATGAGGCCACACGTGCCAAGAATAATTTTATTTTTTACGCATCACATGTATGATTAATCAGTGTGCAGTGCCTACGCTCCTGCACCGCATAACTTTTTCTTTCCTTCTATTTCTTTTTTAGTTAATAAACAAAAGACCAAATTGATTCCGGTGCAAGTTAGATACTTTAAACGTGAACAGCCGGCAACTCCGATGGTAAAGCCCCATGCCACCTAAGTCTATCCAGAAAGGCCATGCTTGGGAACTGCTTATTTGGAAAACACTTTATGTATTACGCATGATGTAGGAGCGCTCACATTAATGTACACGATGATTGATGATACACACGTATGATCATAGTGCCCAAAGAACAGAAATGCTTTCGGATCATGTGCAGCAGCATGCGCACAGTCAATTACCGCAGTGCATGCATTCTGCATCATGTATGGTGTACAAAGACTTTTCTGCTTATTTTGCTGGACGAGAGCAGGGCCAGGCAACCCACGTGGTGTCCTTGCTTCAGCTCGAATGGTGGGTTGAGCTAACTGATAGCTAGGAAAAGCTTTGTACACCGCTTAGATGCAGGATAGCCTGCATGGGCACGATGATTCGCCCGTGCATGAATTTGCGCACCTACGATACGAGACCCATAAGCGAGCCCTTTAGTGTGGGTCCATGCATAGATAAATTATTGCGTCTAATATAAACCATCTTGTATCAGAGATTGGTGTACAAAAACTTTTTTCTGATAACTAAGTTCGGCTACCCTTCATGTCGATAAATATGACCCAACTTTTGAGTATCAAAATATGTTTCGAAAGAGTTGTGCATGATGCGACAATAACAAATCCTCCACATATTTTGCAAGTCTGCATCTTTTTATTTGGACTTTTTTTTCGACGAGCGTAGATTGCAATTTGAAACTTTTTTTTTTTTTTTCTCTTTTTCTGATGTGAAAAAGCACAGACGGATACATGGGGTGGTGCCCTCATCTTCTTCATTAGGACTAATACAAAGTAAATAAAAACAATACCATGCAGTGCAGGAACTTACAAATGTGTTAAAATGAAGTACATCAAGTCTCTTCATGATGTAACATAAAATAGAAGTACAGTAAACATATTTATGATGATTGCACTTTAACAATGAAGAAACAGAGCCTCATGCCAAGAGAAATACATAGAATATGGTAGATGCTGAACCAAGTTCTTTTGTTCTTTTATTTCAATCGGCTAAACTGGCCTTCATGTCCACACCGGTTCTAACGGAGCAAAGACTCATAATTGGTGGGTCAGCGTAAGGACCATTGAGCAAACCACAGGCCATGGAACGGTAGGCAGCTTCTGTTAGATGGACGCCGTCCCAACTCACGTAAGTTGAGGGGTCTTCACAAACGTTGAAGCCCGGTTGACCGCAAAGAAAATTAAAATTATATGGGCCCCCACCCCCACAACACGCTCTTAAAGCCCCATTGCTGAATCCTGCAAAAATATAAATAGTCAAGAGAGGATCCTTTCGTTAATAAGATTATCGTTGCTCTTTATTTTTAGGAGGGGGTTTTATGTTTAAAGATTGGGAGTAATTTCTGCAAGAACTTGATACGTGCAATCTTTTTATCGTGTTTATAAAATGATACAAATTAGACTTCTCTAGACAGTTCCACCCTCAAACATGATCCTCATTTTTCTTTAATATGATGGGCATATTTTACAGGACCTAAATGTGCATGGTTTGGAAGGCTAAACGACCAACTTTTGTGTCATATTTCATATTTTATATCAAAAGCAAAATACCATATCAGCTTTCAAGCCATGTTTTTGTGTCAGAGGATCCTACTGGCCATTAGCAAGTACTGTTATAACTAAAGACTTCCTTGGGAGTGACCCACGTCGCCAGACCAGTTTTACGAGTTCGCATTTTGAACAAATTAAGTGAGATGAGTATCAAGCTTGCTACACCACCGTCCGATGCGCGCAATGACTGCATGAATTGATTGCTTACGTATATCGATACACGTATGATACACAACAAAACTCATTGGGCTATCGTATGCACGATGACACATGCGGGCAGCCAATCTACACTGTCGATGCACGCTTATTGCATCGAAGAACGATGCAGCAAGACTTTTCTATCAAGCTTAAGCTAAGCTGATCCTAGGTTTTGAAACACAACCTAACTTTTCAAAGATCATGGGCCAAATCAAGACTTTTCTATCAAGCTTAAGCTAAGCTGACCCTTGGTTTTGAAACACAACCCAACTTCTCAAAGATCATGGGCCAAATTAGGATCAATCTATGGTACCGCTAGCTCGGCCCAACCCACCCCGATTATTATATTGTCATTCGAGAAAAGTCTTGCTGCACCGTCCTCTCATGTAGCAAGCACGTACCGATCATGCGGATTGATTATTTGCACATGCCGGCACACGTGCGGTGACCCAATGGGCCTTATTGTACACTGCACGTATGCTGGCATGCGCGGACGGCCAATCCACGCTGTTGGTACGTACTTGCTGCATCGAAGAACGGTGCAGCAATTCTTTTCCTTGTCATTCATGATATGTAGAAATTAATGTAAATATAAAAAATATGCTCAGTAACGCACATAATATTTAAAATTCTACTCATTTATTTACAGAAGTAGTTGTGTGATAACTAGTTTTCACATAATAAATCAGAAAAAAAGTTGGTTTTGTGATTTAATGGGTTTAAACACTTTTAGCAAGTAAACTCGTTTATATATTTGGTTGCAATAATTTTTTTGTAAAAAATTGTTCTTATAAAAAATTTAGTTTCCCATTTGGTAAAACATTTTGGCAAGCTTATAATTAGCTATTAGGAAAACCAATTTTTCCAAAGAAAGGTCTGCGTATGGATCTTCTTGTAATGAAACATGAGCTAAAATCAGCATTTTTGGGCATTAATTGATTTGGCATGCTGTCGTTCTTTTGCTTGGCATTCTCTCAAAAAAAATATTTTTTAATTTTTTTAAAAATACAAATTTTATGACATTTATTTGACAAAAAATATACATAAAAATAGTTATAAAAATAATTTTTGCATTTGGTTGGGTAATTTTACATGAAAACATATCAACTTGACTATAGTACTTCTAAAATAAAGATACCAAGTATGATAGGAAAGAATCCGTGTATGAGCAAATACTAGTAGACCGTAATATGCAGCGGAATAATAAATAAAATGTGCAAACCACACAATCACATAAACACCAAGTTTACGTAAAAAATTCCTCCAAGATAAAGAAAAAAAACCATGGGCAAGCCAAAGAAGAAGATCCACTATAGAATAATAAATATCAAAGTCTTAAAGTCCATTGCAAGGATTTAAGAAACAATCACAAAAGAATAATAGGGATATAAGGATTACATCACCGAAAAATACGGTCTCCTGCGTTACCTCCTTATTTTCTTTTCTTCTCTTCTTATTCTTTTCTTGTTTTTCTTCTGCAGCATCTTCACGTGATTTCTGGAGTAGAAGTCCTCCCACGTAGTTAAGCACCAAGCAGCAGCCCTTCCTTCTCTTCCCCTAGCAATCCATGCTTCTAGAAAAAAAAAAATACCCGCTACTTGCTCCACCTCTTTTTCCCAGACGGCTGCTCCTTTTTAAAGAGAGAGAACAAATCCTGACAGAAAAAGGAGTAGCGCTCCCTTTTGCCTTAATGGGCTGAATAAGTGGGCCATGAGCCCAACAACCTCCCCCTTCAGCCCATAAGGGAGGCTGTCTCATGCTTTCTTAGTGTGAAATCATGCCAATCAGCTGTCGGCATATCTCTTGCCTTTCTTTTGACAAGGTCTTTGTCAATATGTCTGCCCCATTTTCATCTGTGTGAATTTTCTGAAGCTGTAACTGCTTCTCTTCAAACACATTTTGAATCCAGTGGTATCTGACATCTATATGCTTTAACTTGGAATGAAGAGTTGGGTTCTTGCACAAGTGGATGGTGCTTTGGCTGTCACAATGTACCACATAATTTTTCTGTTTCAGCCCAAATTCATGTAAGAATTCTTTCAACCACATCATCTTCTTACAGACCTCGGTAGCAGCATATATTCTGCCTTTGTGGTGGAGAGAGCTACACATCTTTGCAATCTGGATTGCTATGGCACAGCTCCCCCTACAAAAGTAAGTATGAAACCTGATGTGGACTTCCTTGTATCGATATCTCTTGCCATATCTGCATATGTGTAACCAATCAGCACAGGTGGATCACCCCCAAAGCTTAAACAAACTTTGGAGCTTTCTCTGAGATATCTGAAGATCCACTTCACTGCTGCCCAATGCTCTTTCCCTTGATTTGCAAGAAATCTGCTAGCAACACCCACTGCATATGCGATGTCTGGCCTCGTACATACCATCGCGTACATCAGACTTTCGACTGCTGAAGAATAAGGAACCTTCTTCATTTTCTCCTTCTCCTCATCACTTGAAGGACTCTGCTCTGATCATAACCTGAAGTGACCTGCAAGAGGAGAACCAACTGGCTTTGCATTGCTCATACTGAACCTATTCAATACCTTCTCAATGTACTTTTCTTATGACAACCATATTTTCTTGGTTCTTCTATCACGAAAAATTGCATACCCAGTATTTTCTTTGCTGGTCCTATATCCTTCATTGCAAATGACTAGCTCAGCTCCTTCTTCAACCTATCAATCATAGACATATCTTTTCCAGGGATAAGCATGTCATCAACATAAAGTAGGAGTATGATAAAATCAGCACTAAACCATTTGATATACACACAATGATCTGAAACCATTCTTTTGTATCCATTTTCAGCCATAAATGAATCAAATTTCTTATACCACTGCCTTGGAGCTTGTTTCAGCCCATACAAGCTTTTTTTCAATCTGCAGACAAGATTTTCTTTACCTTTGACTTTGAAGCATTCTGGTTGCTCCATATAGATTTCCTCCTCCAAATCACCATGAAGAAAAGCTGTCTTCACATCTAACTGCTCAACCTCCGGGTCTAGACTAGCAGCAATACCTAGAGCAACATGAATTGAAGATATTTTGACAACATGAGAAAAAATCTCTTCAAAGTCAATACCTTCCTTTTGACCAAAGCCTTTCACAACTAATCTGGCCTTGTACTTTGGTTGAAAACAATGTTGTTGAGTCTTTAACCCGAAAACCCACTTGTTCTTTAAAGCCTTCCTTCCTTTTGGTAGTTCCACTAAATCATATGTGTGGTTCTTCTGTAAGACATCCATTTCTTTATGCATACCTACTAACCACTCCTTTTTCTGCTCACTTTCAACTGCCTTCTGGTAACATTTTGGTTCACCTGTATCAGTAAGCATTATATATTCATCTGTAGAATACCTTTTGGAAGGTTGATGTTGTTTGGTAGATCTTCTCAGCTGAGGCTATGTAGGAGGTTGCTCCCGATTTTCTTTCTGCTCAACATGTCCTATAGGTGAGTTAACATCTGCTCCTACACTATTTTCTTGCACATCTCCCCCATCACCCTGATATACCGGATGAGTAACTGGATCACAGTCTGTTAATCCTCCTACAGAAGACTTGACTGGCACCTCCTTCTTGAAGTCTTGAAGGGTTTGATCTTCAAAAAATACCACATCTCTGCTTCTGAATACCTTCTGCTTTTTTGGATCCCAAAGTCTATAACCAAACTCATCATGTGAGTAACCAAGCAAAGCACATTCTTTTGTCTTACCATCCAGCTTGGACCTCTCAATGTCTGGAACATGTGCAAATTCACGACAACCAAACACTCTCAAATGCTTATAAGAGACATCTTTCCCTGACCATACACGCTCTGCAACATCACCATCTAGAGCTGTACATGGTGACAAGTTTATTACATCAACTGTTGTCTTCAATGCCTCATCCCAAAATCTTTTAGATAACTTGGACTGTGAAAGCATACATATGATCTTTTCCATGATGGTGCGGTTCATCCTCTCTGCAATTGCATTATGCTGAGGAGTACGAGGAACTATCATTTCATGCTGAATGCCATGTGATCTGCAATAATTATCAAATAACCTTGTGTACTCACCACTATTATCTGACCTTATACATTTCAATTTCTTTCCTATCTCACTTTCAACTCTGGCATGAAACTCTTTGAAGACATTAATAACCTGATCTTTGGTCTTCAAACCATAGACCCAAACTTTTCTGAAAAAATCATCTATAAAAGTGACAAAATAAAGTGCACCACTAATACCTGGAATATTAACTGATCCACCAGAAGTTTTTGTCCTCAGAGGACCACAACATCTGTATAGACATGATCCAAAACATGCATTTTTCTAGACAAAGCAGGACTAGCAAAAGAAATTCTATGTTGCTTGCCAACCAAACAATCAACACATGGGTTCAGATGTACACCTTTGAAGTCTGGTAGTACTTCTCCCTTGGAAAGAACTTGCAGCCCCTTCTCACTCATGTGTCTCAGTCGTTTATGCCACAACTCCATGCTAAAGTCTTTCTCTGTAGCATTTAATTGTTCACCATAAGCTTTAGCCCGCAACCTATACAAAATGTGACATTTCTTTCCTCGAGCTACAACAAGTGAACCTTTACTGAGCTTCCATTGTCCTTTATGAAATCTGCTATCAAAGTCTTCATCATCAAGTCTTCCAACTGAAATTAAATTTAGCCTCAAGTCAGCCACATGCCTTACATCCCTGAGCACCAACTTACAGCCAAGATTGGTCTTCACATGGATGTTACCCATGCTAATGATGTCTGCTATGCCTTGATTTCTCATCTGTCAACACCAAAATTTTCAATCTTATATGTAGAAAAAAACTCCCTCCATAGTGTAGCATGATAAGAAGCACCTATGTCAATCATCCACTCATGATTTTGACACTCACATGAGAAGATACCATCAGAAGTAGACAAAATCAAATAATCATCACTCTGCACAGTAGCTATGATATTCTCTTTTGACTCCGTATCCTCCACTTCTTTTCCCTTTTTCTTACTCTTCCTAGGCTTCTTACACTGATTCTTGTAGTGCCCTTTCTCACCACAGTTGTAGCAAGTAATATCTTTTCTTGACCTTGATTTGCTTCTACCCTTATGAATTGTCTCTATTTTTAGACTTTGACCGTCCTCTATTCTCTGAGACAAGTGCTTGTGAATCAATCTGAGAAGTTGCTGAATTCTTCCTCCTCAACTTCTCATTTAATAAACTGCCTGTTACTTGACTCATTGTGACAACACCGTTTGGTGCAGAATTACTGAGGGAAACCACCAGTGTTTCCCAACTTTCTGGCAATGAACTGAGAAGTAACAATGCTTGCAACTCATCATCAAAAGTCATTTTCATAGAGGATAACTGGTTATAAATACTCTACATTTCATTCAAATGCTCAGCAATAGAAGCATCCTCTTATATTTCAGATTCACTAGTTTTCTGATCAAGAACGCCTTGTTGCCAGCTGTTTTTCTCTCATAGAGACTTTCTAACTTTTTGCAAAGAGAGTTTGCAGAAGTCTCAGTAGAAACATGGTGAAAGACACTATCATCCAACCACTGCCGAATAAAACCAACTGCTTTCCGATCTAACATGATCCAAGCATCATCTATCATTGTAACGGGCTTTTCTTTGACCCCTTCCAAAGGTCCATATAAATCCTTGCAATACAAGAGATCCTCCATCCTCGGTTTCCATATCATCCAATTGTTTTCGTTCAGACTGATCATGCGGGAAACATTATCGGCCTCCATGGTCGCACATAAAAATTCACAGGCTCTAATATCAGTTGATTGAAAAGAATCCATGTACGAGCAAATAATAGCAGACCGTAATACGCAGCAGAATAATAAATAAAATGCGCAAACCATATAATCACAGAAACACTAAGATTTACGTGGAAAATCCCTTCAAGATAAAGGAAAAAAACCACGGGCAAGCCAGAGAAGAAGATCCACTATAGAATGATAAATATCCAAGTCTTAAAGTCCATTGCCAGGACTTGAGAAACAATCACAAGAGAATAATAGGGATATAAGGATTATGTCACAAAAAAATACGGTCTCCTGCGTTACCTCCTTATTTTCTTCCCTTCTCTTCTTCTTCTTCTTCTCTTGTTTTTCTTTTGCAGCACCTTCACATAATTCTTGGAGTGGAAGTCCTCCCACGTAGTCAAGCACCAAGCAGCAGCCCTTCCTTCTCTTCCCCTAGCAATCCATGCTCCTAGAAAAAAGAGAAATACCCGCTACCTACTCCACCTCTTTTTTTCAGACGACTGCTCCTTTTTAAAAAGAGAGAACAAATCCTGACAGGAAAAGGAGTAGCGCTCCATTTTGCTCTAATGGGCTGAATAAGTGGGCCATGAGCCCAACAAAGTAGTCTTTTCTTTTTTCAATAAGAAAATGGATCTTTTGAGGTCTATTATCGTGCTATTTTGTTGGCATACTTTTATTGCTCATTTATAGTTATATAAATAAAAATATATAAAAAAATAAGTCATTTATTACACTACATAAAATAGATTATTAAAATTTATTTATCAAATTGCATAAAATACATAATTAGACTTCTAATGAGTAATTATTGTATCAATCATTTTACATAAAAGATTATTAAAGGGACAAAAGAATGAAATAAGAAAAATAAATATTTTTGAGTAAGGGGAAAGAGGACTGCAAAAAAAAAAAGTGTCACCTCCTTCTTGATATTTATTTTTTATTAAAATAAAAAAAATGCGTGTAAGTCTCATACACAATGTTCTACCTATTTTTCAACTAAATGTTAGAAAATAAGGAAAGAAAAGTTCTCCCTTTGGGTATTTATCAGTCCTCTTTTTCCTTAATTTCTAAATTTTTGGCATAAAGATGCCAAAATTATCCTTCAATACAATAGCAGGGAAATATAACTCAAATGGTCCATTTAATTTCTTTATAAAAAAGGAATATTTAAAATCTTTATTCTAAGGATAATATAGTCGTATAGATATTTTCTCAAACAAACTGCCTCCAACCAAATAAAAAATAATATTTTTAGAGTTTTTTTTTTCATGCAAATGTTCTATCAACTAAACATGGTAAAATCCTTGCTTTTTTTTTTGTAATTTTTTTCATTTTTTTTTTTGGAAAAGATGAGCTTAGAGAAGCTTTCTTGAAAAAATACCAAATTAGTACCAAAAGTAAATTTGGCCATCCTAGCAAATATGTCTTGTTATTTAATATATATATAATAATCATAAAATATCCTTAATTCTGTCAAAAAGTTAGTCTAAAAATTTATGAAAGCTCATAAGTCCATCACAAGGGTATATATTGAGAAAATTTTGGTACTTATAGGATTAAGAGTTCAAGTAATACCTTCTTAGCTAACTTTTGTTTGATGAGACTCTCATTTATTATATAGTATCAGAGACGGCTGTTTAAGACTCATATGGACTAAAGAATATAAGTGAGCTTTATATATTTGTGATTGAATGGAGGGTGATGCGAGAGTCCGTACTAGCACTATTTTGTCCTACATTGATTATACACTGGAAAAATTTGTTATTATAAGATCAAGAAAATCAAATAATATATTCTTAAAACTTGATGAAGAAAGTATGTGAAAGCCAATATGGTGAGTGTTAAATAAACGTTAATTATGTATCGAAAGATGTTGAATATTTATACAGAATTAAGAAGCTTAAATAATGCCTTTTTAACTAGCATTTTGGATAAGATTTATGAGATTAAGGAGCTCAAATAGTACATTCTCAACTAACTTTTTAGGTGAGAACTTGATTTGTCGTTGCATAAAAGTGATGCTGAGGATGCTAGCTACTTTGATTTGTTGCATAAAAGTGATGATGGGGATGCAACCGCTAGACTGTAAACTAGTATCTATCTATATGCGAAGGATCGATGGGCGCACCATAGAGTTCTGGATGCTGAGCGAATCGAATTGCAGGACCATAGTAATCAGCATAACTGAACCTTAACCGTGGGTATTTGATTCGGAGCTGCTCCAATAACCGACGCAGCATCCTATCGTGGTATCTGATCAGATTGTTCAACTTCTTGAGGCACCCAGTCGAGGGTCGTAATCTTCTTTGTTAGAACTCATGTAAAGCGTGAGGAACAGAGGAAAGCATCCAATGGGTGGACTCCCCGGCACCACCAGATCCACTGCCCCGTGTTCGATCAATCTCTGCACCAAAATTTGATAAGATGGTCATTTAATTTGGTCACAGTTATAATATTAGTGCAATATTCCAGAACTTAAGCCTACCTCAATGGCCTTCGAAATGGTATCGATGACTTTAGGCACATATGATCTCACTTCCTTCAAGCTCCTCTTTGCGCCCAAAGGAATGTTGTAGTCATTCCCTCCAATCTCTCCGACCATGAAGAGAGATTTACTGAAGTAGTCCCTGCAGCCTGCACCCAGTTCATACGAGTGTTATTAATTATGAGTCCAACGATGACAGCAGCACAGATGGCACGCTGATTGCAAAACAAAAACAACTTTTAGTTGAGTTGCAAAGCGAAGGCTTCAACTCCTCGAACCACCGAAGCTGGACGCTCAAGGACTGGTTGACAAAGATACCAAGGCCTCTCTGTTGGAAGAACTCAATGTCGAGTGCTGTGGCACCGCTGACGGCAAAGTTCGCTCCTTGACGGAAGTCTTGTCCGCGAGCTAAGAATGGAGGAAGTAATGGGAGCCCAAAAGCCTCGGCTGCATGCATGAGAACAATTAAACTGCTACCAATTAAGCTGCTTCGATAAATTAAAAGAGATCAGTTATACCGATGAAATCTATGATCAACCGTCCATCAGAAAAGCGGCCGGTGGGGTGACCAAAGAAAGTCATGCCATAAGGGAAGCGGCCGACCGATGTGGCAGTAGCATTGATGATAAGCAAGTTACCAGTGTCAGAAAGGGAGTTCCCAAAGTTAAATATTGAGGAATACTGTTGGGGGACAGAGCAAGCGACATGGAAGCATGACAAGAAGTGGAAGAAGATCAAGATGGAGAGCTTCATGGTGACAGTAGAGATGGTACAAAAAGATCTTTTATAACTTTGCTCAAAACCATGTCCCTATATATAGCCTTTTCTGTCGTTCAGCTGTTGCCTTCCAGTTTAGCAGCCATAATTTAATTAACGATTGCGACTCAATATCTGTCGCTCAATATGCCTCCATTCTTTCTTAACTTCTTCTATCTTGCTTTTTTTTTTTTAAATCTTCTTTGTTATTCAAATTTATTAGGATGAAGTACAATACAACGAGAACTTAGGTAGCAGTTTCAGGAAAAATATACAAGGACAGATGACTGAAATAACCTCCTTGGTAGATAAGAGGAGAAAAGCCAATCTTGTTACCGTGGTATTCATAAACAACACTGCTTGAGAATCCGGTTAGATATAATAAAATTTAATTTTAAATTATACTAATTGATCAAAATAGGTCATACATTCAAGTCAACCTAAGCAAAATCTGATTGTTAAATGGATTATATGAATTATGTTATATAATCCATATAATACATAGATAAGATTTAGATTTAAATTTCTAATATGATTAACAAACATGTCAGATTAAGATTGACCTATTTGCTCTTATAGTTTTAAGTTATCATGATCTGTTTATGATTCATTGACATAATTTATCATCTTCAATAAAAACAAAAATATTATGATAATATCATCCTATAAAGGATTTGAGTGGACTAGACTATGATCTAGTTATCATATAACTATTTCATTTTAAGGACCTAATAATTTTAGAGGATTTAATAATCTGAAGATAAATTAACTAATCAAGTTCTTCCACTGAATCTATGAAATCGGTAAAATGAAATAAGATTAAGTTAGGTTAAGTGGCACCTAAATCAGTCAGACTGATTTTCTTATAGGCATGGGTCAACCCGAATCAGGTAAATAATATGAATTATAAATGGTTCACTATATTAACCAGGTAAGTAAGATCGATGGGAGGGATATGCCATTAACTCGTTAAAGACGTATCAATACGAGTAGCTTCCAATTAAAAATCATTCGATCGTTGATCAAATGGTCCATGTAACATATTAAAATTGGCTCAAAAATATGTTCCATAGTTCAATTGAAGACTAGTTCTTTTTCAAATTGTTTAAGTTTGCCTATTAAAGTTGAGGTTTAGGTTCATCAATAAAAAATAAAGACTTTTATTTCCCTTTTCTACTCCTTGAACCCACCCATTCTGCTATACAAAGCAATAAAGCTTTCCTAGAAATACATTGACATGTCATGTGTGTGTATTTGTTACAAACATCTGCATAGCTTCTTTTGTTTTCTTTTTTTTATTTTCTTTTAGGAAGATTGTGAGGAACGAACTTCCTTCAAGAATAAATTTTACTGAAATCATAATATGGTTTACAAAATAAAAGATGAAATAATAGGTAATAGAAGATTGGATAAAGAAATATGAGGACGTAGCCACTTTTTAAAACGAAAGTTGCCCTACATGCAGATGTTAAACTGATTTGTTGTTACCCATTTAAAATCCATATATTTTCTTAAGAAAAATATGAGTTCACATTTCAATTACTAGTGCACACTAACATGTGCGCCTATTTGACAAGGGTATAATGGTATGATATTTGTGCGAACTTATTTGATAAGGGTACGATGGTTTGATAAAATTTAAAATGAAATTTTTAGGTAAAAATAATTTTTTTTATAAAAATAAAATAAAATAAAAAATTTAAATGGACTCCATCGTCGAACGAAATAGAGGTTTCAAATTCAAGCCAAACAAAATAGAGGTTTAGAAAAATCTTGCTACACCTCAGGGATACCCATGCTTGGCAATTGGTGTGAGCACTTGCAACTGGCGATTGGCGTACGTGCACCTGCCAAAGATGAAGAAAATGTCTTCGTCCTTGATACGTGGGCATACGTTATGTGTCAACCATTAAGCACGATGCGTATGATGTGCCTCTCGTTTAGTGCAAAAAGACTTTTCTCAAAAGAAATAAAAAGGATGGGCCACCAGCCAGCTCGCTTTGAAAATGACATTATATTTGTTATTTAGATCTTTCCTTGGGCTCTCCAAGTGAGTCGGAAGTCAAGATAGTGAGGCTAACTGCACCTCTTTTGTAATCTCAAGCAACCATGAGCAATCAAGCAAACAAATCTAATATGATGAAGAGGGTGGACATCTTTTAATCCTACTTGCTCGTAGACCAACTTTAAACCGCAGCTTGCATTTCATCGTGAGGTGGCGTACCTGGAGCTCTAATCCATTCCTCGACTTGGCTTATCGAAAAAATCGTTTAATGTACTTTTCAATGCTAGGCTGGCAAACTCTATCACGCTGCAGCACGTTGTGGGTTTAAATATCGGGTGGGGGAAAAGTCTTAACGTACGAAGGAACAAATTATAACATGTACGGCTACATGCATGCGTAATTAATTATGGCTAGATTTATTTAATTAATTTATATAAGATGATTCATGAATTTATATAAGATGATTCATGAATCCAAACACTACCGGCTAGGCTTATTTAACTTATATAAATTAATTTCATTCTTTAATTTTTTAATTACAAAAAATATTATTAAATTATTTTATTTTTATAAATATATAATTATTTTATGATTGAATTAGCATTAGATTAGCTTTTTAAACAAGTTACATTTAGTAAATTCTGATTTCAGATTACATAAGTTGATCAAAATAGGTTATTGATTCGTATTAATTCGAACATAATTTGATTATTAAATAAATTATCTGGGCCATTAACCTATATAATATGCAAATTAGGTTTAGATTTAAATTTCTACCGTAGCTAACAAATAGATCAGATTCGAATTGATCTATTTGCTATTATACATATGATTTATTGATGCAATTTATTATCTCTAGTGAAAAATATAAAGATTATGGTAATGTTGTCCTATAAGAGATTTGAGCAGACTTAGCCAGGGCCCCTGTAATATGTTGAAATTGGCCCTAAAATATCTCCCATAAGTTCAGTTGAGCACTGGTTCTTATTCAAAATGTATGAATTGGCTGGGGTTTAAGTTTAGGTTCAAGATATGACTTTCATTTTTCTTTTCTACTCCTTGAACCCACTCATTCTGAATAAAACTATATTTTGTGCCTCATGGCTGCTATAAAAAGCAATAAAACTTCCCTAGAAATATATTGACCTGTCTTTTTTGTGTGTGCGTTTGTGTGTGTTTGTTACAAACATCCGTATAGGTTCTTTTGTTTTTTTAGGGAGATCGTGAGAAAGAAACTTCCTTCATCAGTAAATTTTATTAAAATCATAACATGGTTTATGATGACGGATAAAATCATCATCGCGTCGATGCTCGTATACGTCACAAAAAGGATCGAGATCATCTTTGATTTTCGATCGATCAGCTGTCATATCTAGAGAACAGCGGGGCCGAAGTCTTCGGCGTAATCATACCGAGCTGCCCTCATGCCTTGGTAAACCGAGTTAACCTCTTGCTTCGATCGGACCAGAACACTCAAATACTTCGGCTGTGCTGAGCCATCCTTATACCTCGACCAGACCGAGGCATCCAGACACTCCTGCGAAACCAATCGCGAGGGATTTCGAATTCGCGCTAGCTTAACAATATTCTAAGCGGAAAATTACACAAATAGTACCAAAAATGGCCTAAAGCCTGCAGAAGTGGCCTAAGGCATACAGAATCGCTAAATCTCAAAGCATTAACCAATTCTCCTGACCTCAATCCTTTAACTAACTAGATACTGGTCTCATCGGCCTCGAAACAAACTTGATTCGAATCCGATTCGAATCTGAACGGTTTTCGGACACCCTATAACGTGCTCAAGAAATCAGGTGATCGCCTATAAATACCCTAGTCCTGAAGTCTCTCAGGTAAGGCTTTCACTGACATTCATACTGAAAACTCTATTGAAGCTCGAGTAGAACTTTGAGCTCTGAGAGGCTACTTGTCTTGAGGAACTCTCCTGTGAAAGCTTTCTCCCCATATCTGTTGTGTTGTGAATCTTCACTGACATGAGCATCGAAGGGTCTTTCGCAAAGGGTCACCCCTAAGATTCTCTATGTAAGAACTGTGTTGCAGGTTCTGTCTGGACGAGAGGTTGACATTCATATTCGGAGCCGGATCGCGCTTGAGTTGGAAAACGGATTTCCACGGTAATAATTTACAAGATAAAAAATAAAAAATAAAAATAAAAATAAAAATTGTAGAAAAAAAATATGAGAATGTAGCCACTTTCTAAAACAGAAGCTGCCCCACGTACGGATGTTTTTTTTTTTTTTTTTGTTACAAACGAGCGATCATACAATTCTTGAGTAAGTCAGCTCTGCTATTACCGGTTTAACATCAATATATTTTCTTAAGAAAAATATGAGTTCATATTTCAATTACTAGTTCATACAAACGTGTGCACTTATTTGACAAGGGTATAATGGTCTGACAAAATTTAAAATAAATTTTTTTAGGTAAAAATGATTCTCCTTGCAAAAATAAAAATAAAATGGCAAATCTACGTAGCATTCCATCGCCTAACGAAATGGAGATTCCAGGTCCAAGCCAAACAAAAGAAATAAAAAGGATGGGGCCACCAGCGCCTTGCAAAAGACATTATATTTGTTATTTAGATCTTCTTTCCTTGGGCTCTCCAAGGGAGTCGGAACTGAAGTCAAGATAGGGGCTATCTCTGAGTCACATCTTAACTCTTTTTTAAAGCAGATTTGCAATGAGATGGAGAACGTGCACATCTTTTAACACGTTTGCACCATAAGCAATCAAGCAAACAAATCTAATAGGATGAAGAGGGGTAGACCAACTTTCAACCGCAGCTTCCATTTAATCTATATTTAACAAAAATATCGTGATGTGAGGTGGCGTCTGGAGCTCCAATCCGCCTCCTCGACGTTGGCTTATCGAAAAAATCGTTTAATATACTTTTTCAATGCTAGGCTGGCAAACTTATCACGTTGAAGCACGTTGTGGGTTTAAATTTCGCGAGTTTGGGTTTAACTTTTTTTTTTTTTTTTCCTTTAAAAAAAGTTTTAAAATTGATTTCAGGGATTGGATGGTAAAACAACTGTTCTTGCTTCCACGTTGCATAGCTTGAATCATAAGTGTAAGTGTTGACCTTAATTTTTTAAAAAATTATTAAAACGAGTGAACAGCTAACAACTAGCAAGCACCACGCTTGAATTTGTCGTGGATGAAGTTGGAGGGTTAGGGTTGACACAAAATAAATTAATTTAAATAGAGTTTAGATCATAGCCTCTGAGCCGTGTACTTTGAGAACCAGCTTAAATTGGCAACGGGATGTATACAATTCGATGACGGTTTGTGTTGTCAAGAGAGCATTTAATATAAAATAATGATCCAAGTCCATCCAATTACCCGCAGCGTAAACCACGAATGGCGATGATTGGGACTGCCCGTAGAGGAGAGGGCCAGACTCTAACACCATAGAGATCACGGAAAAGATTTTGTACATCGCCGGTGCAGTAAGGTCTACATGGATTGCACCGCTTCTTCTGATTGATCCATGTAGCTCCTACATGGATGTCCTATCGGGATGTATGGCTCTGTTTTGATGTTACGTTCTGAACGTGACGGCCATTTAAAGCTGTTTGCTTTTTTTTTAAAATTAGCGTGCAGACGAAAATGCCCTTTTCCTCCATCCTAGTGCCATTTTACGTTGTATTTCATCTGTGCAAGAAGAACTCTCTTTCTTTCCCGGACGAAAGAAAATATTTCAGCTTCGAGGCTGGAAAACCTGGCTACTGGAGTCTGTGAACAAAAACTTCTGAAGGAAATGTCATCCGCAGCACAAAGTAAAAAGTCTTTCTTCCCACTTTTTTCTAAAGCTCCTTTATTACACCAACCGTTTTTTCTGGTTAGAGTTAGTTAATGTGTGACCAAACCGTTTAATGCGCGGGTAACTTCCTTAGAACAAAATAGTTATGACATTCTGGGAGTCATAACTGTTTAGAGTTTACTGTTTTGTAAGCACGAATGTCATACTCTTTTAACTAGGATGTTATACTTCATGAACTGGGGTATCGTCAGAGTGGTTCGGCCTATATTCCCCGTTATTTCCTGTCCATATAGCTCTAGTGTCGTCGTTAAAGCTATGACACCCCTGATATACTGTTAATACACCGTAGTTACAAGCCTAGGACACCCGTGCTCCAAACGAAAGCTGGAGAAAAGCCTCACGACACCATAGTTACAACGCTACGATACCCATGCTTATAACCTTTGTGATCTTCGTATGTTACTTTCCCGGGTGTCGTAGCTTATTCTATGGGATATCTTTAAATGCTATAAAGGGTGTGTCGTGCTTATGAACGACGCTGGAGAGCAGGCCCGCGACACCCGTATGGAGAACAATCCCCGCGACACCCCGCTTTAACAGTAACGTCATCGGTGTCGTCGCCTAAAAGCTAAGGTGTCATAAGATGAGAACTGGGGTGTCGTTAACAGCCTGAGTCGGTGCTGTCGTCGTTCGCGACACCCCAGTTAAAAATTGACGACACCCTAGCTCTCATCTGACGACACCCGTGCTTAGAACTGACCACGGCGAGAAGGCCCGCGACATCCAAGTTACTAAAATTTATTTTTATTCATAAAAAAAGAAAAGAAAAAAAGTACATGAAGCCCTAACTGGGGCTTGTCTCCTTCGGTCACTGCGTCGGCGATCTGGCGCTGGAGGGATGCTACTTGCCCCTCCAGCTGGCTGTTGGCCCGACGCAGAACCTCGATCTCTCTCGTTGAAACGGCCAGGTATTGCTCGGCCGCCTTGTTGAGTCGCTCACTGATTGCGAGCGACTCCGCATAGACCTCCGCATCGATGGTGACCGTTGCGCGGCGGCTGCCATGGCTGCCAGTAGATTGCCCCTCGCCTCTGGAAGCCATCTCAGTATCAAAAAAGCTGAAAAGGTGATTAACGATGGCATTCCCCATCCATATTTAAGGTACTCCTGGCGGGTGTTTCGATTGCCACGCGCCACCATCTCAGTTGGCGGTTCACAGGAATCGAATCGGTGCGCCCCCCCCCCCCCCCCCCCTCGTTGAGTTTCAAGGGATGGGGAACAGAAGAGAGTTTCGGGAAGCCAACCGTAGTAAGTTTTACGTCGTCCCAAGAGAAAATTCATGACACCCAAGGATGATTTGGATTTCGGCCGAAACTCCTTCGCGACACCCCACTTGAAACCTCACGACACCCTAGCATCAATGCTACGACACCCGTGCTTAGAACTGACCACGGAGAGAATCCCCGCGACACCCCAGGGAGAATTGGATTTCGGCCGAAACTCCTTCGAGACACCCCTGTTGAAAGCTCACGACACCCTAGCTTTAAGGCGACGACACCCGTGCGTAGAACTGATCACGGAGAGAACCCCCGCGACACCCCTTGTTGAATTCGGCCGAAACTCCTTCGTGACACCCAGTTGAAATCTCATGACACCCCAGCACCAATGCTACGACACCCGTGCTTAGAACTGACCGCGCGGACAATCCCCGCGACACCCCAGGGAGAATTGGATTTCGGTCGAAACACCTTCGAGACACCCCTGTTGAAAGCTCACGACACCCTAGCTTTAAGGCAACGACACCCGTGCTTAGAACTGATCACGGTGAGAATACCCGTGACACCCCTTGTCGAATTCAGCCGAAACTCTTTCGCGACACCCCAGTTGAAATCCAATGACACCCTAGCACCAATGCTACGACACCCGTGCTTAGAACTGATCGCGAAGAGAATCCCCGCGACACCCCAGGGAGAATTGGATTTCGGCCGAAACTCCTTCGAGACACCCCTGTTGAAAGCTCACGATACCCTAGCTTTAAGGCGACGACACCCGTGCTTAGAAATGATCACGGTGAGAATACCCGCGACACCCCTTGTCGAATTCAGCCGCAACTCCTTCACGACACCCCAGTTCAAATCTCACGATACCCTAGCGTTAATCACCTTTTCAGGGTGTCGTCCCCTTAAAACTAGGGTATCGTGAGATTTGAACTGGGGTGTCGCGAAGGAGTTGCGGCTGAATTCGACAAGGGGTGTCGCGGGTATTCTCACCGTGATCATTTCTAAGCACGGGTGTCATCGCCTTAAAGCTAGGGTGTCGTGAGCTTTCAACAGGGGTGTCTCGAAGGAGTTTCGGCCAAAATCCAATTCTCCCTGGGGTGTCGTGGGGATTCTCTTCGCGGTCAGTTCTAAGCACAGGTGTCGTAGCACTGGTGCTAGGGTGTCATTAGATTTCAACTGGGGTGTCATGAAGGAGTTTCGGCCGAATTCGAACAAGGGGTGTCGCGGGGGTTCTCTCCGTGATCAGTTCTAAGCACGGGTGTCGTCGCATTAAAGCTAGGGTATCGTGAGCTTTCAACAGGGGTGTCTCGAAGGAGTTTCGGCCGAAATCCAATTCTCCCTGGGGTGTCGCGGGGATTCTCTCCGTGGTCAATTCTAAGCACGGGTGTCGTAGCATTGATGCTAGGGTGTCGTGAGGTTTCAAGTGGGGTGTCGCGAAGGAGTTTTGGCCGAAATCCAAATCATCCTTGGGTGTCGTGAATTTTCTCTTGGGACGACGTAAAACTTACTACGGTTGGCTTTCCAAAACTCTCTTCTGTTCCCCATCCCTCGAAACTCAACGAGGGAGGGGGGTGGCGCACCGATTCGATTCCTGTGAACCGCCCACTGAGATGGTGCTGCATGGCAATCGAAACACCCACCAGGAGTACCTTAAATATGGATGGGGGAATGCCATCGTTAATCACCTTTTCAGCTTTTTTGATACTGAGATGGCTTCCAAAGGCGAGGGGCGATCTACTGGCAGCCATGGCAGCCGCCGCGCAACGGTCACCATCAATGCGGAGGTCTATGCGGAGTCGCTCGCAATCAGCGATCGACTCAACAAGGCGGCCGAGCAATACCTGGCCGTTTCAACGAGAAAGATCGATGTCCTGCGTCGGGCCAACAGCCAGCTGGAGGGGCAAGTAGCGTCCCTTCAGTGTCAGATCGCCGATGCAGCGACCAAAGGAGATGAGAAGCCCCAGTGAAGGCTAATGTACTTTTTTTTTTCTTTTTTGATAAATAAAATAAATTTTAGTAACTTGGTTGTCGCGGGCCTTCTCGCCGTGGTCAGTTCTAAACACGGGTGTCGTCGCCTTAAAGCTAGGGTGTCATGAGCTTTCAACAGGGGTGTCTCTAAGGAGTTTCGGCCGAAATCCAATTCTCCCTGGGGTGTCGCGGGGATTCTCCGCGCGGTCAGTTCTAAGCACGGGTGTCGTAGCATTGGTGCTGGGGTGTCATTAGATTTCAACTGGGGTGTCGCGAAGGTGTTTAGGCTGAATTCGACAAGGGGTGTCGCGGGTATTCTCACCATGATTAGTTCTAAGCACGGGTGTCGTCGCCTCCCTAGGGTGTCACAGGGATTCTCCGCGCGGTCAGTTCTAAGCACGGGTGTCGTAGCATTGGTGCTAGGGTGTCATTAGATTTCAACTGGGGTGTCGCGAAGGAGTTTAGGCTGAATTCGACAAGGGGTGTCACGGGATTCCTAATCCTTTGTCAGTATATATGACAACTAAATCTATGGATATCATTGTTCATGACTGCGTGCCTATATTTTCACAGTTGATGCTGAAATTGTAGATCGGAAAGAAATCGATAACACTCCCGGCCGTGCACCTTCACCCGTCGCTCCAAATGCAGTGGATGATATTGTAGTTCCTCAAACTGGGATGGAATTCAATTCAGCAGATGATGTATACGTTCTACAATGGATACGCGAAACGAGTTGGTTTTGGAATCACAACAGTGTGTAGCAGGGCCAACAGCAAAAAACAACTTTGCTTCAAGCACCTGGCATGTTGGAGGCAAGGAAAATCTAGAAAATCAGAGAAGAGTATGAATCATAGGGATACTGGGAAAGTTGATTGTATGGCATCCATAAAAGCAAGACTGAATGCTACAAGTGGTAAGTGGATATTGGATGAGGTTTCTCTAGAACATAACCATGGGATGTCCATAACATCAACTGGTTATCTACGGTCGCATAGGAGGATCAGCACACCAGAGAAGGCAGAGATCAGCAATTTACATACCGTGAATATTCCGACGACTCAATATACTCTGCCATAGCAAGGAGAAAAGGGGGCAGAGGACAATTGGATTTCACCGAGAAGGATGCTCGTAACTTCATTTGTCGCGAACGTCAGTCTAAGCTGAAAGAAGGAGATGCTCAGTCAATGGTAATTCATTTCGCCGAAATGCAACTCAGAAATCCCAATTTCTTCTATTCCTTAGACCTCAATGATAATGGTCATCTGAGGTCTGTCTTCTGGATTCATCCAAGGTCAAGATTGGCATGCACATACTTCGGTGATGTTCTAAGCTTTGACTCAACGTACTTGACAAACAGATATCAAATGCCTTTTTGTCCATTCGTTGGGGTCAACCATCATGGACAGTCCACCTTGCTTGGATGCGCATTGTTGTCTGATGAGAGTACTGAGACATATAAATGGGTTTCTCAGACTTGGTTGGATGCAAATGGTGGTCAAGCACTTATTGCCATGATTACTGACCAAGATAAGGCAATCGAGGCTGCTGTCAAAGAAGTTTTTCCTAACACACGATATCGATTTTGTCTTTGGCATATATTGAAGAAGATACCGGAAAAGATTGGCCACATTTGCACGGCAAATCCCAAGTTTATGGTTGATTTCGATGAGGCGATATATGATTCATTGACCATACAGTCATTCGAGGAAAGGTGGGCACATGTTATGGAGAAATATAAAGAATGCAAGTCTATAGATTAGTTCAATGTCCTTTACGAATGTCGAGAAAAATGGGTCCCAGTTTACCTAAAGGATACATTCTTCGTAGGTTTGTATGTCATTGTCTTTGGTTCATGTTCGCGTTAAACGCTTTTTTTTTTGACAAAATTTTGAACAGGGATGTCATCTTCACAAAGGAGCGAGGGCATTAGTCACTTCTTCGATGGGTTTATAAATTCGAAGACAACACTAACGGAGTTCATAAGTAAGTACGAAGATGCCTTGAAAAAAAGATACGAGGCCGAAAATGAGGAAGATAATAGGACGTTGCAAACGATTGCTTTCCTAAAGACATCATCACCTTTTGAGAGACAAGCTGCAGGAAGGTATACAAGGAGCATTTTCAAAAAATTTCAGAATGAGATCCTTGAAATGGCTGCATCAAATACAAAATTGATCAAGGAAGCTGGCAACACTTGTTTATATTCCGTAAAGTCGTATGAAAGGATTGAAGTCGATGGAATTGGCAAGGAGATGATCAAAGATTATATCGTGTCATACGATAGAAATATTGAGGATGTCCAATGCTGCCGATCCTTTCAGTTCAAGGGGTACCTGTGTAGGCATGCCCTGTTGGTTCTTCATCAAAGTGACGTATTTCGTTTACCAGATAAATACTTCTTGAAGAGATGTGCAAGGATATGAAATACCAATTCGACTGCAATACTGAGGGTTATGATAAAAGCACACGAAACTCACGGTACGCAGTGATAATTTTTTAATTGAAATGTCTTAATATTTGTTATCATTAATATTATGTTAATTATTGTAGATATAGTTTGCTGAGTCATCGAATGACGAAGCTCGCAGAGATAGCCTCCATGTCTGAAGATGCATTTAATGTAGTGATGGATGGTCTAACACCTATATTCAAAATTGTCGTGGATGCCAACTGCGCAGCTAAACCACGTACAGAGCTTGCAATTCAAGATCCTGAAAAATTAGGACGAAAGGTTGCCCGAGAGAGAACAGATTAAAGAGTGGAGTCGAGAAGAAGTCAAAAATATCAAGAAAAAATTAGGTCAAGGAAAGAGCTGCTTCAAGCATCAGGCAGACTTGTTTGCAGTCTATTAATACTGAAGAGGACCTGGAGAGAATTGTTCCGCCGTCCGAAACTTTGATGGACGAATTGATGCTTATGTATTGAGTCAACTTACACAAGAGCATATATAAAACACGGGTGTCGTAACTTTTGAATTATGGTGGCTTGGTCGCAAATGAAATGTTTTCAAAATAGGGTTTCTATTTCAGTAAAATGAAGTGCTTTTAGCGCGACGACACCCCAGCTCTTGGCTAACGACACCCTAGCTCTTGCGCGGCGACACCCGAAAGGCGAAAACCTACGAGACATCCCAGTGCTCGTGAACCGACACCGAAGATTTTAGCGCGACGACACCCCAGCTCTTGGCTAACGACACCCTAGCTCTTGCGCGGCGACACCCGAAAGGCGAAAACCTACGAGACATCCCAGTGCTCATGAACCGACACCGAAGATTTTAGCGCGACGACACCCAGCTCTTGGCAAACGACACCCTAGCTCTTACGCGTGACACCCAAAAGGCGGAAACCTACGAGACATCCCAGTACTCGCGAACCGACACCGAAGATTTAGCGCGACGACACCCCAGCTCTTGGCTAACGACACCCTAGCTCTTGCACGGCGACACCCGAAAGGCGGAAACCTACGAGACATCCCAGTGCTCACGAACCGACACCGAAGATTTTAGCGCGACGACACCCCAGCTCTTGGCTAACAATACCCTAGCTCTTGCGCGGCGACACCCGAAAGGCGGAAACCTACGAGACATCCCAGTGCTCGCGAACCGACACCGAAGATTTTAGCGCGATGACACCCCAGCTCTTAGCTAACGACACCCTAGCTCTTGCGCGGCGACACCCGAAAGGTGGAAACCTACGAGACATCCCAGTGCTCGCGAACCGACACCGAAGATTTTAGCGCGATGACACCCCAGCTCTTGGCTAACGACACCCTAGCTCTTGCGTGGTGACACCCGAAAGGCGGAAACCTACGAGACATCCCAGTGCTCGCGAACCGACACCGAAGATTTTAGCGTGACGACACCCCAGCTCTTGGCTAACGACATCCTAGCTCTTGCCCGGCGACACCTGAAAGGCGGAAACCTACGAGACATCTCAGTGCTCGCGAACCGACACCGAAGATTTTAGCGCAACGACACCCCAGCTCTTGGCAAACGACACCCTAGCTCTTACGCGGCGACACCCGAAAGGTGGAAACCTACAAGACATCCCAGTACTCGCGAACCGACACCGAAGATTTTAGCGCACGACACCCCAACTCTTGGCTAACGATACCCTAGCTCTTGCGTGGCGACACCCGAAAGGCGAAAACCTACGAGACATCCCAGTGCTCGCGAGTCGACACCGAAGATTTTAGCGCGACGACACCCCAGCTCTTGGCAAACGACACCCTAGCTCTTGCGCGGCGACACCCGAAAGGTGGAAACCTACGAGACATCCTAGTACTCGCGAATCGACACCGAAGATTTTAGCGCGACGACACCCCAGCTCTTGGCTCACGACTCCCTAGCTCTTGCGCGGCGACACCCGAAAGGCAGAAACATACGAAGGCAAACATATGAATACATCGAGGACAATCCTGCTCGCAATATAAAATATGTGCATTTGCATTAAATATTAATCAGTGTTAATATGAATAAATTACATTCAATTTTTATTCAAAGAAGAATAAAAAAATTAAGAACATTTTTCGACAATGTCGCTAATCTTTTTGTTCATGCCCTCTCTCAATATCATCGCAGCTAAGTGTCGGCGGTAATCTCTGACTTCCTCATCCATGAAATCCATCTTCATATCAGGATTGTCCCGTCGAGCAAGACATTCCATGTATCTCAGACAGTATAGGCCGCAATCCAGTGATCCGGTCGGTTGGCTTGGGCAATCCGAAATATCTTCCATCGGCCAATCCATCACTTCCTTCTTATCGCAGTAGATATGGAATATGTGGCCTAAAATTGTATGCCATTTTCTTGCATTGGCCTTGTACCTCGGGTTGCGTTTTAATGAATTCAAGTGCATGAACACCTTTCTTTCCATATCGACAGCAACCAAATGCCAGTGCGAGTTATCAGAGTTTATTATGGTGAAAAGAAACCGGAATTGGGCCTTATCTTCATCCGATACATTGTCAAATATCGCAGCCCCTGATGTTCAGCAAGTTCATGAGCAGGTGATGAGGAAGTCAGACACAGAGCAGAGACAAAACTGATGCAAATATGCACTTATGGTATCGGTCAGGATGCTCTGCCCAGTTGCGCATCAGAAACTCCTAGCCGCAATCAATTATCTGCCAATGCAATGTAAACCGATTAATATAATTCTAAAATCAACAACTAGAACAGGTTCCTTGATATACTTACATCATCTATTATCATTTCATTGTTAATGAGATCTTGAAGATTTTTTCTTGTTACAATGCCAGAAAACATATTTGTGTAGACGATCTCGTCGGTTTCTCGTTCGCTTAAAAAATTTTGAATAATTATTTGGTCATCTTCGACCGTTGTGTTGGGCTTTGACGTGCCCACTGTCTTCGCTGACTTTTTATGACGGGTTGTCTCATAACATTCTCCGACGACCGTGGATGCTTTACGCTTCCTCGGCTCTTTTTTAATCCTCCTTACAAGCAAAGGCACTCCAATTATTTCTAAGTCCATATTGTCATCCTTTGGCGCAGGGGTGCCAAGTTTATTATCGGATATGGACTCATCTTTATTTTCATTCCAATGCTCTGTTTTATCAGCCAATGAATCTCCTCTGCTTTTGCATTCCCTGTCTCAATTGGATACTCGGATGAATGGTCCTCCTCCATCTTCTTCTCCTCACTATTTCCATTACCAGGCTCGTGAGGACCAACTCCAGGGAATGCACCTTCTCTGTTTTCTCGTCTCCCTTGTCCTCCTCATTTATTGCATTACTTTCCCTTCTGACCAGTGAACTGAGGAGGCTCTCAGCAATGGACAGCCTGTGCCTGACATCGTCGAGTTGATCCTTAATGCACTCCAATTCAGTCCTCAACTCGGTGCATCCTGTGCAGCTATCCGTTGGTTGAGGGCAGGTATCTGTTGGTTGAGGGGGATGCTACATTCTGCTGAGGGAGAAGCCAGCGCTCTTCTGGCAATGGTACAGTAGCTTCCTCCATCTACAACGCAAGATGATAACAAATTAATATTAAGTGAACATATTGACGCATTAAGTTGAAAAAAATGGTCAGAGCAATGGAGCAATGAACTAGCTTACCAAGTCGTGAGGCTGCAAGTCGGCAACCCAAACCGATTGGATCTTCATTTGGTGGTCATACCACTTCAACAGCCGGGGCCGTTTATCAGGGTATGCTGGTTCTCGCATTGATGTATGCTTGAGGAACCACGCCTGAACATGATATTTTTTTTGGATATTAAATAATGTAATATTACAAAAAAAATTTACTCACAACACTAATTATGTGTCTCAATAATCCTTACCACCAGTGCTGCCGAGCATCCGAACAGGGTAGGCTGCCTCCTAACTTTTTTTGCATTCTTTGAGTGCACCGGCTCCTCGGAACGCAAGCAAGCAGCTACTTCTGGGAGAGCCAGAACAATCAACTCCTTCAGTGCTGAAGCCCAGTCGATGCTACCCAGTTGACTTAAGTATCCAAGTGCTGGATGAGATACCGTGGACATCTCTGATTAGACTTTGGAGCCAAAAACATCGCCAACATGTATGCGATCCAAAGTCGGACAGTGTCCTCGACATCCTCCTGTACTTTAGATGATCGGAGTTGAAATATCAACTTCTCCAAACCTTCTTGGCGAAGATCTAAACCCTGGCCAAACCGTCTAAACAACCTTCCATTGAACATTTGGCTGGATGTGTCGATCTTCTTCCCATGAGCTGGAAGTCCCAGAATGAGTGCGACTTTGTCGGCACTGAATAGAACTGGCTTTCTGCAAAACATGAACTCGTCGCCTCCATTGT